>OZ025240.1:10886626-10961626 GCA_964019155.1 Osedax fenrisi
AACATTAATAAATTCATATTACAACATTATCCCATCAATCGAACAATAAGATAAGTCATCACACTCTAACTATTACATATATTATTTATAAAACTACACTCTTTGTTCACAACTTATTATTTATAATTTTCATTCATAACTTTTTCACTTATTGACGTTTATATCATTTATATATCCTAAATTCATAAAATCACTGAACCGTTACAATTTACTATTATATTTTGTTTACATTTCTGTATTTATATATTTATCTATTTATAGCTTTCTACTTTTGATTTCAATATATTTCATTACATTACACATCAATATGACTAATACATGCATTCAATGTAATATTACAATTACTTGTACAAACTTTGTCACTTGTCTATGTAACTCTGCTATACACTTTAAATGTCTAAATGCACATAATAGCTTGCCATATAATTGGATAACAAGCAGTGCAGTACATAAGCATGTCGTCAGTGTACTTAAATCTCCTTCTTTTAAATTCTCATGCCAGACTTGCCTCCAAAAACCCAACCTTATTCCTTCATCTACAATCCCTCCGCTTTCTACTTCCATGACTGACTTACTAAATACTATTCCTTTCCTTATTAAAGATATATCCTCCCGCCTTGACAAACAAGACACATGTTTACTCAACATATATTCACAATTACAAAATATCAAATCAAACTACAAATACTCAACTATCACTCATCCTACTGTCACTTCCTCAATCCCCTTTCTTCCCCCTCCTCCTCCTTCTACTTCCTCAATCCCCCTCCCTCCCCCTCCCCCACCACCTACCCCTATCCCTAGTCTCCTAGAATTACCCATCAATATGCATTTTAGACCTGTCTCCAATCCATATATTAGTAGACCAAATTGCCAAATAACCCACATAAATCATACTCGACCACTACCTCCATCCATCCCTCCTAATTACAATTCTATTGTTATTGAATACCTAAATAGTAAACAAACGACAAAATTGTTCTTAACCGATCTACTCTTGTATGTACACCTCCCATCTAATGCAATATCTACCTATAAATTCATCAATAATATAGTCATAATATACTTTAATTCCGACAACTCCTACTACACATTTACATCAAAAATACAGAATATTATGAAACATCCCCACTATACAAACTTATATTTTCGTAAACAACGTAGTCTACTTGAAAGAGTACGAGGTAAATTATTATACCACGCCACAAAAGCAAATCTGACTCCACCCAATACTAAATGTACTTACAATAACTCCAACGAAACCTATGAATTAAGAAACATAATCAACTCAAAGGTTGACTGGAAATCAAGTCCCATAAATATAACTCCTCATACCTATAAAACCTGGGAACATTCTTATGAATCTTACATTAAAGCCAAATCGTATGAACCTCATAACACCAGTTCATCTATACCGCCAGCCTGACTGCACCATCTCCCAATCCAACCCCACACCAGTGTCTCACTTACAGCCATAACTATGCATTCACCACCAATGGTAACTTCATCTTCCACACAGAATATTAAAGCTGCCACTCTTAATATCCGATCAATAAGAAACAAAATTGAAATCATCCTTGACCTATTCAATGATCTAGATCTAGATTTTTTATGCCTTACAGAGACCTGGTTATCTAATAATGATACACCTATTATTTCCTCACTGAATACTGATACACACTGTTTTGTCCACCTACCTCGGGATGGTCTCCATCTCGGTGGTGGAATCGGACTACTTTATAACAAAAATATCAAACTGACTAACAACAAAGACCTGAAACAAATATATTCCGAAGCCTTATCATGCACTTTCCACCCCACTAACTCACAGCCCATTACATTTATCACAATATATAGACCACCACATCAATCTATCCCTCTCTTTATTGATGAACTGAATGAACTACTCATAACAACGAATAAGCACACTATAATTCTAGGTGATTTTAACATTCCAATATCACCTTCATCGCACTATTCCAAACTACTCAATCAAACTATAAACTCTCACAACTGCACACAATATGTTACATCATCTACTCATTCATCAGGCAATATTCTTGATCTGATCATAACACATAATACGAATACCTCCATCACAAATACATCCGTTAATAGACTTATCACAGATCATCACATTATTACATTCATTGTTAAATCTCCCAAACCTAAACGACAATCACAAACTATACATTACAGAAAATCTAACAACATAAATATTACTGATTACATGCGTGATTTTACTGACCTACTAAATACTTCCAAAGACCCTACTGACACTACCAACCTTGATATAGTTCTTCTTAAAACACTGGACAAACATGCACCCATCACAACAAAAATTATCACTAAACGTAATAATATAAAATGGTTCAACCCCACACTTTCCTTATACAAACGTAAACTCAGATCCGCTGAAAAAACATGGAGAAAGTTCAGAAGCCATGACAACTTAATTTCTTTCAGGCAACATTCCAGTGAATATAGGTTTATGATAAAGAAGGCAAAACATGATTATTACACTGACACAATTAAAGCTGCTGGAAACGACACAAAAAAACTATTCCAGATATCAAATTCTCTACTCGGTCGTATAACCCCCCGTATTCTCCCAGAGGGCACCCTATCTTCCTTACCTGCATTATTTGATATATACTTCAAAACCAAGGTACAGATAATAATCAATTCCCTTCCTCCTCTAACGCTTCCACCACTAACAACATCTATATACAAATTAGATTCCTTTACCATCCCAACTGCAACAATAATCGACAAGCTTCTTCAAGCCGTCAAGTCATCATGTAAGCTTGATCCAATACCAACAACACTACTACACAAACTATCCACTCATCTCACTCCATACTATAAAAACATAATAGACAGGTCTCTTATATCAGGTATTGTCCCCTCCTCAATGAAACATGCACATGTAACTCCAATAATAAAGAATTCATCACTAGATAAATCAGACCTATCAAACTACCGCCCCATATCAAACCTATCGTACATTTCAAAAACTCTCGAAAGAGTAGTCTGCTCCCAACTTTCAAACTACTTAGATAAACACAAATTATTAAATAAATTTCAAAGCGCCTACACTAAAAATAAAAGTACCGAAACTGCATTAACCCACATATTAAACAAAATAAGACTGTACCCAACACAATACTGCTCCATCATCATCCTACTTGACCTATCAGCTGCATTTGATACCATTAGTCACAACATCATGATTCATCGACTGGAGTATATCGGCATAACTGGTACGGCACTCGCATGGTTCTCTTCCTACCTTAGCGACCGTACCTACTCGATCTCCATCGAATCACACACAACTGACCCCAGACTTATATCACATGGAGTTCCTCAAGGCTCCGTTCTTGCTCCCATCCTCTTTAATATTTATATATCTCCCCTATTAGACATATTTGATAACTACCCTGACATTTACTTCCACACCTACGCTGACGACTTACAAATTTACTGCAACTTACCCAACCCATCAACAAACATAGCCACACTAAACAAATGTCTAGAAGACATTCGACTATGGCTCTCAACCAACTCGCTATCACTAAACACCCACAAAACACAAGAAATACTAATCAATACTACTAAAACTGTTCCAATCGTCCCACTCATTCAGATAAACAACCATAACATAAAATACTCCCCCTACGTAAAAAATCTTGGAATTACCATTGACCAATCACTGAATTTTACTCAATACACAACAGACTTATCAAAATCCATTAACCGAACACTACACACAATCAGACTAATAAGACCATCTATAACCACAGAACTATCAAAATTACTAGCAACATCCCTCATACTTCCACGACTTGACTACTGTAACTCTATACTTCATAGACTCCCCAAAAACGCACTAATACCACTCAACCGATTACTTTATTCCACTGCACGAACTGTCTACAGAATCCCCAAATACTCCAGGACTCACATAACTCCATACCTAAAATCTCTTCACTGGCTTCCCATCACACAACGTATCCAATACAAAACCTTACTGATATCCCACCAAGTCATTCATCACAATCACCCCGACTACCTTACTGACATACTAATAGAAAATAAACCATCTAGAATACAACGTAAAATCCAAAACACTTATCACGCAAACAAGAAACCGCATTCTCAATTTCTGCCCCAAAATTATGGAATAACCTCCCTTACAATATAAGAGAAATCACCTCAACCCCACTCTTTAAACGTAAATTAAAAACACACCTGTTCGAAATCGCATATAAATAACCCACGAAAACACGGCCGAAAACTCACACGATGTTGATGGCAGTGTATAAACCATTAGGTTACAAGGTTACAAGGTTACACACACACACACACACACACACACACACACACACACACACACACACACACACACACACACACACACACACACACACACACACACACACACACACACACACACACACACACACACACACACACACACACACACACACACACATATATATATATACTATAGTATATAATATACATTCACATACACATTTCATCACACATACGTCGTATGTATATATATATATATATATGATGATGATGATGATGATTTAAACACTAATTCAATTATAAAATTCTTATAGTGTGACAATCTATTATATAAAAGAAAGTCTATTTAATTATATATATATATATATTTATATGTGTGTATCTGGTGAGGTAACTCGAGAACCGGGGTACGTCGCGAAAATATGTTATACCCGATCTTAATAAATTTGCAACAGTATGGTCTTGGTCCGGAAATTTTTTTGAATTTTTTACCGCTTACCCCAGAAAAACCTAAAAAATTGACTTTTTGCCATTAAAATGATTTTTTGTCATCTAAAATCTTCGGCGTCGCTTTTTTGAAATATTATTTATACATTTTTTCGAAGTATTTTTTTGAAATTTTTTGAATTTTTTTTTGAAATTTTTGAAATTTATTGTGAAATTTTTGAAATATTTTTGAAATTTTTTGAATTTTTTTGAAATTTTTTTAAAATATATTTTGTAATATTATCTATATTTTTTGTTTTATGTTTAAAAATATTATTTGAAATATTTTTTTATATTTTTCAACTAATCGTTGTTATATTATTATTTAAAGATATAATTAAAATATTATAATTATATAATAAATATATAAATATTATAAGATATAAATATTATACTTTTTAAAATATTTGTAGAACATTTATAAAAAATATTTTTGTAATATTTGGAAATATTTATTATATACTAGCAATACAGAATCAGGAATAGCTATAATTAATAAATAATAGATAGGCAACAACAATCTAAAATCAAAAATCGAACAACGCAGGGTGCGGTTTTGGTTTTCGAAATTTGTTAAGTAATATTTTTTAATATTGGAAATATGTGTTGTATTTTTTTTTTAATTTTTGAAATATTTTTCCACTAATTTTTGAGATATTAAAAACGAATATTTGTCTAAATTTGTTTGAATTTTTTTTATGGAAAATTTATGTTATTGTATATGAAAAGCAAAATCATGAATAGCCATAATTAATAAATAATAGATAGGAAAACTATCAAACAACGAGTAAAGCAGAGTTGGGTAAGGCAAGAAATTCCAAATCAGGAATAGTTATAATTAATAAATGATAGATAGGCAAATTATAAAAAAACCGATCAACGCTGATTTGGAACGGTTTGGGTTTAGGTTTACAACATATTTTGGAATATTTTAAATATTTGTTGTATTTTTTGAAATATTTTGCAATAATTTTTTTAAATATTAAAAAAAATATGTTTCTACATTTGTTTGTATTTTAGATTTTTTTTCTACACTTTATTTATTGTATATACTAGAAATGTAGAATACGGAATAGCTTTAATTAATAAATAATAAATAGGCAAACAATTAAAAACCGATAAATGTCGAGTCGAGTACTGTTTGGATTTGGGTTTAGGTTTGAGTTTTCGAAATTTTTTTAAAACATATTTTGTAATATTTTAAATATTTTTTGTATTTTTTAGCAATTATATATTTTAAAATAATCAGGAATAGCTATAATTAATAAAAATAAATAGTCAAACAATCAAAAACCTAGCAATGCCGGGTAGGGTATGACTACTAATATGTTGAAATATTTTTTATATTTAAAAAATATTTTTAGACACTTTTTAAAAATATATTTTATAATATTTTAAATTATTTTTGTATTTTTGTATTTTTACAAAATATTTTACGAATAAATCTTAAAAAGAACAACGCTAGATCTACATCGGATACAGTTAGATTTATTAAATATTAGTTAGAAGACAACAATTAAAGATTAGCTATGCATAATTAGGAATAACTATAATTAATAATTGATAGGCAAATAATAAAAAACCGAGCAACGTCGGGTTGGGTTCGGCAAACAATTCTAAATCAGGAATAGTTATAATTAATAAAGTATACTTTATACTATCTATATATAGATAGGCATATAATTAAAAACCGAACAACGCCGTGTTGGGACGGTTTGGGTTTGGGTTTTCAACATATTTTGTAATATTTGAAATATTTGTTGTATTTTTTAAAATATTTTTTGAAATATTTGTTCACTAATTTTTTAAATATTATAAACAATATTTTTCTATATTTGTTTGTATTTTAAATAAACTTTATTTAATTGTATATACTAGAAATATAGAATCAGAAATTGCCCTAATTAATAAATAATAAATAATAGATAGGCAAACAAACAAAAACCAAGAAATGCCGAGTCAGGTATGGTTTGGTTTTAAAACATATTTTGTAATATTTTATATATTTTTTTGCAATTTTTAGCAATTATATATTTTAGAATAATCAGGAATAGCTATAATTAATAAAAATATAAATAGGCATTCAAAATCAGGTATGGCTACTAATATGTTGAAATATTTTTTATATTTCTTAAAATATTTTTAGAGACTTTTTAAAAATATATTTTGTAATATTTTAAATTATTATTTGTAATCTTACCAAATATTTTACAAATAATCTTAAAAACGAACAACGCTGGGTCTACATCGGATACAGTTAGAATTAGTAAATATTAGTTAGAAGAAAAAAATTAAATATTAGCTAAGTATAATCAGGAATAGCTACAATTAATAGGTATATAATCAAAAACCTGGCAACGCAGGGTAGTGTACGGTTTGTGTTTGGGTTTAGGTTTGGGTTTTAGACATTTTTTTAAAACATATTTTGTAATATTTGAAATATTTGTTGTATTTTTTAACATATTATTTGAAAATTTGTTCTACTTTGTTTTATATGTCAGCTAACATTTATTTTATTATATCAATTAAGAATCAGGAATAGCTATAATTAATATATAATATATTGGAAAATAATCAAAACCGAGTAACGCCGGGTCGGGTACGGCTAGTAATATATAAAAAACAATAAATAAATGTAATAATAAGTACAGATAAGTGTACAACATGTCGAAAACGAATATATTTCAAGTTCAAATATCATGGTCAAGGAGGTACTTCTATATATATACTAGCCATACCCGACCCGGCGTTGCTCGGTTTTGATTATTTTCCAATATATTATATATTAATTATAGCTATTCCTGATTCTTAATTGATATATATAATAAAATAAATGTTAGCTGACATATAAAACAAAGTAGAACAAATTTTCAAATAATATGTTAAAAAATACAACAAATATTTCAAATATTACAAAATATGTTTTAAAAAAATTTCTAAAACCCAAACCTAAACCCAAACACAAACCGTACACTACCCTGCGTTGCTAGGTTTTTGATTATTTGCCTATTAATTGTAGCTAATCCTGATTATACTTAGCTAATATTTAATTTTTTTCTTCTAACTAATATTTACTAATTCTAACTGTATCCGATGTAGACCCAGCGTTGTTCGTTTTTAAGATTATTTGTAAAATATTTGGTAAGATTACAAATAATAATTTAAAATATTACAAAATATATTTTTAAAAAGTGTCTAAAAATATTTTAAGAAATATAAAAAATATTTCAACATATTAGTAGCCATACTTGATTTTGAATGCCTATTTATATTTTTATTAATTATAGCTATTCCTGATTATTCTAAAATATATAATTGCTAAAAATTGCAAAAAAATATATAAAATATTACAAAATATGTTTTAAAACCAAACCATACCTGACTCGGCATTTCTTGGTTTTTGTTTATTAATTAGGGCAATTTCTGATTCTATATTTCTAGTATATACAATTAAATAAAGTTTATTTAAAATACAAACAAATATAGAAAAATATTGTTTATAATATTTAAAAAATTAGTGAACAAATATTTCAAAAAATACAACAGATATTTCAAATATTCCAAAATATGTTGAAAACCTAAACCCAAACAGTTCCAAATCGGCGTTGCTAGGTTTTTTATTATTTGCCTATCTATCATTTATTAATTATAACTATTCCTGATTTGGAACTTCTTGCCGTACCCAACTTTGCTTTACTCGGTGATTGATAGCTTACCTATCTATTATTTATTATTTATGGCTATTCATGATTCTGCTTTTCATATACAATAACATAAATTTTCCATAAAAAAAATTCAAACAAATTTAGACAAATATTCGTTTTTAATATCTCAAAAATTAGTGGAAAAATATTTCAAAAATTAAAAAAAAAATACAACACATATTTCCAATATTAAAAAATATTACTTAACAAATTTCGAAAACCCAAACCGCACCCTGCGTTGTTCGATTTTTGATTTTAGATTGTTGTTGCCTATCTATTATTTATTAATTATAGCTATTCCTGATTCTGTATTGCTAGTATATAATAAATATTTCCAAATATTACAAAAATATTTTTTATAAATGTTCTACAAATATTTTAAAAAGTATAATATTTATATCTTATAATATTTATATATTTATTATATAATTATAATATTTTAATTATATCTTTAAATAATAATATAACAACGATTAGTTGAAAAATATAAAAAAATATTTCAAATAATATTTTTAAACATAAAACAAAAAATATAGATAATATTACAAAATATATTTTAAAAAAATTTCAAAAAAATGTTTAAAATTATTTCAAAAAATTTCAAAAAATTTCAAAAAATTTCAAAAATATTTCAAAAATTTCACAATAAATTTCAAAAATTTCAAAAAAAAATTCAAAAAATTTCAAAAAAATACTTCGAAAAAATGTAAAAATAATATTTCAAAAAAGCGAGGCCGAAGATTTTAGATGACAAAAAATCATTTTAATGGCAAAAAGTCAATTTTTTAGGTTTTTCTGGGGTACGCGGTAAAAAATTCAAAAAAATTTCCGGACCAAGACCATACTGTTGCAAATTTATTAAGATCGGGTATAACATATTTTCGCGACGTACCCCGGTTCTCGAGTTACTATTCCTGATTTAGAATTGTTTGCCGAACCCAACCCGACGTTGCTCGGTTTTTTATTATTTGTCTATCAATTATTAATTATAGTTATTCCTAATTATGCATAGCTAATCTTTAATTGTTGTCTTCTTTTTTTAACTAATATTTAATAAATCTAACTGTATCCGATGTAGATCTAGCGTTGTTCTTTTTAAGATTTATTCGTAAAATATTTTGTAAAAATACAAAAATACAAAAATAATTTAAAATATTATAAAATATATTTTTAAAAAGTGTCTAAAAATATTTTTTAAATATAAAAAATATTTCAACATATTAGTAGTCATACCCTACCCGGCATTGCTAGGTTTTTGATTGTTTGACTATTTATTTTTATTAATTATAGCTATTCCTGATTATTCTAAAATATATAATAGCTAAAAAATACAAAAAATATTTAAAATATTACAAAATATGTTTTAAAAAAATTTCGAAAACTCAAACCTAAACCCAAATCCAAACAGTACTCGACTCGACATTTATCGGTTTTTAATTGTTTGCCTATTTATTATTTATTAATTAAAGCTATTCCGTATTCTACATTTCTAGTATATACAATAAATAAAGTGTAGAAAAAAAATCTAAAATACAAACAAATGTAGAAACATATTTTTTTTAATATTTAAAAAAATTATTGCAAAATAATTCAAAAAATACAACAAATATTTAAAATATTCCAAAATATGTTGTAAACCTAAACCCAAACCGTTCCAAATCGGCGTTGATCGGTTTTTTTATAATTTGCCTATCTATCATTTATTAATTATAACTATTCCTGATTTGGAATTTCTTGCCTTACCCAACTCTGCTTTACTCGTTGTTTGATAGTTTTCCTATCTATTATTTATTAATTATGGCTATTCATGATTTTGCTTTTCATATACAATAACATAAATTTTCCATAAAAAAAATTCAAACAAATTTAGACAAATATTCGTTTTTAATATCTCAAAAATTAGTGGAAAAATATTTCAAAAATTAAAAAAAAAATACAACACATATTTCCAATATTAAAAAATATTACTTAACAAATTACGAAAACCCAAACCGCACCCTGCGTTGTTCGATTTTTGATTTTAGATTGTTGTTGCCTATCTATTATTAATTAATAAATTATAGCTATTCCTGATTCTGTATTGTATATAATAAATATTTCCAAATATTACAAAAATATTTTTTATAAATGTTCTACAAATATTTTAAAAAGTATAATATTTATATCTTATAATATTTATATATTTATTATATAATTATAATATTTTAATTATATCTTTAAATAATAATATAACAACGATTAGTTGAAAAATATAAAAAAATATTTCAAATAATATTTTTAAACATAAAACAAAAAATATAGATAATATTACAAAATATATTTTAAAAAAATTTCAAAAAAATGTTTAAAATTATTTCAAAAAATTTCAAAAAATTTCAAAAAATTTCAAAAATATTTCAAAAATTTCACAACAAATTTCAAAAATTTCAAAAAAAAATTCAAAAAATTTCAAAAAAATACTTCGAAAAAATGTAAAAATAATATTTCAAAAAAGCGACGCCGAAGATTTTAGATGACAAAAAATCATTTTAATGGCAAAAAGACGCGGTAAAAAATTCAAAAAAATTTCCGGACCATACTGTTGCAAATTTATTAAGATCGGGTATAACATATTTTCGCGACGTACCCCGGTTCTCAAGTTACCTCACCAGATACACACATATAAATATATATATATATATATATAATTAAATAGACTTTCTTTTATATAATAGACTAGCCGTACCCGACCCGGCGTTGCTCGGTTTTGATTATTTTCCTATATATTATATATTAATTATAGCTATTCCTGATTCTTAATTGATATATATAATAAAATAAATGTTAGCTGACATACAAAACAAAGTAGAAAACATTTTCAAATAATATGTTAAAAAATACAACAAATATTTCAAATATTACAAAATATGTTTTAAAAAAATGTCTAAAACCCAAACCTAAACCCAAACATAAACCGTACACTACCCTGCGTTGCTAGGTTTTGATTATTTGCCTATTAATTGTAGCTATTCCTGATTATACTTAGCTAATATTTAATTTTTTTCTTCTAACTAATATTTACTAATTCTAACTGTATCCGATGTAGACCCAGCGTTGTTTGTTTTTAAGATTATTTGTAAAATATTTGGTAAGATTACAAATAATAATTTAAAATATTACAAAATATATTTTTTAAAAGTGTCTAAAAATATTTTAAGAAATATAAAAAATATGTCAACATATTAGTAGCCATACCTGCTTTTGAATGCCTATTTATTTTTTTATTAATTATAGCTATTCCTGATTATTCTAAAATATATAATTGCTAAAAATTGCAAAAAAATATATAAAATATTACAAAATATGTTTTAAAAACAAACCATACCCGACCCGGCATTTCTTGGTTTTTGTTTGTTTGCCTATCTATTATTTATTATTTATTAATTAGGGCAATTTCTGATTCTATATTTCTAGTATATACAATTAAATAAAGTTTATTTAAAATACAAACAAATATAGAAAAATATTGTTTATAATATTTAAAAAATTAGTGAACAAATATTTCAAAAAATATTTTAAAAAATACAACAAATATTTCAAATATTACAAAATATGTTGAAAACCCAAACCCAAACCGTCCCAAAACGGCGTTGATCGGTTTTTTATTATTTGCCTATCAATTATTAATTATAGTTTTTCCTAATTATGCATAGCTAATCTTTAATTGTTGTCTTCTAACTAATATTTAATAAATCTAACTGTATCCGATGTAGATCTAGCGTTGTTCTTTTTAAGATTTATTCGTAAAATATTTTGTAAAAATACAAAAATACAAAAATAATTTAAAATATTATAAAATATATTTTTAAAAAGTGTCTAAAAATATTTCAACATATTAGTAGTCATACCCTACCCGGCGTTGCTATGTTTTTGATTGTTTGAATATTTATTTTTATTAATTATAGCTATTCCTGATTATTCTAAAATATATAATTGCTAACAAATACAAAAAATATTTAAAATATTACAAAATATGTTTTAAAAAAATGTCGAAAACTCAAACATAAACCCAAATCCAAACAGTACTCGACTCGACATTTATCGGTTTTTGATTGTTTGCCTATTTATTATTTATCAATTAGAGCTGTTCCTGATCCTACATTTCTAGTATATACAATTAAATAAAATTAAACATATGTAGAAACATATTTTTTTTAATATTTAAAAAATTAGATAAAAAATATTTCAAAAAACAACAGATATTTCAAATATTCCAAAATATGTTGAAAACCTAAACCCAAACAGTTCCAAATCGGCGTTGCTCGGTTTTTTATTATTTGCCTATCTATCATTTATTAATTATAACTATTCCTGATTTGGAATTTCTTGCCGTACCCAACTTTGCTTTACTCGTTGTTTGATAGCTTACCTATCTATTATTTATTATTTATGGCTATTCATGATTCTGCTTTTCATTTACAATAACATAAATTGTTGCTAAAATTCAAACAAATTTATACAAATATTAATATCTCAAAAATTAGTGGAAAAATATTTCAAAAATATTTCAAATAATATTTAAAAAAATACAACACATATTTCCAATATTATAAAATAGTACTTAATAAATATCGAAAACCCAAACCGCACCCTGCGTTGATCGATTTTTGATTGTTTGCCTATCTATTATTTATTAATTATAGCTATTACTGATTCTGTATTCCTAGTATACAACAAATATTTCCAAATATTACAAAATATATTTTTTATAAATGTTCTACAAATATTTTAAAAAGTATATTATTATATCTTATAATATTTATATATTTATTATATAATTATAATATTTTAATTATATCTTAAAATAATAATATTTCAACAAATAGTTGAAAAATATAAAAAAATATTTCAAATAATATTTTTTAAAATACAAAAAATATAAATAATATTACTTATTAATATATTTTAATATATTTTAAAAAATTTTCAAAAAAATCTTTAAAAATATTTCTAAAAATTTCAAAAATATTTCAAAAATTTCAAATAATATTTTTTAAAATACAAAAAATATAAATAATATTACAAAATATATTTTAAAAAAATTTCAAAAAAATGTTTAAAAATATTTAAAAAAAACTTCAAAAATATTTCAAAAAATGTCAAAAATATTTCAAAAATATTTCAAAAAATTTCCAAAATTTCCAAAAATTTCAAAAAAAAATCAAAAAAAATTCAAAAAAATAGTTCGAAAAAATGTAAAAAAAATATTTCAAAAATGCGACGCCGAAGATTTTGGACGACAAAAAATCATTTTAATGGCAAAAAGTCAATTTTTCAGGTTTTTCTGGGGTACGCGGTATAAAATTCAAAAAATTTTCCGGACCAAGACCATACTGTTGCAAATTTATTAAGATCGGGTATAACATATTTTCGCGACGTACCCCGGTTCTCGAGTTACCTCACCAGATACACACACACACACACACATATATATATATAATTAAATAGACTTTATTTTATATAATAGATATACACTAATAATATATACATATATTATAAATAGTATCATGGGTATTACTTATTTGTTACATTTATATAACTTTAAAATACTAGTAAACCTGATGAAAGTATATTTATGTTTTTAAGCACATGTTCTAGATACTATAAATAGAATATATAGAATACAATGTTTATTGAAACCACATAGCTAGATTATCTCTGTGATTGACACACACACACACATGCAAATATAAACAAATATTTACTGATAATTATATATATATATATACATTATATATTTGATATATACCTACTTCATTAATCATTATTTAAAAATTATCAAAACATATATAATAAAGTTTATGCTAAATTTGTACAATAAAACTACTTGAAATAGAATACTATTTGTAATAGTCCGTTATCTTAATACATACACTGTTACAGTGACTGCAGTATACATGTTTACATTATATATATATATATATATATATATATATATATATATATATATATACACTATACCCTATATAGTATACAGTATATTGTATACCGTATAGACTATAATCTATATAGTATATATACGGTATAATATACGATATATATTATAGTAATATAAACTTATACCGGGATAGCCTATCTGTATGGATGTACTCCTTACATTGTAGGGCCTATACTGTATACAGTTATATGTAGGGACCATATAGGCACTTCAGGTATACCCTATAGGTTATCCCTGAAATCTTAATATACCTAAATCTTTCATACTATAGTATACGCTATAGCGTATAAGCTGCCAGCGATGAGAAGTATGTCTTATATGATAGAGCATAATGTATTTAGTATTGTACTATAGTACTACTATAGTACTACTATAGAACTACTATAGTACTACTATATAAGTACTATAGAAATACTATAAAACTACCATATAACTACTATAGAACCAATATTCAATGGTTGTATTCGTATATGAATATATATGCATATATGCATTAGGCTTTATTAGTGATATATATATATATATATATATATATATATATATGATATAATATATATATATATATAATTGGATGTTATATAATATATAGTATTTATGTAATTCATAATTATTATATTATAATATTATTATATATGATCTTATAATAGTATATAAGTAAGTGTACTAACATTGCATATCGCCATATTCATATGTATAATACTATTGTTTAAGAGGTGTACTGCTACACTATTAATCCGCTGAGTATACCCCTCTTAACCCCTCTTAACCATGTGTATCCGTCTATGTATAGAGTCTAGACTAGTCTACTTTAGTCTACTATTAGTTGTTGTTGTATGAAACTGAAGTTACGCGAGTGATGCATGAACGGAAACCAACGCACTCCATCTCTTCCTACTCCTCCTCCGACTCTAAGATAACCAATCAAATCACTCGAATATCGCATGTGATGTGATGTGAGCAAAATCCGTTGTTGTGTTATGTCACAGAACTAGAGAGAAAGTTTCTCTCTAGTGTACATTCGTGTCTGTATGCGTGTGTGTATGTGTGAGTAGCTATGTGTAAACATAACGTTTAATTATAAATTGATGTAATAAATTGACTACTTAATATATCTCCAAAGATTTAGCGAAGCAAAATCTTTGATATCTCTATGTAGTGTATATATATAGTACATGTTAAATTGTCAAATATTACAAAATACATAATTATATATTTATATATATATATTTGAATATATTATATTACATACTAAACATACATAACTTAATTATATTATCCAATACCATTATATAAATCAATATATGTATTATTATTATATAGGTATACCAGGGACCTCCCTGGTATACTATAATATATATATATATATATATGTATGTGTTGGTGTGTGTGTATGTGTGTATGTGTGTGTGTGAGTGTGTGTGTGAGTGTGTGTGTGTATGTACTCTATAGAGTATACATTACTATAAATATGAATACATTATCAATAGATAATGTATGGATGTATTGATGTAGCTAGAGATAAGTAATGAAACACGAGTGGATTATTGATACAGCTCTATTAATATCAATAATGAACGAAAACATATATATATATATATATATATATATATATATATTAATAATTAAAACATAACAGTAGGGTCTTGCAATGATACATGCATTTTGTAAGACATTTGATCCTATAGGAACAATACCTCCTACAAATTTCAGATGTTTTAGGAGGTATTGATAGCAACCATTTTGTATATGTCATTATATATACGTATACATATATGTTCCTATTATTTTTATATATTAAATAATTATTTATATACATATGTTATTAAAATTACAGTTAGGACCTATAGATAATATATATCCTATTATATAGGTAGGTAAAGTATAGGTATAAGTATACCTATAAGTATAAGCATATATATATATATATATGTATACATATATATGTACATAATATGTATACATATAATATATATTATACTTTTAATTTAGTACATGGGAGTTACATGATGGGCCATCATTGGTGGAACTATAGTATTATATATATAGGATTATATGTGTGTATATTATAATATTAGCACATACAGGTAGTGTGCTAATTAATCATATGATACCATGGTATTATAGTGTGTGCACTAGGCGCCTATTGCGTATAAGTAATTAAGGTAGATAGGACAGACGTGTGATGTCGATATCATCATCACCTTCTCATCACTATATCGCACCTTATCATCACTAATTTATACACACGGATTTATACTAAAATATCAATTCTATTTATAAGTTATAAGTGAATTAAATGCAGTATAGTGTATTAATAGATAACATTAAGAGATAACATTACTTTTTTAGTTAATTTATAGGTTAAGTCACAATCACCACGTAATAATACAATAGCTTATTATATAGTCTTTATTTTCCATAGTTATTCTCCATAGGGTGTATAGAGATGAGCTAGATCTATACACTGTATAGTATACCGTATACTATAGTATACTGTCAGTACTTGGGGACATTTGAAGAATATTGATTTGATAATGAGTATATAAATTATGAATATAATGGAGCCAAGCACTTAACCTTTGAGAACACCATATGAGTGGACACAAGGCTGTGACCACATGGAGAATTGATTGTAACAGATGACAATTTATCAATAATAAACGAATTTAAATAATGTGTACCATTAATACCGAAATCACATAACTGAAATGAAAGAATGTGAAGAATAAGAGAGTCAAATTCATACTAAGAATATAAATTAATAAAAAAATAAAATTAATATGAATATATAAATACGAAATAAAAGTTAATCAATATTCTTTAATATATCGTAGAAAACATATTAATATTTGCTTAGTTAGGTTTTTTTTTAATTTATATTCATATATTCTTTTAGGTATATTACTTTTATGTATTTCATTAATATTCATTAACCTACTTTAAAAAATATTTATTTTTGTTAATTATAATTTATATATATAGAAATACTATGTAAGGTCACAACATACGCGACTTATATACTAATCATCTCTACCATGGTATATACCATGTACCATATGTTTTAATTCTACTAATTGATATTAATCTTATATATCAGTAACCTTGAGTTGATATTTGATTGCATCTCTTGATATCCCATATTATTTAAACCATCAATCTGCACATTACTACTTTCATTTCCCGACTACATATTAAACAGAACACCTTACAAGATTCCCTATCAAGTATGTGTTCTCTCTAGGTAGATTCTCTCGTGCCCATCACTGCAGACTTAACACTAAACTACTTCAGTAGTTATGACTCATCATCGAATACAATCATTTATAACACACTCCATCTATTTCATAAGTCCTACCATCACAAACATACAGAAACATATTCCTAAACTTATCTCTCCATAGTCCTACTTCCATATAATAACTCTAAAAAGTCTATACTATACTATGGAAAACATTCTCCTATCCATTCCGCTGCATCATTTCTACACCTTTTTTGAAACAGAGTCTAAAATAGCTTTAGCATTATATATATATATATATATATATAATGGGTCAGATACATAAGTAGTAGGATGCTGGTTCAATATATTATTTAGAAGTGATCTTATATACTTGAGTATAAATAAATAATCGGCTCTTGTTAAAATCATGGATGCCTTAAAATGAGAGCGGCTTCGAATGGGCATTAGAGTCATATGGTTATAAGTGAAAACTTCATCTAAATTCCTGGATAGGATTAAATAACTCCACCAAAATAAAATACCAATAACAAAAATAATAATAATATATATATATATATATATATATATATATATATATATATATATATATATATATTTATATATATATTTATATATATATATATGACTAATATGTGTATATATGACATTAATAGAACGACCTCTATTACTGCACCGTGTGAAGTTTGACATCCGACAATGGTTCCTTGTGTCGGACTGGAACCCTCTTACATTGTGGGTGTACAGGGATTCTTATCTGAGACTGTGTTCTCAGGAGTACACCAATGATAGTAAACACGAGTTAGTAGGTGTATCAGTATGTTTGTCAGTAGGCATGTCAGTAGGCATACCAGTAGGCGTATTAGTAGGCGTAAGTCACACCTGAGTAAATTATTCTCAGATAATAAATGTTCCTATGATTACTCTAGGTCAGTCTTTAGCTATATCGGTATGCTAAATATTCCTATGGAAAATTTAATTTCTCGGAATAATTATTGCTAGTGATTATAATTATAATTACCTAGTGTATTTAATATCAATTATAATTATATATATTTATATATAACTAATATCAAAATTTAAATAGTTATTATAACAATCTAATAATTATGATATAGCATATTTTATTAACTATATACATTTTACAATATCAAATAAAATACGTAATATACAAAAGTACAATGTAATAATCAGGCTAGTTAATTTATAATAAAATTATATTATAATAATTAAATTTTATAGTGTTAATATATTATTAATTATCAATAAAACTTATATATATATATATAATATATTATATATATTATATAGATATATATATATTCTAACTACGTTATATATAATATATGTTTAAAATTAAATTATACATTTAGATCCGTGCATCTTTCGAATGTAGCTGTGCAGCAGAATTACCTGAACGGTAAGAGGTCGTCTAAACTTCCTACTAATAACTTCATGACTAGTGGAGAATATAAAGATTATTTAAAGTTAGTTATCTAATCAGCAACAACTATAATCCTAATATATAATCTTAAAGTTAAAATACAAAATTATAGAAATAAATACTAAAATAATAACGCATAGAATTATACCCTTTATAAAATTATACTAATAACAGTATTAAGTTCTGAAATATAACTTCTAACACATTAAATTCATACTATATTGAATATAAATTTCTGGAATATTAACCATATGTAGATATTATAGTATAATAATATATGAATTATTCAAATTGACTTTTTGTAGATATTAAATACTATTAATCTTTATCTTGAAAAAAAATATAAACATATTTTGAAGTAAGTCAATATTGATTAATATTAATCTAAGTTTCCTTAATAAATATGTTATTATTAAATACTATCTAGTAGATAGTATCTACTAATGGTTATATCCAGAGGCTATATTACAAAATATATTTTAAAATAAAAAAAAACAATAATAAATAGGTAGGTAGCATATATAGTATATATTATCTACAAATATATTAAAAATAGATATCAATATAATTGTCAGCATTACTAGAATATCTAAAATTGTATTTACCTATAATTTATTTAAAATGAAAATAAAATATAATGATGTATATTTATTTTTAATATTTATTAAATACGAAATTTAATATCATTTAAAAAAAATTTAATTTCATTCATAGGATATATAGTTATTTTATAGATTTTTTATGATTTATAGATCTATATTTAGTTCATTCATTACAAGTTATTCTAGCCCATTTATATATTATATTGCATTACCTATATATATTGAATATTATTGTATTAATTTATATACATATATCTTTTATTTCATTGTTTCATTTACTAATTATATTACAGCTAATGTTAACACATGAATCATTATTATTATATTATTACTTTTACTTATATTTTAATCTGTACATGAACAAATCGATTGGAGGTATAGACCAAATAAAGCCTAACTGATCCTCCATAGACATATGATATACATAGTATGTCATATGTCTATAAACTTATTTTATTCATTCATATATATATATATATATATATATATATACCATCGATATAAAGAAAGTCTTTGTTTATATCGATGATATATACATGTCTTATTAATGATGGGTATATTATATATAATCATATAAATTGAAAAAATAAATAAAATATAATAATATATTAAAATAAAATATAATTAATATATACGTTACCTACATCGAACACTTAACTTAACGAATATATATTGGAATGAAACCTATACACAGCTCAATAGGGGAGGGAGATATATGGGATAGAGTCACATATCCTGCCATGAAATCTGCCATCATCAGTTCATTATCTTCTTCCATAGATATTCAGGAGAATCGCAAGGTTTTATATAATATAAGTTCTGATAGAGCATTACATATTTTATATGTATCACTTTTATATAAATATATAATTTTTGAATATAGGGTCTAAAAAATTCATGGATTCACCAATTATTATTGTTGATATAGAAAAATAGTTTATAAACTATTTATAAATGCGCCCATAAGTTAATTATTTACTATATTGATATCATAATAATGTATATATAATACCTACTATTAAAATATATGAATAATAGTGAATGTATACCAGCACAACTACTATCATTATATTATCTTACCTATCAACTTACTCAGCTATAGATTATATTATTATTATGTAACATTTGTTTCCAACAAAATATTGTCATCTATTTGGGATACGATATTAATACTATGGTCTGAGGTATCCCAGAAACTTTAATACAGTGAATACCATTGTTTATGCATAGAAATTTGTCATAACAATATTATATTAATATAATATACACATCTATCTCTACCTGTATTTCTACTTAGAAATCAGAAATATTAATTCTTATACTGTTGATGTAACCCAGCAAATATTGAAATGGTCAAAATACCTCTGAACATCAATAATAATTATTTCTTTTTACATTGACATTCATCAATGAAAACATAATTTGTGCACATTATATGACGAATAATGTATGTGATAATGATGATCTAGGGATGTCTGCAGTGTTTTCTGGTAATAAGACATCTACAGATTAAATAAGATCTCAAATCAACACAAGTATCTATGTCGTAATACTTTACATATAGGCCTATTATATAACCACAACAATAACTAGATTATATACCTACTATACAATATAACAGACTACTAGAGAATTATTTCTACCAGTATTAAGTGTCTACATAAACTATTACTATTACTACTACCACTACCACGACCTCTAGAACGCCTTCGAGTTGTACGGCGCTGACTTCATACTAACTGAGGACTACCGACCTTGGCTATTAGAGATCAACTCTAGTCCGGGTATGGCTGCCACCTCACCCGAGAAAGTTAAACTCTGCGCCCACGTCATCGATGACCTCGTCAAAGGTCACCGTGCAACCTTTAATTACGCAACACTACAAAGTATTAGCAACCTATCGAATATAAAGATAGATTATAAGCTAAACTTATATTCGATCTCTTTTTACTATATAAATAGAACTGGCATTTTATATTCAATTGTATCAGCACTATTTTAGCCTTTTTTTATAGTACTTGCCCTTTAAAATTAGATATTACTTACAATGCAGGTATACAATGGTACTAGTTAGTACCCACATTGAATACTATGATATATCACAACACGGAACACTCGTGTTATATATCCCTGTATCGTGTCTAGTGTAGCATTATTTAGTTAAACGTGATTTACTCTTCATTTAGATCTTCATATGCTTATTAACTTTGTTATTATATGCCGTATTAATTTATATAATATTAATTATGCATTATAACATTAATTATCCTATATCATAATAATACTTATCTCAATTGATACTAGTATGGTATATAATCAGATAATATTGTTAATGATATCATATAAGTAATATATATATATATATATATATTTGGCAAATAATTAATTATATAATAAATGTTATAATAATTATATTAATAATCTTGATATCGGTTAAAAATGTATCAGTTTTAAACATTCACACTTCAACTCAAATAGTTGTTTTGGATCGAAGGGAAAATAAAAGTTGCGATACGGGAGGTTTCGAACTAGTAACAAAAGAACTATTCTGTCAACCCATATCTTCATTTAAATGTGTCGATACTAAATTCATGGTAGAAGGAATAAAGATTAAAAAGGTTTTACTCTTCTAGGATATATATTAAAATTTACTTTATCATTTTAGAAATACTAATGTTTTATAAAAATATATAGATTATATTATATACTGCTAGAAATATACATTTATTATGCAACATATTTATCATATTTATATTTATTATAACATATTCATTTATTTGTTTACTAATTAACTATATCATATATAACTCGTATAATTAGGTTATTTTAATTTTACATCAAATATTGATTATTTAAAAAACCTAGCTACTATCTAATTGATATATTTTACATAACAGTATAACTCGTATTATATATACTTGTTATAACTTTATATAATTTATTGTATATGCTATTTTACATAGGTTAAGATATATATGATAACATTTGAATTACACCTGCAAGTCTCCGTATTATTATAATTAATATACTTAACTTTACATTATGAACATATAATTGTTCATAAATAATTTTCAACTTTACAGTATACTAACGTTAACCTATAAACAAATAATTTAAATAATTAAGAAATTAAAAAAATTAAAATATTATGAAATAATATTTAAAAAAAGTATAACATAAATATTCATTAGGAATTCATAAATATTGATGACTTTATATAATAAATGTATTTAATTAATGTATCCTTATTTATTCATATAAATGAATATAATATTATATAGAAAAATATATAAAATATATAATTAAAATATTATGAAATAATATTTAAAAAAAGTATAACATAAATATTCATTTAGGAATTCATAAATATTGATGACTTTATATAATAAATGTATTTAATTAATATCCTTATATATTCATATAAATATATATAATATTATATAGAAAATTATATAAAATATATATATGTTAGAATTGTACAACTTTTGCCTATGCTTATATGTCATAGTTGTACTTGATGTATATTATAACTATACATATTTTTTATATTCATTGAATCCAAATTAAGTTATTTTATTAAATATAATAAATATTAAATATAGATGGATCTACAGAAATATACATTACTAGATGCTAAAAATTCAAAATCTGATAGAAAAAGTGCTGAAAAAGAAATTAGAAAAAAACTAAATAATTCGGAAAAGTTATAATAAACATATAATATAACTTTAACAATATTTCCCTTTATATTATTCCCATATTTCATATATTTAAGGATATATTTTATGTAATTTTATAATATATATTTGTATGGTATCTAAATAGTATTACAATATAAATAATAAGGTAACTGTTATGTTAGGATTCTATAATTATAATTATTAGATATACTATTACATTTGAGTATATATTCCAATTCCCTATTTATATTTAAATTTCATCCTACATATTATATAAATCATATAAATAATTTTAGTACATTATATAATAATTATTATTGAATGATATAGATGAGATTATTAATATCGTTTGAATTTTAACTTAGGGACACGAGTAACAATTCAACGAAATCGAAAAAGAGTAAAAGCGACCCCTCGAATCCCGCGCCTCCACCACCGCCGCCTCCACCTCCTACGAAGTCAGGTGACGACGTGAAGATGTGTAAATCTGACGTTAACCCCGGCGAGAAGTGGACGGATATACTGGCGAGATCTGTTCAAACTGCGGCTTGTTGATGTCAATAACGGGCTCGCTCTCTAGTTCGATAAGGGATTGATTCTGTAGTAGGATTCTCAGTTGTTACGTTGTACAACGGTAGACTGCCCAATGCTGCTAATCACACCATAACATCGCGTATATACCTATATTTACGTAAAGTAGCATTGTGAACGTTGACAGGGGGCCTCCTACTTAATCTCCGCGTATGTTAATTATTAAATTAATATATATATATAGAGTACATACTCGATACATAATTGTATTATACATATTATATATAATAGGTTACTATATACTCGGGGCGTAGGCTCGCATCCCATGTATGCAAGTACTTAAGCTACCTGTACGTCACGCGCGCGGGGGACATTGTTATGTTACTACTTACACTGTGTTGAGCGAATGAAACACTCGTTTACAACACACCGGTCTATAGACTATAAGTCTGCAGCGCTGCTAATGTGTACAATGTACACATGCCAACTTCTAATAGGAAATGTAACATATTCTATTTTATATATTCAGCTAGGTAATATATACAAGAGCGTATATAGCGCATGCTATATTCGTATAGTACAACGAGATGAGATCAATGCTATAAATATGAATATTATGAAATTACAATATCGAGTAATTTTTAATTTAAATAATATATAATTACTACTATTATTTAATATTATTATTCTCATACATATACATATATTTATTTCTCTCTCCATCTCCATCTCTATTCTCTCTCACTCACTCTTTATGCATATATATGCATATATATATATTATTTTGTTATCTTGTATATGAATTACATTTTATATTGCTTCAATTTATTAGTATTATTAATGTTAAATATAAATATGATAATACTATTAACGTCTATTAATAATGTTGAATTATTTTTTTCAATAAATTAATCTGTGATTATTTATTTATACTTTTAATATATGATAATTAAGACTAATAATTATTAATTAATTATAATTAATGATATAACAAGTTACTTAATTACTTGATGAAATTGTCGTGCGGAAACATGTACCAAAGCATCATGTCTTCAGATATTTCAATAATAATCAACCTAGTTTTCTACAATTTATTATGGGTTAGTTATATCAAAGGTTCATAATTACCTATCATTTAATTATGTTAAGCTATAAATACACTTTTTCTTTAATATTTTAAGCCATATTCTTTTGACTTTAATTTTTAATGTATTTATTTTCTTGCTTAACACAACCAATATCGTCATAGCTCTATAATAATGTAGATATTGAGATAGTTGCAAATTTAAATTTGATCTCTCTATTTTTAGATATCCACTCCAACCTAATCATTATTGGTGTATAGATTCTGAATAGGATCTCTTTTATTATTTCCTTTTCATGTTCAGTAGTTAATCATAATATTTAACTTATTTAAGAGATTTATTTATTAATAAGGACCTTCATAATATTGTCATTATTATTAGCATCTTGTCTCTTTTCATGGTTTACCTCTATATAAGTAGGCCTATCTCTATACATATCGTAGCTTGAAGAACTAATTACCATCTGTTATGTCAGGTTTTTTAGTTCTAGCATTGAATCTAACATGAGGTGATCAGCAAATCTTACATTGTCGTTGTCCTCTCATTGTAATATTTGAGATGTAATTTACAAGAGTTTATGTATTATTGATTCTAGATCAAGAGTATTGGATATATATATTCTATAGAACCTTTCCTTTCTTAAAACTATTGTTGAGAAAGTAATTCCAATTTTGTTTTGTAGTAATATAGAACTGCGTACTGAATCATAATCAGTTATTATTGTAAGCCCTTCTTAACTTATTACCATAGATTACGTCGACTCTTTATGCTAATCTCAAAGAATATCTCTTTAAAATAGAAGATCTGATAGCATATTATAGTCTTATTAGTCCCATTTATTGGTATATGTGATTTTTAATTAATTTATTCCATTACAGATTTTCTCTTTAGAGCAACGGTATACCGTTTTCATATTTTTTATTCATTTTGATCAAACGAATTAAGCACTGTTCTGCACATGAGTAATCTATTCCAACAATTTCGCAATGCAATTCTTAATAGTGATATACCGGTGATAATATAGAATAAATAAAAATATACAATTTTGGATTTAAAATTTTTAAATTGACAATATATATCCACAGTTCGGTTCGGAACTATAATGAAATAATAGAGTTCGTTTTAAACAAAGCTTAAGTTCGATCCGGGACCGTTATTTTTTTTTAATGTGGGCTTCAGTTCGGGTTCAAATAAGGCAAGCTTCAGTTCGGGTTCATTTCGAACACCACTGTACGGTAAGCTAAGTACTAATTGTAATATAAATATAGAGGGAAGAAGTCGATAATTTTAAATACCTGGGAGATATGAAATAATAATGGCTATACATAGTTATGTCAGTGTTTGTCGGGCTGGATACAATCTTAGAGATAACTCGTAAGCCTAGAAATAAAAATTAATTTCACTATCAATAATATTCATAATTGAAAGTCGAAAATTAATTAATATCGCAAGTTTTCAGTTAAAAAGTTTACGACATTATTTGATAACATACTATTTTTATAAACTCGACGATTGTAATAATGTATGCATTTCATTCATTGAATTTAAAAATATAAATTTGTTATCTATCGATCTATTTAAATGAGGTATAACCTTCAGATAGCGGACAACTAATTGTATACCAAATCGGGCATTTGAATCATTATTAATGGAAAATTATGTTCTTTTATAGTCATATTAACAGACCAATCATATATGCAAACAAATGTACAATTATGGGTAAAATGAAGAGGGTGGCAAAGATAAAACTGACGGGTAATATTAGTTTATGGTCAGATATATAGAGACTCCTCGATGGCTAATCGCGAACAATAGGCAAGTTTATGTGCATTACTGTATGTCCTTAAAAGTAATCATGTATTGTAGGTAATCATTTAGTTATATTTTAGTGAACAATGAACAAGATAAATTTAATTTTGTAACTTTCTAATTAAAATATCTATATTAGAATTAGTTACCTATTTACGACTAAATAAAAATAAATACTAACTTAATTAAAAGATTAATTTTATCAATGATAAGTATCAAGATATATTTGCAAATATATAATATTGTATATTACTAATTACTAGACATTAATTTAATTGGAATAAGAATGAAGTTGATTATATACGTATATTAAATAAAGAAAGGAATAAATGTGTTATATGTTTATTATTGAAATATACATAGATAGTCAGTGTGTGTACACTTATAGCCTTGATTAGTGTGGTGTTATCGAAATGTTGTAGTAGTAGTAGTAGTAGTAAAATATCGTGGTTAAAAGATGAGGAGACATAGTATGATGGCCTAGTACATGATGATGATGATGATGATGATGATGATGATGTTGGTGTGTGGTATAAATCACTATTCCTAAAATAAATAATGTCGTAGACTTGGGAAGCTGTAATCGGTAGCGATGATGTAATAGGTTCCCGCGCGTATAGATGTAACACGAGTGTGTGTGTGTGTGTGTGTGTGTGTGTGTGTGTGAAGATATGCAGGAGGGGGAGGGAGGGAGGGAGGGAGTAGGAGGAACATTATGTATTCCGTGTACGTCAGTTTCTTGGAACGTGATCGCAAAGATCGTAGAATGGATGAAAACAATAAAAAGAGAAACGCCGTAGCCCACTGTGATGGTGGGGAACGTAAACCTAATGTGTGTATAATACTCGTATGCATAGTATCGTACATACGTATATATATATAAAATAACCCTAAAATGGAATAGTAATAATATCTAGCAAGTATAGTTGCCGTGAGTGCGAGTGTGCGCGCGCGTGTGTGGATACAAAGAGTGGCTATTGTTGTCACTTCTCCGGTTCCATTATCACCTGGGAGAAGCCGCGAGCTCCTGCCGACATCTTGTTCATCGACTGTTTACTGCAGAGAACGGTGCTGCCGTCTCGCTGCGATATGAACAACTGCAGACCTGGGGCTGTACGGGGGGGGAGGGGTGTTAATAGGGGTGGGGGATATGTTATTGATGTACGGGTATAACATCGTCTACTTGTAGACTATTTATAGATAATTATTGTATACATGAAAATAATGGATTAACTAAGGACGGATTCATTATTTAAATGAAACAAACGATTCTAAGTTTAAATTCAATATTTATAGGAGATATTATAATTTAATTAGAATATAATAATTTACTGAATGATTATACATTTACCATAGCGTGAATCTAAATAGTGGATAACTACCTGATACCTATAACTGATAGCTACATAGGTAATACACTAATTAGGAGGTCATACTTCGCGTAATTAACAGAGTTTACATTAACAATTTAACAAAATTGAAAAGCTAATTATATATATATATATATATGATTATATGATATATGTGTATATATATATATATATATATATAGATCTAAATCGATATATATATAATAAAATTTCAATAGATCAATTGTAAACAAATATGTAAAAATAGTTATCTATTTTTATATATACATATGATATAAGTTATTTAAATATAAATACCTATATATAAAGATTATTTTAATATCTTTTACATAAATATAACATATTAATAGAACATTTATGACTTTGAAGTGCATTTGTATGTGAACTAACAATTTATACAGAATTTCATGTAACTAAATCATATATGAAATAAAGATAGGTTATCAATGTTAGTAAACTCAAGAATCATACTAAAACTAGAACCACTAGTTTCTCTTTAGACTAAGTATACCGTTATCACTCTCTCTCTAGATCTATTTCACTTTAACATAAATATATATATATACAATGTAAACTTAATTTGAGGAGAATATTTATATAACTACAAACAATAATTAACGATTTACAAAATTAAAAAAAAATCTTATTTAGTATCCAATATTCTAGTATACGTGTACAATGTACACTGTACATATATACATATACAATATTCTCATATTTTAATCAATCAAAATGTGTATCTGCTATCATAAGATTGATATTTTTAGATTTTATTTTTAAGCCTACTATTAATATATTTCCTAATTATAAATAATATGTTATAAATACAAAATATATTAATCTCTTATTATGGATAACCAAGAGAATTCATGAATAATGTAATGTATTTTATATAACTAATATTATATGTATATATTTAATATATTATATTACATTTTAATATATTTTATATATAATTATAATACAAGTCATTTATTTTAGAACTCTATAACTTAAATTATATATAATATATAAAAATAAAAATATAAATAAATATTAAATAATTTATCAATTTATTGTAAATTTAAAAGTAATTTTTAAATTAATAATTTTTATTATTCTCTATTATCTATGTTCAAAATGACCAGCAAGTTATAATAATGAGTATTTTATCCTGAAGTTTCTAGAGCATATATATTATATATGAATAAATAATTCACATAATTTTACAGTTATTGTAGATATTTGTATGAGTATTTTTGTATTCACTAACAATTATTAATATTTTAAATTCATTTTTACATTTACAAATATTTATTATATTATGGTTGATAAGAAAAAAATGAATCCAATTATAGATATTTATAATCTTTAAATATATAATAGTATTCTTTTTGTATATTCACCAATGATAAGGATGAGTTATTCGTTTCTAGATTACCTATCTATTTACATATAAAACGGATGAGATTAAGCTGAAATAGCCTTTACACACAACTCAACATAACCAATGATATCTTAATAACTATAACTAATTAATCAACTTGTTAACAAGTTACTAATCAACTATTTAAACAAAACCATCTATAAATAACGATACTAGAATTCCATACGCTCTCCCATAACGCCAACTGATTATATTCATATATCATCTTATTATCTGTGAATATCTCTAATGATAATACCATAATGTTAATGTTAATATTAATCTAGTATGATTGTGTTAGAAGATTTATAATAAACAGTTAATTATAATTATGGTTCACTAGTTTATAATGAATCCATTTATAAGCTAATTATGACCTATTGCACACAAGGAATATAGCGATATTATAAACAAGCTTATAACAGTTAAACAATGAACACACTACACTAGAATATAGCTTATATACTCTTACATACCCACACACACACACCCACACACATACACACACACATGAACACTAACATTCTATTTGATCATTAACGCGGCTGATCAGGTCTGCATTACGCATGAGGTTCTCAACGAGTAGGTCAGCATTGGGGCGCGTGAAGTTTACCCTCTTCTCTATACACGCCCCAGAATCTAGTCTCTATATGCAACGGGGGGAAGGGTTAAACCAGGGCGGAGTATCTAGTTAGCGCGCCCTATTCAATACACATTGGGTGATAGTTAATAGATATTGTAGATTATAAATTTTAAATTTAATTTATATATATATTATACATACTTTCGATAATTCTATAATTAACAATATTAATAATAGTAACCATATTATATTATAGAAGTAATATAATAATAATTATTACAATAAAATGTAGTCCCATCGATAAGTGCTACACTGACCTTGAGATGCCTGTTCTTCTGAGCTTCAGAATAGATGTCATCCACAGAATCTCTGTAACGGAGTGGTCAAGCATTACGGCTAGTGGTAGTGGTGGTGTTGCACTAACAAAGTATACAATACACACTAACCGGGCAATGGTATAACCAGAATAACGTGGGGGGGGGGGGGGGGGGGGGAGATACGTAAATATTTACTTCATAAACTATAAAATGTTTTCTGGGTAAAAACTAGTCAGACTATAAATAAACATTCTGATGCCAGCAGTCATCACTAGGGGGAGCCACTAGTTATAGAGGTGTTCGTGTGTGACCTATGATACGTTAACACTTGGGACAGTGTAGGACCTGTAGGTACCACTGAGGTATCTCTCAGTGTTAGTCGTTATCTGTCATCTCTATAGGTCTGAACTGAACTGTATGTTGTGTTATCTAACATTAAATAGGAATACCCTATTATCTATAGTCACCTTAGAGTCTATTCTTTGCAAACCCCGGGGGTGGGGGTGGGGGTTATGTCCTAGTGGAGGTATATATTCCCTAAGGGACTCACTAATATCTAGTAAACATAGTATAATAGTATAATAGAATGCTAAATGGATGCGTTGAGATAGCCTAATGTCGTGTTGAACACATGCCACTAGGTTGTGCTGAACACGTACCACATGGGTTGTGTTGAACACATGCCGCACGGGTTGTGTTGAACACGTGTCGACTAACTTGTGTTGAACCTGTATCGTACTACCGAGACTAGACTGCCGGCTGTGGCTACCATTCATCACAGCGGCTGTCATCGCATCTCTTCCTATCTGTGGTAGAGTTAGGGAGGGGTAAGGCGAGGGAGAGGAGGATGTTTGAGTTATGGAGGGGAGGGAGAGAAAGAGAGATAGCGAGGTGAAAATACAGACGCACTTCTATAGTGTTGGCGATGTCAACGAATCATAAATAACGTTATTATTATTTATGCATCTTTGGAAATTGTAATATAAACAAATTCTTTGAAATTCTATGTATTTTATTTATAGCATGTCACTGCCTTATTCACACATAATTATAACAATGCACGACAATTGACCATTATGTCCAGAATATTGTGATATACATGTGACTAATATATGAATATATATATATATAGATTATATATATATTAAAATATAAATATTATGTATTTAAAATGTAGATACACATGTTAAATATGTTTTAAATATAGTTGTTATTATTATACCTTAGTATCACAACTATCAATGTGAAATATTTTCAATAATGTGTTAAGTGTTGTGTTAGTAATTCGATCAATATAACTTATTTCACAAACTCTACCGAAATAATAATATGTGAATATGAAAACTTTAAATGCGATATCAAGTTTGTTCCGCCTAGTGGTATGGCTAACATTTCTATTATGTCTATTGTTGCCATTGCTTTATTTCAATGTTTACTGCAAATATATAACAATATAATGATCATGTATTTAAAAATAATGTTATTATATATATATATATATATATAGTATATATATATATATATATTATACCTATATATATATATATATAGGTTAATATATAAAATAACAAATTATCTTTAAAATGGTTCACACACTATATACATGTAAATAGATAGGTGATACAGGTATATTCAAAGAAATATATTAATTGAATTGAGATATTTTTTTATTATATTTATATACACAATAAAAGTATATTTGTAATATAGCTTATTATGATATATCAATAGAAATTGTATATTTACTATATATTAATAATTATATTTATGAAAATATCATTATATTTTATTATTTATATATATACATGTTCTTTATATGTAGCAATACAATTAAAATTATAGCTATAATTGTTTCCAGTTTAAACATTTATACATATATAGATAGCTTGAAATTATAAATTGAGTAAAATATATTTGAAGTTTTACTATTAAGAAAAATGTCATATTTATAATATTGATTATAATTATCATTGTTTGAATAAATATCTGTTATTGGTATGATATAGTAGGTATACCAAAAAAAATATATAATACTAAATATAAATAATTTGGTTTTCATTTTTTTTATAAATATATTTATTTATTTTATCATAACAAGCTAAAATAATCACTTTTTATGCATTTCTAGACTCTCTTCATCGATAATTTGTTGACATGTATTATAAAAATACTATAAAGCAGTAATATGCAGTAGAAAAATAAATAATGTCATCGTTTGTAACTTACCTTTACAAATATAATAACTTTTGTAAAGTATTTCAGTAATCATTTTATTTTTATATTATTTTAAAAATTAAATTAAAAAATCGTTTATCGAATTTATATATCTTCTGTTGAATATAAAAAATATACTTAAATATCTATATCTCTAGTTTATTAGCATTATCATTGTTAGTATAAAGAGAATATCAGTTCGTGCATATCTATTTCCCACCTCAATATCTGCTCTCAAAATATTTGTATTATAAGTTTCTAAACAATAATACTATAACAAATATAACTAGTTTATGAGTGACAGTTTACCCTGGTGATCGTTTCTGGAACTAACCGACGATGTATTCGAGTTATTACTGCAGGCGCTATTATCTCTTCGGTGGTGTTTCTTCGTATCTACAACATAACAAGGTGCACTATTAATTACTGTAGACATAACATGTATTGTTCTAGTATTGTTTAGTATTAATTGTGATGAATTCTGGCTAGGGAATGGTATAATAGCGAATAATAAAGCTATATACATACTTCCCTAGGTCCCTCACAGTTATGTATATAATGTATAGTCTATCATTTCCATTTGTATTGTATACAATATTATTATTATTATTATTATTACTGATTTAGATAAATCTATATATATATTCATATAATACTTTCGATAAATAAATATAATTTCTAGTGGTTTATTAGTATATTTATTTAAATCTATTAATAAAATTTCTTCTATATTACAAATATACAAATATGTAGGTGCATAAACATATAATTAAATATAGAATTATGTGTATACTTTATGTATATTATAACATTAACGTATAAATAATTTATATAAATAACATATATCATAATATATATATAACTGTAAAATATATTACATAAGTAAGGTAACACGTGTAGTTGATAGAGTTTCGTGATTCATGCACACACTCTAACACACACACCTACATACACTCACACATGCAGTACATACTTGTACCAGTACTATGTACTGACTGTTTACTCCTATCAATGACCCCCCCCCCCAGTATATACATTCTGCTGTAGTGCAACCTGAATATACTGGTAGGTATGACACATGTTCGCACTGACATGGCCTGTACTAGATGCACTAGTGAAGACACTTCAATATTACACGCTAATGCTGTCTAAATAACAGTTGAAAATGTTTAATTGTTCATATATATATATATATATATATAAAATAAAAACTTTGGTTCAAAATCTAGGTTACTAGATGAAAAAACTATCAAAATAATAAATAACAATAGGTGTATATATATATATATATATAGACTAAATAACATAGATTTAAAGAGATACACACCTAGAGAAGATGAGATATCATGTTTCGTAGAGGTCAGAGGTGAAGAGGGTGCGGTGAGATCTCGAGGGCGGGGTAAAGAGCCGAACCCACTGGAAGACGAGGCTAGAGAACTAGTATCACCGACAGCGTTGAAAGGGGGCGGGGAGGCGTCTCCTTTCGTCTCATTGGTCAATTCGGAGGATGAGTCATGCTCTGAGGTTGAGAATACACTGCATCTGAGGTCGGGGCTGTGGGAGAAGGGGTGGGAGTGAGGGGTGGTAAGGGGGAGGGTGAGATAGAGAGGGTGGATAGATACTGAGGGAGATGGGATAGGAAGGGAAGAGGGATAAGGGTGGGAATATAAGAAGAGGGAGAGAGGTAATAAGGGGAGTGAGAGTAAGGGAAGAAGAATCAATAGTGAAATGGGTTGTAGAACGACAGAGAGAGGTATTCAATATTGAAGAAGGATCGAGTTTAAGATGGTAGTGATACACTGGGAATCGAAGAGAGGATAGGAAGATATATTTAGGTAGATAGGATTGAGGGAGAGAATAAATAGAAGTAGTGAGTGAGATAAGGGAGATATATTGATACATAAAGACGGATATAGATAAATTATTCGTTGGGATATATTCAATAATACTAAATTCACAATCTACAAACAATAACAATGATATGAACAATAGCCAGCAGCTAATAATAATTACAGCACTTTCTATACGTTACTACCGATATAGTTATTACATCAGAATACATAAGAGAACAATATATCGTCGCCTGTATTAATAGCCTACACGCGTAACATGTGTGTATGCTATTTATAATAGGGTCGGTGGTAGTGGTGGTGGTAGTGGTGGCGGTGGTGGTGAGCGATACAGAAATAGAAACTAAGCCATCGAGAGCTTGCGTTAATCTCGTCTAAGTTGCTATTATGTAACGTGAGGAGTAGGTGGCGGTGGTGGTTGTGGTGTTATGATGTAACACAGGGGGGGCGGGGGGGGGGTTGATGATGTAAGACAAGAAGGCTAAGCTGGACGTCACTCTAGCGTCCTCACTCACAATAGGCTTCAGAAGTAGCGGTAGTGGTAGCGACGGCTTAATAATCAGTGTAGGACTACTGTGAGGTCACTTCACAGTAGTGGTGGTTGTGGGGGTAGTGGTGGGGGTAGTGGGGGGGGGCTGAGGACAGGGTATGCATTACACATACACACACACGCAGAAAGAGAGAGACACGTAGGTAATCACATATACACACGCAGAGAGAGAGGCATTCGAACAAGCCCAGGTACATGTGCATATCATCACTCAACAATATATGCTACACTTACAAGTGTTTATACTCAATAGGCTATAACTATGAATGCTACATTATTATTATTATTATTATTATTATTTTCTGATTATTAATTGTTCATATTATTCATTATCTAAATATTCTATTTCAATATTTTCAATAATATTATTTATATAATTGTGAGATATTTCTTGTATATTTATATATTACAATTAAGCACATACAAGCATACCTGCATGTCTTTACTAGTCTATATCATCATAAGAAACATATAAGAACTAATCCATTTCAGTATTGATTATTTATTGATTATGATGTTTATTCATGATACATATTGATTATGTATTGATTATGATGATAGGTTATGATGCAATAATTATGTAACAACAGATGTGTAACAATGAATCATCTACATTGATATTGTGTAGGTGTGATGGTATTGATAGCATGAATGGGTGGGCTAGGGATAGGGTTAATACTGTTGACCTAGTTATGATAATCCACATTGTGATCATCTATCTGGGGACCACATAAATCATAGTGAACAAAGCCATTCTAACAAAGCATAAATCACATGGGGTCTTATTTATAGGTATTATTATAGGTGAAATGCACACAGACATGCAAACACATATACACACTCATGCAAACACACACACACACACACACACACATACATAATGAAGATACATATTTGATCCATAGATAAAAAGACAGCATTCTTTATATAGATGATTTGAACATATTTATATATATATATATATATATATATATATATATATATATATATATATATATATATGTTATTTGGTAGACAGCTATGATCATATAACCTTTATTATCCTTGTTTATTTCCCTATTTTTATTATACAAATTTAGTTTGCTGTTTATGTATTTAATATTATCCACATATTCTATTTTGTATTTTATAATTTGTTACTATGTATGTTTTACAATCGTAAGCTATTTCCTAGATAAACTATTACAATAAAGTACCTACACACATACCCACACACATACCCACACACATACCCACACACATACCCACACACATACCCACACACATACCCACGCACATACCCACACACATACCCACACACATACCCACACACATACCCACACACATACCCACACACATACATACACACAATAACATAGATAGAATTACATACATGTACTATAGATAGCAGCAGTGATAGTTACAGAAGATAATCACTCTATTGAGGCTAGCACTTAAACACTTACTTCTATATATAGGACATTCTATTTTTAGACATTTTCTATTTATAGACCGGCACACCACTATAAGTAATTACATCTCTATTACGTAGATGGTAAACATTGTAATTAAACTAAGATGGCCACATCTATTGGGTGTAGTGGCAGGTATATCTTGTGTGGTTGCTATGGCAATGGGTAACAGTACCACTGACCTATTATGAATCTACTGAAGTAGAACAGTGGCAGATACTCTTCATGTATAAACATGTACATTGTAACATTGATGTAATGTTACTGCGACATGAATGATATAACTACTAAGGTATGGTGTTGCATGGAATAATGCTTAGTGATGACTTGATGGAATATGGAACAATTAATCACTGCTTTGATGTGCCTATCTAATATAACCCATAGAATGTACAGCTAGTTATCACATATTATGTTCAGTGTACAATGTACAATGTTCAGGTCTTGGGTAATATGTATGGTAGAGTGTGACAGTAATGTATATTTAAAAAGCTATAATAGCCTAGTCTATAGTAGCCTATAGTTCACATATAGGAGTAGCCAGACACATGTAAGTATAGACAAACTTGTCTGTACTTTGCCCTTTAATAATTTAATACAGAAACACTGATATGCCATTTGGGATGTAAAACATATACAATAAAAGGTACTGATATTATAAAGTTAATATACTGAATATGATAGAAGCACTACATATAATGGGTACTCTGGTACTAGGTAATGACCTGTACCCCGTATCCTGTACCCTGTACTAACGCTTTATAGAAGGGGTCACCGGAGATCAAGGTCAACTGAACATTGACCTTGAGAACAGAGTTATCCTGACGGAGGGTGTTCTTGTAGCCGGCCAGAATGTGGCGGTCAACGTGCTGACCAGTGCGCGAGTAGGGCGCTAGGTCAATGTCTACGTATCCCACCTTCTGCGTACATTTTCCCAGCTCCTGAAGAGAGCAGGTTAAAGGGGTTATAGAGAGGTGGGGTAGTGATCAACAGTTACGAAATGTGACTATGCAGTATTAATCATTAATTATTATAGTATAATAGATATACATTTAAAAATGATTATATTAATGATATCACAACATATGTTATATTAGTTATATAAGTTATATTACTATATTATTGATAATTAAAATATTTAAATTAATCGAAATATAAAATAATTATAGAAATATTTGTTTATATATATGTCACTCATTTTATTAATAGAATTTGTGTGTTATTTTTAACTATTATATCTGATACCGATAGTAAATTTGTATATGTAACTAATTTGTATATTGCTATAGATATGCATATATGTATTAAATGTAATCAATATTAGAATTCAGTGAAGTTCACATATGCTGTCTAAAGTACAATGACCATTGTTATAAATCATAACAATAGTTAATGGTCAATTAATAGGGCAGAGGTGAAGGGGGCCTAAATAAAGGAGAGGCCTGTAATATATGCTAATATTGGTAGAAATATTAAGTATGTTTATGTTTGAGAATGTGTGTGTGTATGTTTATAGGTGTGTGTATGTGTTTATGGGTGTGTGTATATGTTGGTATGTGTGTATGTGTGTGTGTGTGTGTGTGTGTGTGTGTGTGTGTGTGTGTGTGTATGTAAATGTGTGTATTAATGTAGTAAATAGATTGACTAACTAATAATTAATTAAGATCATGTTTCATATATATATATATGTAATAAAATTAGTATTAAAGACACTTTTGAAATAACTAATTGATTGTGGCGACACCTACAATAATACACACACTATACTTGTTAACCCACTGGTTAACCCACTGGTTAATACATAAGCTATACTGGTTAAAGTTATTAGTTAACACAAGCTGTGTAAATCAAATTCCCTCTAGACGCGATGTGCAGAAATAGAATTAATAAATATAAATACATTTGCGTGGGTGAGTGGGTGTGTATATAATAACTGTATTTATTACTATACTACACTACATATATATGGACATGAGTTAGAGGTTGCGATACAAGAGGCTGGGAGATACGCATAGCACGAGCAGTAGTAATGGTAGTCGATACAAGCAATCTCTACGTGAGGTACTGATATTTGAAAAGGTACCGTCATTTGACATATGTCATGTCGTGTATGTCAGAGAGAATGTCATCGGTAATATGTCACTGCATACCCCTATGACATAGCTAGTACATCAGCTAGTGATCACCATTACTTGCACATGTGTTTTGAGGTAACACTGTCATTGAAATCTAATAAATAAAGTAAATAGATGATTTTATAATTTATACATATGTACATATATACTTAGCGATGAAATGAATAGATTTAATAATTAATGAAATAATGTAAAACTATAAATTAGCGCATGAAACAACAGATATGTTATTGTACGCCACATAGAAACGGAGAGAGATTGATGGCATCTGATTCACAGAAGTATATGTCAACTGGTATTGTCATATCATCAAGTTTTACATACGTCACGCAGTATTAATATAGACAAGCATTTGTTGAGTGGGCGGATCTACATTAGGGGTTACAGATTAGCAATCAGGGACAGGAATGTTATTGTGTTTATGTATCAGTGATGAAAGGCCTAGTTATTTTAAGTCAATAAATGTTACTATGCCTAATCTATAGACTAAAATTACGGACATAGCTATGGAGTATTCTAGGTTAATCATAGGATAATTTATTTTCTCAAAATAATTGGGCCAAGGTACAGCTAGAAGTACATGGGTGCAAACCTTAGGTGACAAGTGACAGGTGGAAGGGGCTACAGGTACAATGTAATGACTATGTAAGAGGTATTCATGTATTAACTCTATGCTAATATGCTATGACTGTATGTTTACTGAGATATACATTTATGTCATCTATCATGTAATATATATCTATATATATATCTAAATATATATGATTATTTATTTATTTATATATATTATTAATATGTGACTATATATAAGGTATTAATAATAATACAATATATATATATATAAATATATATTCATACATTAATACCATATATAGTGACATATTAATACGATATATCATATTTTCATTGCTTGTTTCGATGATACATGATTAAAAGAATGGCCCTAAGCTGCAGGTACATTCCTCGTCTACCCTACGGGGCGGCTCGTGATATCGCATTACCCCACTAGGTGTCAGCACCAGTAGTGTGTGTGTGGGGGGGGGTGTGGGTGTGTGTGGGGGTGTGGGGGGGGGGGGTGGCATCAGTATACGATATACAGATATATGACTAATATGACTGTATGGTCACAACACTGTGATTAGAATATATATATATATATATATATATATATATATATATATCTCTATCTAAATATATATCTAAATATTTATGCATATTTAATCTATTTATATACATTAAATTATGTAAAAAGATTAATCCTATATAGATTAAGTGGTAACCTTCCTTACAGACACCCTACACTTGCACTCCTCAAGGATACCGTGGGCAGAGGTGGTCATGCTGCAAGTGAACTCACACTGATGATGCCAGACTACGCTGTTGTTTATTATAGGCTCCCTGGTGGTCAGGGTTATCGGTGTTAATGAGGGACTAGGGCTGGTTGTCACTTTGTGGAGGTAATGGTGGTAATGGTGGTTGAGGTTATCGGTGTTAATTAGGGACTAGGGCTGGTCAATATAGGGCTGGTTGTCACTTTGTGGAGGTAATGGTGGTGGTGGTATTGTGGTGAAGATGGTGTTAGTGATGGTGGTGGTAGTAGTGATATACATGCCAGTATTGCTCTGACTCCCTGTAATTCTTCTACCACTGGATAACATGGATAATAATGTACCAACTATGCATCTAATTCAACTTATCCATCTTCCTCACCCCTTACTAACTTACCTAACCCTCCTCCACACATATCACCCTAACTCTCTACCCTCACTACTAATATACACTAATATTACAATACACTAATAACACATGTCATATAATGTGTGTGTGTGTGTATGTGTGTGTGATAAAATAAAACAGCATTCTCTAGTAACACATTACGTGAGAAATATCTACTACAACGAAATGATATACATAAATTACAAAATTATTATCTTTAGTTGTTTCAGATGAATTACGACAACATTAAGTGTTATAGTTTTATAGTGCGACTAAAAGGATGTTTCTACAACAAGCATGTGAATGAAGCACATTGATTAGGTGTAGAACAATGATGATATCTCTCTTTAGGTTCACAAGTGTATAGAGCGGGCATAGTGAACAGTGATGTATTTAGTTCATTAACATGACACTATTATTTATAGATCTACACAATCAATAAACATTGAATTTTAATATTATATAATGCCTAGTATTAGGTCAAATAAACACACACACGTATATACACATACGTATATACATACATGTGCATATAGATGTAAAAGTAATACAATGTATATACACATGTATATTTATATTACTATAGTTCCTCTAGACATGTATCTTCTACCACCACCCTATCCCCTCTAGCCCTCCCTAACCTCTCTAGCCTCACCCTAAACCTTCTAGGCCCTCCCTGGCCCCTCCCTACCCTCCCTAACCTCTCTAGCCCCACCATATCCCATCTAGGCCTACCCTTTCCCCTCTTGACCCACTATCACCCCTCTAGCCCCTCCCTATCTCTTATAGCCCCTCCCTATCCTCTCTAGCCCCTCCCTATCCTCTCTAGCCCCTCCCTATCCCCTCTAGCCCCACCCTATCCCCTCTAGGCCCACCCTATCACCCCTGTACCCTCAACCCTACCTACCACTAACCTAGATGTTCTCACTGTAAAGGTACCCCCATGTATCTGTCTGACTTTAGCAAACAGAACACCGTTAATAGAGGGTACTGATGACAGCTCCTCGACCTCTAGCTGAACTCTGAACTTTAGAGTGCGCTTCTTCTTCTGCATGAAGGTCATGTCCTCGAGTAGGCAGCAGCTGTGTAGGGGACACATTGGTAGTGTGATGCTATGTTACATATGTTATAGTATTGCTATTGTTATTGCTTGGTTGTATATTTCACAGAATTCAGTACACGATGCCAGTACAATTTCTCAATATCAGCATTAACAAACACACAAACAAACACATGCATGCATATTATTGATGATAATTGGCTACTGATGATCCCATTGCACCTAACATTACACACACTGGTGATAATGCACCTAACACACACATACACACACAACATTGGAAGTAACAAACTACTACTACTACTATGAGTGTTTATACTATAAGATTTATAGAGAATGATAGCTACAGAGAAATGAGGCGGGGTGAGTCGGGAGGAGGGGGGTAGAGTTGTCAATGTTGAGATAATGGTTGCTTCCAATAAGGTCGTGGTATCAGCCCCATTTTATCACCACCATTCCTATGTATAACAATGAATGTATTATATTGAGAGGGAGTTCTGTGAGGACATAGTTTATCTAGTGTATGTCCTCTTAGTGTGTTCACCTAATAGAGATCACCAGGTGAGTTACATAACTATTATGTAATATCGTAATTAACAAGCATCACAAGGTACAGGTAAACAATAGGGGCAGATGATGAAGTGATGATGTGTTGTGTCTATAAACATTGTGTAGTAGTAGTAGTAGTAGTAGTAGTAGTAGTAGTAGTAGTAGTAGTAGTAGTAGTAGTAGTAGTAGTAGTAGTAGTAGTAGTAGTAGTAGTAGTAGTAGTAGTAGTAGTAGTAGTAGTAGTAGTAGTAGTAGTAGTAGTAGTAGTAGTAGTAGTAGTAGTAGTAGTAGTAGTAGTAGTAGTAGTAGTAGTAGTAGTAGTAGTAGTAGTAGTAGTAGTAGTAGTAGTAGTAGTAGTAGTAGTAGTAGTAGTAGTAGTAGTAGTAGTAGTAGTAGTAGTAGTAGTAGTAGTAGTAGTAGTAGTAGTAGTAGTAGTAGTAGTAGTAGTAGTAGTAGTAGTAGTAGTAGTAGTAGTAGTAGTAGTAGTAGTAGTAGTAGTAGTAACTAATTAACTATAGAATCTTGTATTATCTTGTATTATCTCTTTTTACCTTATCTACATATTATCAAAATAGAAAATACAGAAATAGAAATAATAACTGATATAACACTAATGCAAACCTCCATAAATATAACTAAACAATCACATTTTATAAACAATAAAAAATGTAATAATAAACTGTGTCAATTAAAACAAATAAAGCACCTTATGACCTAGATATCTCCCAAGGTAATAAAACCACTTATATAATAAAGAAATCTGAGTTCTGTAATATCCTACATACTGATATAAGTAAACTAAAACATACACTATTAACTAAATTATAAATCAAGCTTGTATTCTTATTTTTAAGAAACAATATACTAACCCAAAAACCTAAACAGATATAACTTTAAACACAGATCCATATGTAACATAACTTTAAATGTTACACATACTGCCTTATATACAAAGCACTACACCTACATACAGCATAGACAATATACATGACTATCTAACTTGAAATCATCAACTAATATTCTTTTAAATCTAACAAATAACGAAAATAAACTGCCCAATAATATCACTAATAATATCCACTCAAACCAATTACAAAAATACTTACATAACCTCAATTAACCTACTTACGAACTGCACACTCACATTCCTAAATTATTTATTGGTAATATTTTATTTTATTTATTTTTTACTATTCTATGTCACCATAAATTTATTACCTAAATATCTCATCATCCTTATATCTATACAATATAACTGTCTATATAATATAACCTACTTATGATGTCACCGGCAAACTCCTTCTAACGTAAAATAATATTATTATGTAATAAATAAAGTATTTAAATTGGATTTTTGTGAATAAATAACTAATAATTGAATACTACTACTGCTATATATGTGCACACACATGCATACACACGCACACACTTATATACCACACACTTATATACCTCACACATACGTATACTTCTTCATCAGAGATGAACATAAACGTACATTTTCATATATTATTGCAACATTATTGAATTCCGGTGCGATCTACCTCATCTTCAAATATCAACTCACACCTCTATAGAAACAACGTACCCACACACATACGCGCATACTATGGTGTGTACATGTGTACGTGTGTGCGTATGTATGCGGGATATCGTAATCAGACACCCACGACTGATCGATGCACTGTTGTTTAAATTATTGTTGTACGTCATCACAATTTGTAAACATACTAATCTACGCACGCACATATATATGTGTGTGTGTGTTTGTATGTTTATATGATGATTTATGTCACATACTCAAATACACATACACTCACATACATATCTTACAGATATAAATATTCCTATGTAATATTGTAGCTTAATTGAATACATTACTAGCTGAGATACTGCCCCCCCCGGACAGAGTTTAGTAGAGAGAATTAGGTTTTACGCGGAAGAGTTTCATTAATTAACATGCATATTGCGTAACATTACGCAGCGATACCGTAGTGTTAAGTGAAGCGTGACTTGAAACAGGTGCAAACGCATACACATAGGTGAATATATACATATAAATAAGTGCAAACATGTTCACATTACTCATGCACTAGCATAATAAAACCTCACTTGTATACAATAACATCAATAACAAGCGATGTTTAGACACGAATCTCTGTTAACTGACACTGCACTTATTTAGTGAGTGGCAATGTCTGCACTGATACACTGTGATAGATAAGAGAGGCGAACGTGTAACATCAGCATTATTGTTGTAAAGAAGAAATATCATCTGCTATGAGTCACAGGCTATGATTCAGAGCCTATGTGTCATGAATGTCTGTATTATCAAATGTTATCTGCATAAATCTTAAGTGTACTTGCATTCAAACATATATATGCAATGTATGACATATACATATTTTATTTAATGTATAACATATACTTATTTATTGAACATATATATATATATATATATATATATATATATATATATATATATATATATATACACACACACATGCAAACATACATATATATGTATAAATATATATATATATATATTCAATATACCATAATGTGATTATGTGTGCATTTTTTTTCGAAATACTAGTACTGTAACCTAATATAGAAACAATGAATGAAAACAGCGTCGTCATCAGTATTTAATTACAACTAAGCATATATGTATATGTGTGCGTATAATGTATACGTTATGCTGGCCGGTGTGTGTAACGTGGTTGGCTGTGGTAGTACAGTGACAGCTTTCTATAATAGCACTAATAACACTAAGTCATTATAGGTAGCAGCGGTGTGGTGGAGAGAGAGTGGTGGTAATGTTAGCTTGCCGACTATGACTGTCCTTAATGCATGTCCTTAATGCATTTCCTAATGCATGTCCTAATGTATGTCCTAATGCGTATCCTTAATGAAACGTGAGAACGCTATGCCGAGACGCAAACAGTGTATAGTGGTGGTATATTGTACACACTATAGTCAGTATGGTAGAGAGAGGCTGATTATTCATAATGATGATAATATTGGTGGTGATGTTGTTGATGAGGATGATGATGATGTTGATGATGATGATGATGCTTGTTACATAAGACTTGTGATTAACATTGTGATACGCAGCGATGATTGTGTAGACTGATTGTGACAATGACCATATTCACAATAATAATATAAACATAATGATAATAATAATAATGATAGGATTGAAAATAATAAACAAAATAATTATAATTCAATGACGATAGTAATTAGAATATTATCTAGAATTACATAAACAACATTAGATATTAATAGATTATTATATAAGTACTATCATTGCTAAACCTGACTATTATACATATATTATAAACATTTGTTTAACATTAGTAGTAGATAATAGTCATCACGAATATAATTTGGCGTAACGGTAACATATACTGAATCATGAATAATAGATAAATGAATATCAATGTGCTAGCTAGCCTTAGGAGATGCTATAATTAGTTTCATAAGATGTTCTTTGTCTCTACTGCTACGATATTATAGTGATAGATCAATAACCATAAGATTAATCATATTAGTATATATATATATATATATATATATATCTTGTGTGTGGGTGTATATATAATACAGTATTTATAGATGATTAATAAAAATATCATATTCCATACGAATACTTAATATAACGGGACTATAAAATGTAATATACATCAGTTTATGAACTATTAATTATAGAATATTAACCATATAATTAATATTTAATTATGGTATATATATATATATATATATATAAATAATATATAAATAAGTACAAATAATTATTATATTTAATCGTATATACTTAGACATATAATCAACAAATTGTTTAATATTATGTAATATAATATATACATATATATATATATATATATATATATATATATATATATATATCCTATAAGAACAATATTAATGTTAAATTTATATGTTTACAAATATGCAATATAATAATGTGATTTAATACTTTTGCTATAAAACAATGAAGTGAATAATACATGTGTGATATGAATACATGTCTGAGGGTGTTGTACATAACTAATAATACTTGCAATGATATAGGAACACGGGCTAGACTAATGTATTTATCTTAATAAACTTCAAAGAATATATAATTTATTATCGAATTACTAGTATCGATGATAATCTAATAAATATTAGAGAGGGAATGAATGATAAATACAATTCGTCTTTGTAGGCAAACAACAATATAAACATCAATATTTGTATTATCATTTTAAATGTGATTTAAAAAGGTGTAAGATTGAAGTCAGTGTAAATATTTAAATGGGTAAGCCCCGCATCATAGATAGTACTATTTCTTTAAACTATAGCTTAGTTATTGGTAAATCATCCTATTTTTTTGATTAAATGGAATGCATTGAATTTATTTAAAATATAGATCTATAACACGTGTAAAATAAACTCAAAAATGTATTTAATTGGATATATAGATAACTAAATCAAATATCGATTATCATAAATCATAAATTAATAATTAAATTAATAATTAAATAATAATGATCGAGCAATATCAGATTAGGAACAGTATACATATGTTTATGGCTGTGACCTATAAAAGATACAGTATTTAATTAAGATGAAGATATTATATACATATACAATGCACATGTGCAATATAATAGTACTTCTATTATATCTAGATGAATAATTGTAAGAAAATTCGAAGATCTACACCATGTTGTATACATTATAAATTTGTGTAAATTAATAAACAAAATATGTATATACATTATTTAACTTTCTAATCCACAATTCTATTATTTAGTATATAACATCAGATTTCATCAAATTATATATACCCAAGTAATTGTCCAATAATAAAAAAATGAGCGTGAAGTTTAAAGTGTATTGGCAATGTATGTTATGTATTTTCAGTGTTATGTTTGTGTGTGTTTTATGGTTACATGTAGCTAGAAAATTAATAAGTGCAATATTTATATTATTGGTTTATACGTAATAATAGCAAGGATAATAAACATTAAAGCTGGCAATCAAAAATATAAGTCAACATAAATGTACTTATATATATTTTCTATTTCCATTGTTATATGAAATAGTATTATAATACTTATTTATTAATACGAATTTACTATAGAAGTCTATCCACGACATACACGGACAATACTAACTTAAATATATACATTTAAACATAATAATATTTTGTATAAAAATTATTTTTATAGTAAATACGTGTGCACAAACATTATTAATATATTCCGTTGTAAATTGTATATTCATAATATACATTATTATAATGTATATTATGAATATACTATAATAATATACTATAATAATCATTATACACTTTACACTGTATGGTTACAGTTAAGTTATATAATATTATTAACATAATTATAATGGGCAATAATATTAACATAATTCTCGAAAAAATCTAAGTAATGATTGAATGCTTTGAATCAAAGTCACATAGAAGATGTAGTATATATCTATGAGAAATTTTATCTAGAACTAGATCATATGAACGTGTTTTACAGAAAGTGAAAAATTAGTTGGTTTGGCCATGTGTCTAGACATGATACATTGGAAAATATGTTTGACAAGGTCGTGTTGAAGGTACAAGGATAAGAGGTCGCCATAAAAAGGAATTGGATAGACGATGTCTACGAGTGGACTGGTATATCTACCTGATCTTTACATAATGTAATGAAAGAACGTTATAGTTGGAAGAAGTTGTGCATGGTCCATATCATGTTCCTCCTACGACGACTCGTCATGGGACTAGTTAGTTAATTATTATAATAATAAGTATATGCAAATAATATGTAATTATTAAATTAATATGTTATGTATCTTTGTGAACATTTTTAATTTACAATGTACTGCTTTTTAATTTTAAAAGTGGGGATTTCATACAGGTACTCATACTTAGTATACCTCTACCTCATAGGGTACCTATTAGTATAGGTTATTGTGTATGTAGTATGAAAGTATGATACTGTATGAATCATACAGTGTATGATACTAGTTAATATACTAATTATGTAACACAATAAATTATAGTGACTATAATCATCATGAGTATCAATGATAATTTATCATACTAGTCTAGTATGATAAATTATCATTGATAATCATGATGATTATAGTCACTATAATTTATAGTATTACATAATTAGTATATTAATAGTTACTAACTAAGTAACTAAGTTAGTATTACAAATTACCGAATATGTATATCGTTATCTAAAATTAAACATGCTTAGCTGTAAGGAACCTTAGCAGATAAATTTAAATATTATTTTCAAATAATTTAATAATTATTTAATAATTTTTATAATTTAAATAAATCCTTTATTAAATGTATATTAAGTTGCATGTGATATATATCTATGCATATTATATTTAACTACATTATTTAATTAAAATACCTTTTGAAGTAGAATCTGTAGTATCATACACCTGCTACCCTTAATATCCCAATGACCACCTTCTACAATTTAAAGATTGAAATATATAAAATATATAATACATATTATTATGAAAAAAATGTCAACATTAATTTCGGTTATTATCAACCTGAAATTTACCAAAGATTATTAAATCACACAACTAGGTTCCATACATTACTAGCTACTCTAAATAAACAGTGTTATATATTCATATACTAAAAATAATAATAAAGCCCAACGGATTTCTAATACCAATACCTCCTATAACCTCGAGGTTATAGGAGGTCTTGCTAATACTGTATAATAAAAAACTATTTTATTATTAAGGGTATCCTTAGTATAAATCCTAAGCTAAACATATATTCTGGGTATCCCTTGGATTATTATAGCAATACCTCCTATAAAATAGGAGGTCTTGATTATAGCCAATATTAAGTAAATAAATTCATTCAATGCAATACAATTATATTATGATATTACCAAAGCTTCAGGGCTTTGATATTACTACTTATTACACGAATAGTTGTATTAATAACAATATTCGTTTACAAGTTAAGTAGTAATATAATTGTATGATACAACAGCTTTTATATACAGTATTAGAAAAGCTCTTTGCTATTAGTATATGAATATATAACAATCTGTTCACAATAGAACACCCAGGGTAAAATACTAATTTCAAGTTTTTAAATTATTCGATTAATATAATTGTGTTATAATAATTATTAAAAATATGTTTTAATAAAATAGTAGTAATCAATATATATATATTTATTATTATAATAATAATTAAATATATATTTATATATATATATATATATTATACAAACTCGTTCTCATTTATGTATTACGTTAATATTATATAGATATATTCTTAGTCGTATACAATTTAGTTACTACTTTATTCTATGTATGTCATGAATCATGATGATGTATATATATAGACTTTCTACTTCATTCTTCTGTAAGAATAATTATATATTCTAGTACATTTTTCAACAATTTCCTTACTAATTTGTAATTCATAATATAAATATTATATATCTATTATATCAAATTGAAGATTATTTGACCTACAATTAAATTATTTGACCTACTATTAAATTCAACTTTACTTATAGGAGATTATTATAAATTGTATAAGTTATGTTATAAGATATTGTATAATTTTATAATACTTAAAAATATATAATTATTAATAGTACCCTTATATGACATAATTATTTAAGTAATTTTGATTAAGATGTTGAACTTAGAAATAATATGTTTTCATACAGATATTATACATTTAAATCTAATTATTAATTATAATTAAATATTGAGTAGTAATGTACACTAGCGTTAAAATATGTATATTTTTTTATATTATCCATGTTCTATTTTTATCACACTGTAAAATATCGTATATTTCCATCAATATAAGGTGTTTTCAATAATTCATAAATGTTATATATATTTTCTATTATTTAAAAAAACTTTGAATATAAATTTCTCGTTTTTACTTTTTCCACTTAATAAGCATACTACTTTGATTTTTAATGTTTGTATCTGAAATTGTTACTGTATATGAGTAACATGTAACACTATATATATATATATTATGAAGGGGTTACGATCAAAAAGGACGAGTTGAGTAGCAAAGGTTAAATAAATTTATATAGGCTCATTTTTGGATGTAATAATTACAGTAATGCAGCTAAAAAAACAAGCAGGACAAAACTAAACTAACTAAAACAAATAACCCACAAATACCAATAAATATATTATTAACTCGCATTTCAAATGTAACCTCTAACCCGCAATTCGTCTGCCTTATGAAGGATATGTTATTATACTTTATACTAATAAAATAAATTATAATAAAAAAAATATAACAATTTTTACATAATTTCAAATAAATCATATTTATAAAATAATTACATGAATTAAGATAATATCTATTACTAAATAAAAAATTACTTTATTAGTTTTGAATCCTTAACATATTAGATAGAGCTATAATTAAATGGTAATCCCTAACAACAGAGTGCACCTTAAGTTAATAATTTATCACTATATATATAATTATTTTTTAATATTTTAAAAACTATTTTATTATAAAAATATACATAAATAAGTTAATGATATTAAGTATTATTAATAAGTTAATATCCTATGTATATTATTATATTAGTGATTTATATTCAATATTAGTTATAAATTATTAATGAAGATATTTACAAATTCCCTGAATATATGTTTATATACTATTCATTAAATAATTACATTATTTATTTCTACATATATTTAAAATAAAGTATATGGAAATACCTATCAAATCAAGATATCTTAATATATTTGTGTATAATTCAAAACTAATATATTATGTATAAATGTCTAATTAACATTATATAGGTTTCAAACAATATAAAATGTACACTCCAAATTATTCTCCATTGGATATAAATGAAATATAAAATATCAAACATATTTATTCATAATAAACGCAAATTGGAATACGGATTAAAAAAGTAATTATTCACTGCTGCGCCGTTAATTCTTCACAAGTCCTCGCTTCTTCGCCTCACTTTCATAGATGAGAAGTCGCCACAGTTTCACGACGAATACCTCAGCCTCTTCATCTAGTACCATGCTTACGTCGTTCAAGATGTTCTGGGGATCACTACTGGACATTATCTTAGTGCAGATGAACTCGGTGAGGCTGGGCTCTTCCTCCCCGATGTATTCTATTATCTTCTTATTGATCCATGGTTTAATGCGCTTCTCCATCAGGGTCTAATAACAACAACGTAGATTATATATATATTAATAGATTATGAATAAATAAAGTTTACATGTAAATATATAATTATATTATATAATAAATAGCATAACATTTACTTTTAGCTTTTACATTTATAAATGAATATATTTACTATTAATAACAAATGGAGTTATTAAAATATATATTATTGAAAAAATACAAATAGCTAAATTTAAATTGCAAAACCATATTTAGAGATACGATTGATATCAATAAATTAACCATTTTTGATGCAATAATTTATTAAGAGAATTTTTCAACTTATCAGTACCAAGTTTAATAAAAGTAAATAAAATATAAAATATAATTTAATAATACATATACTACTTATATTAATAAATTTCAAAATTCAACTTATATATATGTTTGCATATTTAAATATTTATATATTTTTTTTACTATAATTATAAACATATTGTTATTTTAGAAATGGAAATATCAATTTAATCTATATATATATATATACTTCGTGATGAGTTCTAAGATTAGTTTTTAAATTTTGATAAAATAATAATTTGATTAAAAGTTATTATAAATAAACCAGAACGTAATATAATATATAAATAACATTTTCAAATTTTTTTTCAAAAAGACAACTTTGAATTAAAAAATGTATTACTAATTATTAAAATTATAAAGAGATATTTTAAAAAATTTATAATACTTGTACGTTAAAAGGTAACATCTTGAGATGAGATAGAAAAAAAAATTTAACATTTGTTGGTACCAAAACCACAGAAAATATGGTAATTTATTAATTTTTAACAAAATTAATATTCGATGGTAGTTATAATTTGTTAAGTCAAATTGTTATATATAGTGGTTAATTAATTATTTTTGTATTATATAAAATATATATTTATCAATATAATGATTCTTTAAAATATTATCTGAGTTTAAAAAAATTGTGGAAAATCATATAATTTAAAAAAAATTCATAGAATTTTTTTTATGATTTGATATTATTCATAAAAACTATACACATTATATTTACACACACACACATTACATATTATTATCTCATGGATTAGCTATATTGTAAATGTGAAAAATATACATATTTATGTTTTTTTTTGGTATTTTCTTATCTATTACTATGTTAAATGTTGTTAAATTTGACAAGGCTGACACATGTACTATATTGATTTAAATTTAAAAAAATTGTTGTGGTCAAATCCATAATCAACACCATGTTTAAAATCACTCATAATGTCCATTGATATATGTTCACAAATGCCAATTTTACAATTTTAAAAATAATATAAAAAATTGCTAAAATAGCTTTATTTGTACATTATATAAAATTAATATATATTAATATATACATTAAATAAAATTAAAAATATTTTATTAATTATTATTTTATATATATAATATAATATATGTCAATTAAATAAACATACATTATTTTTATTTTGATATAATATGAAATATTAGACTATTTTGAAATAATTGCATATTTAATATATATTTGCGCAACTCTGCATCAGTTAAAAGGGTTAATACGAGGGCGGCTACTTGTTAGGCTAACCTGATCGACCATCGTCCAGTCGAGATCGAAGGCAAATAGATCCGCTTTAGACGTGGGAATACGTTCGATGAGCCCGCGAATACTCATCCTCTTGTCCTCTATCGTTAGTGAACCCTCATTGGTCTGAGCCGGTTCTTTGACAGACCTATTGACGGCTTCGATGACCGCAGCCGACACCTGTAGCCCTCCAGCAACCTTAGTTGGCTTGATACCGTTGTAGTCTAGTGGTACCAGTTTACGTCGCTTTAGTCCGTTCTCATTGGCTTCGTTCTCCTCACTGAAGATGTCATTCACGAGCAGCTTCTTACGTTTAGTACTGTCTGTGTGGGGTATGGAGATACTTAGTAAGTGGGTAAAGCATATGGCTTATACTAGATAGGGCATGTATTCGCGAACCTACATGTATATTGTTATATTGAATATACAAAGCTGATATGATAATAAATAAAATTATAACTAAATATATAATATTGTTGGATGTGTACACACTCTATATCCACATATTATAGGTAAAGATTTTGTGAAGCAAAGATATAACACTCCCTATGCATGCAACGTAATTTAGTAATATCCCCAGCCGCTGCTAGCAGCAGTATCGAAATCACTGAAATAGATTTAGGTTCGGCTCTGTTTGCATACAACAATGTTTTCATTGCTCTATTAAATTACATGCAATATAAATTAATTTTTACTTACTAAATATATACTTATAGCATTTAAAACATAAATATCATATTTGTTTATTATATATTAGTAATGAACACTTAGTTTTCATCATATAAATATTAATTTAAAGCATATTATTTAACATTTTAAAAGTGTATAGTTAAATACGAATTTACATTATAAACAACGCATAGTTCCTAAAAGTAACCCGCTATAGGTGGCACCGGGGTATTTTGTATACAAATTCGAATTACACGATTTCGCGTAAGTGTTATATCTTTCCTTCAGAAAATCTTTGTTATAGGGTTATCAAGTTAATTAGATAAATAAATGAATACGTAAATTGATTTGTATATTTTTTAGGAATTTTTCTAGTTTATTTTTTATACAGATCGTCAAATTTAAAGTTACCTGAAACATATAATACTAATTTTAATAAAACGGTGATTTTAATAATAGATGAATTAATATTAAAAAAATATTAGTATAATTCAAATAATTTTAGAAAATATATTGTATATATTATGATTATTTTCTAATATCAAATGAGTAAAATATATTATTATAAAATTAAAATTGTTATTCATTTCACTATTTTTTATGATATATAAAATCAATTCTAAAAATGGATTAAAAATTCATGTGATAAATTCTTATTTCAATATAATATTATATTTCTATTATAAATAGTCCATAATATTAACCAAAAAATAATAATTTAAATGTGTTAAATAGTAACTAAATAATACAATTTTAAACTTTTATAATTAACATAACATTATTTAATATAATATATATCTAAGATCTTCTATATTCAATATTATTATTGTTAATAGAATACTATCAAATTATGTTCTAATTAATTAGATTAACTATTTGTTAAAGTTGCGCTTTACTAATATAATAAATATTTAAATATATACAATTGAAATATAAAATAAATAATATCTATAATAAATATAATAAAACCCAAACCCAACTTGAATTCTTAAATTAATCTGCGGCTGTAACTTCTGTAGACTTGTTAATAAGGGCATTACTAAGTGAGTAAGGCAATATTTACAAGAACATACTTTAAATAATCACACTTTTGTATTTACAATGATATTATAAATTAGGCACACTTGATATCGTTATACTTAATAATACATAATTTAAACACTCTTTCATGTCAATTAATGTAATATTTCATCATTTAAACATGTTGTATACCTGTATACATGTAATTTGTTTACTAAATAAAAATAATATACTTTTTGGAAAATATATTTTATTTATTTTGATAAAATAGTCTTAATAGTCTTAATTTGATAATATTTTTATATTTAAATGATAAAAGTAAGATAGTAAATTAAAAGTGTTTATATATAATTGTATAACCAAATAAAAATGTAGGTGTAAAATTGATGGCCTTGCCATTTTTATCAAAATTGATTGACAATTGTGCCTGATTTATTCAACCTTTATACATTTTTATAATTTAATAAATTAATATAAATCATTATTATAAAATAATATATAATATGTATCATGTTATATTTAAATTTAATTTTTATTTAAATTATTAGTATATTGTTATTTTGATAAATAATTTTTTTTTACATTTTAAATCTAGTTTGATACAAATTTACATAAGAAATACATTAGTCCTAAATAACACTATATATATAGGTGGCGCTGATAATTTTGTATTCACAATTAAATTAAATTCAAAAATCTTTGATTATTATTTCTATTAATTAATAAATATTGATTTCTTATTATAAAATATAAAGTGATGTATTATTTGTTAAGGTCATATGGATATATATAAAAAATAATATAAAAAATGTTATTCAATAATATTACTTTATGTTATTTAGTATCTTTCTAAATATTATAAATGAAAACAGCTTATAGATACCATAAAAAGTATCTTTTATAATATATTTTAAAATAAATAATGTTGGCTTATAATTCATATATAAATTAACATGAATAATTTGATAATAATGTTTATATTTTATTTTATAACATTTTATACTTATATATTGTCTATTTTAAAATTTATAAACCGAATTTGTATATATTGTATATATTAATTTAGTCTTGATTATCATTACAAAATAGAAAGCTAATATACAAATTCTATTAAGTTATTCCTTTATATCATTTCACTTATCACTTATGTAATTATGTTTTTTACATCATTTTACATTTATTTGCATTTATATTTATATTATAAAGTAGTATTGTTGTTATATATCATTATTAGCCTTTATATTATTAGATTTATAGTTGACTTTATTTTAATTATAATTGTTATTACTTATTATTTTTTTATATATACATTTATTTATAGTTAGTAGTATATATTTATTTATTAGTTATATTTTCTATAATTAGCAGTTATATAAGATTTATAGATGTATTTATAAATTATTTTATATATATATATATTATGTTATCATATATAACTATGTAACTGAATGTATTTTATGATTACAATCGACAATTATTTATTTAATTAACACATATATATAAATTTACACATATTATTGCTTTATTTTATCATATAAACTATACATAATAATATATTTTATTTCTATATTCAACTATGATAATTACATAAACTTATTGCTTTATTTTATATTATTGAATTTTAATTAGTAAAATTTTAGATGTGTTTTACTAAGTATAATTATTTTGTATAACATAGGTGAATATAAAATCAGGTTTAGAAAAGAAGGGATTGTGTATTTCCTATCAATTATTAACACGTAAATGTGTGAAATGTTCGGATTGCGGTAAGTGCTTAATAATTAATCATGAAAATTAAAATTATCATTGAATTCTATACAATCAATATTGTGTGGTTGACCCATACTGATGTGACAACATGTTTAGAATAAAGCATGATTAAACTAACCTATAGTAAGGGAATCAGACACATCTTTCTTAGTTTCACTATAATGGATGTGGGAGATATGGCATTATAATAATTGCATATACACAGTAATAGTATGCATGTACTAACACAAAGAACGGTGCTGCTGTATTCACTTCTGGTTCGGGCTGTGCTTCGAAGATATCCACAGCAGGTTCAGTATCCATAGGCTCATCTGCAATCACTTCTAGAGAGAGAGAGAGGTGTAGTTATAGATATGCTCTAGAGATAAACGTGGGTTCACACACAAACATACCTATGGGCTCCGGTGTGGGAGTTCTAGCTCTCTTGGGCTTCGATCTTTTGACCGGTTCTACTAGAACCTCTTCGATTTCAGTGACGGTGTCGTCTTCAATAACTAAACATTTGATCAGGTGATCGTCTGTTTCTTTTTCGATCTACCAATATATTACAGGAGTAAATCACAAGTATATCAATTAACATATAAATTTCAAATTATAATTATATATATTAACATATCAAATAATTTAAAAAAAAGTAATTGATATGTTGATATAGAATTTTATGTTATAATCATAATATAAAAGAGTAACAAATATAATATATATACAATATCAAACTTATAGAAATTTATATGAAAATTGTATTACACAAATTTCTATGCTAATCAATTATTGGGTTTAACTTTTAGAACTCTATCTTTAATTAGAAAAGATTAACAATTTATAATAATTATTTGTAAAATTAATTTGTAAAAGGAAGTAATCATTACATATTTTATCAGTGAAAATAAATGAATGTTTAAAAAAAAGATTAATATACACTTATACACTATAAGTATTTTGTAATCAGCAATATATGTATGCCTCTTCACTCGTGCATTGTGATTGTATATGATTTAGCATGTATATTGTAATGAGATTCGGGGTTAAAATATATTTTAATGTTAATCTTGCATTAATTTAATCGTTAATATTCATTATAATTTATTATATATTAATTAGTATCCTACCAACAAATTATAATTGTAATCGATCTAGAAATATAATAAAAATCAACTTTTATAACACATGTAAAACAAATTATTATCAAATGCAATCTAAATGCCTATTTGATAAATAATATTTTTATAATATATTATAACTAAAATTAAATATTGTATTCAATTATTTTACTTTATTATTATAATTTAATAATTATATATTATTTAGAAATACCATAAAAAGCATCTTGTTAACACATATATATATATATATCTTATTTTATGTATTGAAGATTTTTATAATTTAAAAACAATAATGATTATTTTATTTATTTATATCAAGTGATATTATAAACTAATGAAATAGTTAGAATCATTTAATATGATTTTATCTATCTGTCACTTTCTATTTTATATTTTACAATTTAAGTTATTATTTACATTTACTTATAGTTAGTAGAAATTATAAATATTAGTTGTTATAGTATTAACAAAGATTTTCCGAAGGAAAGATATAACACTTACGCGAAATCGTGTAATTCGAATTTGTATACAAAATACCCTGGTGCCACCTATAGCGGGTTACTTTTAGGAACTATGTGTTGTTTATAATGTAAATTCGTATTTAACTATACACTTTTAAAATGTTAAATAATATGCTTTAAATTAATATTTATATGATGAAAACTAAGTGTTCATTACTAATATATAACAAACAAATATGATATTTATGTTTTAAATGCTATAAGTATATATTTAGTAAGTAAAAGTTAATTTATATTGCATGTAATTTAATAGAGCAATGAAAACATTGTTGTATGCAAACAGAGTCGAACCTATATCTATTTCAGTGATTTCGATACTGCTGCTAGCAGCGGCTGGGGATATTACTAAATTACGTTGCATGCATAGGGAGTGTTATATCTTTGCTTCGCAAAATCTTTGGTATTAATCTCACTATAAGTTTTATTGAATATCAATAGAAGTTATATTAGTTTTTATAATTGTTTACTATTTTTTCCTTTTTTTTCACTTTAGATATATTTTACATGACATAATTGTTTTGCAATACTTGGATGAATATAATTATTTTGTTTTGAAGAAACTATAGTTATCCTACTAATATAAAGGAAATATGTATAAAAAGTGGAATAATATTATATTTTTATAATATAATTAGTAATGTTTATAAATATAAAAAATCTATAGAAATATTATAAAAATAAATAATATAATTATGTATGTCTATTTATATATAATATATTATAAATATGAAGTTATTTCATTATGTGTATATGTATTGTAAACATAATACAACAATAATTAGACAGATTTGATAAATATATTTCTGAGTAACACTTAGAATAAGCCATTCTATTGCCTATCATTATAAATACATATAATATACACATGCCTATACATATAAATTTCTCAAATGACATGTGCTGTGAGCTAAATACCATGTATTAGATAATTTAATACCTATATAATCAATGATTACTAACTCTAATCAATTCTTCATCGCAATCTGGTTTTCCTTCAGATATCAAGCGATTCTTCAGTTCATTAATTTCATCTTTCTCTCGTCTCCTATCTCTCTCATCATTAAGTAGTTCCATCTCCCTGTCTTTCATGCGTCTACTCAGCAGGGCACCCCTATAATGTACATGTAGGCGTGAATGAAATAGTACAGATTAGTGGTATGCGTGTTTTACTAACTTGAAGAACTTGTTGTCATCTCTCACATCATTATAATCCTCGAGGAATTCTCTAAGCCGAGCGGCTTCAACTTTAGTTTCCTGTTTAGTTTTCTTCTCTTTGTCATCTTCCTTCTCGTAATCGCGCATCTTACGACGTTCACGGGTTTCCCATCTCTTCAGTATCTAGTGTGGGGAGGAAAGAGGTTATCATCTGACAACTATATAGATGATAGTGCTGGGGCAGTTGTTCAGAGAAATAAATAAGCCTCGTCTCTAATCTAGGACAATACTTAACATTATGGAGGTAGCTAAGGATTAGAACAACTACCCCTGATGATGATGATAATGATATTAACGCTTTGATAGGAGTTCTCTTTATCACGCATCCTTCGTTCCAGCCTCCTGCGCTCGTGTACATCTTCCTCATCATCACCGTTATCTTCCCCTCCTCCTCCTCCTCCACCACCTCCTCCTCTTCCCCTACGTTCGCTGCTACGATGTCTGTCCGACCTGTCGCGACGTCTTTCCCTGTCCGATCTATCACCGCGATCTCTATCGCGTCGACTTTCTCCTCTATCCCCTCGATCCCTCTCCCGCGACCTATCCCTAGACTTAGATCTGCGTCTTTCCCGTCTAGAGTCGCTGTTCGTCGTGGAGTATGATTAAATAGATGTTACATACGCACACGTGTATATATACGTATATTTAACACATGATTTATATAGATTAACGACTATGATAAGGTGATTTGTAGTTTACGTTAAATACTGTTAAACCGATACGAGGGCTGGCAACAAAACGCTTCCGATTCAGAGCTAACGGGTGTGGTGTGGGTGTGTGTCTGAAAATTCATAGATCTAGAGGAAGATCGAGTTAATATCGCCGATACTTCTAGATGTACGCTAGTAGCGGCCACAGCGTCATTTCTCATTAGAGAATAACAATCAATCGCCACCATAATAATAACAACGTACGAATATAAAGTGAGTGAGCAATCGGACAAACCTGACATCTGGTGCCGGTTTCGAGAGTAAATCTTTCTCGTCTCGTACTCTAGACGAAGGCGTCAATGACGACGACATAGAGGATGAGTTTGTGTTGGAAGGTGTTGTAGGGGTGTTGGCGTTTGATTCTTTTGACTCGCCCTGATTAGAGTGGATCGGTGATACATTAATAACGAATTCACTTTCTCTAACAATTTATTCATACTAACCCAAGATAATTAACCACAATTATTCTTCGACGCATATGTAGTATGCCATATGTATATACATTATGCCATAATTATACATTAATATAAATTTATATATATAGATATATATATATACATTATTAATAATTATAAATTAAATAATACGTTTATATAAGAATCATAGATGGTTACTAATATGTTACTAACCTGAATGTAGATAGTTAAGTAAAAGGTGTATATGTATGTATTATTAGACTAAGACAAAAAGTAACTTACATAATCCTGCGGCAGTAGAGATATCAATTGTTCTTAGCCTATTATTAAACAAACTATAGTGATTCGCTATCAATGTATGTATAACATATATATAATAACACATACTAGAGATGTAGGCTATGTTAATTTAAAACTAAATGGAGACGTTTTAAAAGAATAATTTACGGAAATCTAAATAGATATATGTGAAATGTCCTATCATTAATTATGTAATACAAATTTCCTGTAACCAAAAATAGTTGTAGATGTTGATTCATCTATAAATGATATTTTAATGTGAGAATTTATATAAATGTAAAATCTATAAATTAAAACATAAATGGAACCTGTGTACATAAATTTATAATAGAAATTGTAATTATAATTCTTGTATAAATTCATAGTGAAATAAAATGTGTAAAGTAGTGATAACTGATGATAATTGGGAACATATAAAAACCTTGTAAGAATTTCTAAAGAAGGATATCTCATGTGTTATTAAATTGTGCTCATCTTTATTCAGTTTGAGTTCATCGAGACTCTGAGAAAAGAGATAGAGATAGAGATATGGAGAGATAAAGAGGAATAGAGATTATAACCTTATCAACTCTTAAACCCTGGGATGGATCTTCTTTGTAAGCTTGGGAAAACTGTTTCTTTAGTTCGTCTTTATCTAGAAGATGGAACAAGGGGTATTAATGTTTGTGAAAAATAGTAATCCGCAATGAATATAGGTAATAGTTAGTGCATTGTTAAGTAGCACAACAACATAACTAAAGTTTAATTGAATAGTTATATAAGATTTAGGTAAAGATGATGAATTCAATCTATAGAATAAAATAAAAATTTTTTGAAAAAGTAAATAATCAATATTAAAAGAGATTATAGTATATATTGTATTATAAAGGCAATTTTCAGATTATTCATTTCACATATAAAATATAGGTATTGTTATATAATATTGTTGTCCTAATTTTAAACATATTAATAATAAACCTTAAGTTATAGATATGGTTATGGGTACGCGGCACGGGTTTTTCGTTTACATGTAAAAGATACAAAAAATGACTAATTTTCAAAACTTAATTCACTAAGTAATTTATATTAAAATTATTACATTTTTTTAGTTGTATACTAATTAATCTGATAATTGTTAATCATAATTTCCAAGTTTTTATTTTTAATAATCTAAGAGTTATGCATATGTACATGACCTACAAAATATCAACAAAAATTTTACCAAAATACTAATTTAAAAATAAATATAAATTCTTCTCAATAAAAAAACTAGAATAATAAAGCTACATATGTTATGGATATAATGCAAAAATAATTAAATAGAATAAAGCAATATTACTAAACTTATTAAAATTACAGTGAACGTAGTTGGTAAAAATAATTATTTTGTATAAATCAAGTTTAAAGTTAAATTAAATTGTATTGATATGTTACAAATAAATGACATATATATATAATATATACACATATATGTATACACATTCAATATACATAGATATACCCGTGTATTAATTTTTATATATATATATATATTATATATATATATATAAAAATTAATACACGGGTATATCTATGTATATTGAATGTGTATACATATAATATATATATATATAGATATCAGTATAGTTATAGAAAATTAATAGATATATATTATAGAATTTATATAATATATACTAATTTTATAAAAAAAACAGTTATAAATAATATAGAATCAGTATAAATAATATAAATAATACATCATATAATTATAACACAAATTTTTCAAAAGATCACTACCTGTCACAATTTATATTTCATAATAAAAGCGCCACCTATAGACTAATGCATCATATAATAATTTTCCTTTAGTTTTAAAATTTGATCTTATAACCAAGTAAAAATATGCCTTTTACGAATTCACATATATAAGAAATATATTATTTTAATATATTTATTACAAATATTATTTTTTATTTATAGTTGTTTTAAAATGCTTCTTTTTATCAGTTTTATTTTACGTAAACAAACCATTTATATACCATTTTTAAGATAATATTTCAAATATTATAAATAAATAATAATAAGATAATACGAAAATTATATTTTTTCATGATTTTTACCCATGCCCCGTGCCCTTAATATTAAGACAATAAAATTAATTAGAATTATATTATTTGTTACTATTTCTATAACTTAATCATTTTGAATAAACCAAAAACATATAATTACTAACAGAGGAATCTTATAAACTAGATACAATTAACAGATTCTTAAAATATTTAATTCTAAAAGAAATTATTAACTATATTATATAATTTGTGTGTATAAAATTAAATACCAAGGGTCTCAATAAAGTTTAATATGTTTACCTAGAACACTTTCGGGTGCAGGTTTAGGAATCATTCTGGCTAATGTACAACTGTTCTCTTTCAAAATGGATTCCAAGCCAGATTTCACATTGCAATCGTCCGATGTCATTTTATCATCAAATTTTATCAACTAAAATATAAAATATAGTATGATTATATTGAATTTGATAGTATCATATTTAAGTATGTAAAAATGAAATATATATATATATATATATGCAAACATTCACAATACATAATAATTACTAATATAAATAGATAACACATTTGGTGAACTTAACTTGTACTATAATTTATTATTAAAAAATATGATTTATATATTTTGTAAATTAAAGTTATAGATAAGTTATGATAATATATATACATGGCTAATATATGGCTAAGCTAATTTTAATAGTAACAATATAATATTAATGTTTAATACTTGTTGTATTTTGTAATGATAATTGAATAAATTATGTAAATTACAGGATTATAAAAAAACTTATTCTGAATAAGGATATTAATTATAATAAACTAATTAATATAAAAAGTTGTGAATTATAAATAATATTTTGATAAATAATTTATTTTATTTTTATTATTATTATATATAATAATATACTATTAATATATATTTATACTTAAAAATATTAAAAATGAAATACATGACTTATATGTATTTCAACTTTTATAGTTTTATATGATATAAGATTATAAGAATAATATATATATATATATATATTATTTGTAAATATACCTCTGTTTCTGATTTATCTTTATTTTCTTTGAGCATATATTCATCGAGTAAAACTTGTGTTTTGGCATCTACCTTCACCTAATAATGAATAATAAATTATATATGTGATAGTACATATAATATGTATTGGTAATCACAGATAATATACACAATATATAAACACTCTTGTAAACCTAATTTAACTACAACCAATTTCCTAATTAAGAATATTTAAGTTGTCCTACTTTATATTAACATATTAATATTATTATAATTTAGGTGGTCATTTCATCCCATCCATGAATTTAGATGAAGTCTTTAGTTGGAACCAAATATCTATAATGTTCCTTCAAAACATGATTTTTATAAGAGCTGGTCATTTTATATATAAAATATATAGAATCACTTATAAATATCATTTTAATAACTATTTTATGGATACCGATATAGTTTGATACTGCGTCCTACTGCCTGCGTGTCTTACACCTTAGCCCGATGAATTACCCAGGCAGTCGTTGATTATATGTTTTTACCGAAGCTTTTTAAGTGACTAACGAGAAGCTTTTTATCGCCAATGTTTAAGTTATTGCAGAGTCGTATGCATCGCATGGCCGAGGTAGGGTGTTCGTATTCACAGAAGCCAAATGCCTGAAGTCGCCCGGAAGCTCCTTGAACTCGTTTCCAACTGGACACCACTCCGCAGCGCTGCGTAATGCATTACATAATGTGTTATAAAGCATATATAGTATATGTAGTGTTGTTAAAAAACGCGTTTTTTATTAATGTTTGTTTAAAACATGTTTAAAATGGTATTTTCCATTTTTTATTCGTTTTTTTAAGTTACAAAAAATAAAATTAGTAGATAAAGTAAATAAATAAAGTAGATATGTTGTTAAATAATAAAATAATAATAAAGTAAGTATATATTATATGAATAATCAGTAATAATTAAAATAATATATTATCTGTATTATTAGCATCATTAAATCATATTGTCAAACTATACATTAGTATGGAAATTATAATAATTATAATATTTATTTTGTTACAATATAACACTGAGTATTTCTGTATTATTTAATGTTATAGACATGGAGATTGTATCACAATCTATAGATATATGTAGATTATATTTGTATACATTTATTTTATACATTTATTAAATAATCATTAATTTTTCAATTATTATACAATTTATTATATCAAAAAAAGAGCAGAGAAATTATTATTTGTCAAATTAAATTTAAATATTAACAATTAAATAAATATATTATTTATGTATTTATTTATGTATTGTTTTTTTCGTTTTTTATTCTATGTTTAAAACGCGTTTAAAACGTGTTTTTTATTAACTCACAACACTAAGTATATGTATGGTATATAGTATATACTATATACTATATACTCATATATTATATTTATATATATATATATATAGAAATATATATATAATCACATGATGTCATACCTGAAGTAATAGTTTCATCATATCTTCGGGAGCTCTTTCGCTGATGTTACCGATAAAGACAGTGGTGACGGGAAGGGTGGACTTTATCACTGGTGGCTGCTGGTATATCATTAATGATGTTAATCATTAAATATGAAGAAAATATGATTGAGATTTAAAAAATAAATTGTTATATATCATAAATTTATAACACTTTTAATGATATGTATAATAGTTAGCATAATATTATGTTAAAGTAAGGTCATACTTAAATATATAGTTGTAAAGCTAACCGCTATGAAGTGGGCGTTAGCGGGGGGAAACTGTGGAGCTAACATTCTGGGTGGAACGTGATTCATCATATGTGGGGGTCTCATCATCTGAAAATATAGTATATTCAATTAGTAGCTGGTTATATTTATTTAATATTATATATTGATATATATATAATATATTATTTAAATTAATAAAATATAATAAATATATTATAAATGAAATATGTATTATCAATATTGTATATTATTAAAATTGCCTATTTAATGATATACTTCTAAATATAATGAATTCGTAATTCAGAATTACTAAATTTAATATATTTATAGAAGAGTGAATTTATATTTAAACTTAAAATTTTAAACTTAGTATAATCGGTTTATATTATTTTAAAAAGTGAGACAAATTTACAATTTCTTATTTATATTTACATATAAAATGGTACACTTATTTATATGGTATTCAAATTAGTATTAATGATTACAAAACATATAATGAAATAATAGTTGGTATAGCATAAATATAAAATAATCCATATATTATATTGTTATAGAAATATTAAATAAAAATTAATAATTTTGTATATCTATCTTAATATTAAAATTTCACAAGTAATAGATCACCTGAATAATTTAAATGCGATTTTTATATCAACTCTCGATATAAAAATGTAATACTAGGTATATATAATAAATATTAAGATTAATAATTTATATAGTTTCAAGTATTATAGTATTATCTTTAGTTAGTTATACATATATATACGATTTTTGTAAGGAAAGATATAACACATACGTTAAATCGCGTAATTCGATTTTATATATAAATGACCAACAACGTCACCTATATGGGGTTAATTTTTAGGAACTATGTGTATTAATTTAAATTTGTATAAAATTATACTCTTAAATTGTAAAATAATATTTTAAATTATTATTTATACGATGATAACTATTTGTTCATTGATAATATATAACAAAGCGATATGATATGTAGGTTTTAAATTCTATAAAATCTATGTGGCGAGTAAAAATCTAATTTATATTCTATGAAATTTAATAGATCAATTATAACATTGTTGTATTGAAACTGCACCAAACCTAAATCTATTTCATTGATTCTATACTTATACTAGAAGTGACAGGTAGTTGTTATTATTTACGGTGTATATATATGGAGTGTTATATCTTAGATTCAAAATATTTGAGTATACCTTATAAAGCAATTTAGAAATTAATACAGATAATAATATTATTTAATATATATAAGGGTTTTATAGATATCAATTAACCGGTATCATTCCAGTTCGAGGCTGTTGTTGCATCATACCTATAGAAACGTTAAATTAAGTTGAATATTATAGCATTACATTCTATATGACATACATTTAACGATAACGTAATTTAGTAATGGAAACAATAAATATAATACTATCTTATAGAAGTTATCATTTATTAATTACAAATTATATTCTATCTTATCGAGGTTGTAAGTTTATTAATTATTAAATATTAACCTGGATGAGGACCAAAACCGGGAGGTCCATTAAAATGGGGTCTGGGTGGCATACCAGGGGGAGGTCCCATTCCCATTCTAGGTCTCGGAGGGAATGACATTTATATTTGTATGAATTTCGTTTGAGCTGTAAATATACAAAATATTATTGTATAATTTAATATGTATTAACAAATTGTACTTCTTTATTAAATATAAAAATTACTATTTTTTTTACAAAATATCCTCTAATATATAACATATAGAAATTTCAAAAATTTCAATTCAGTACGTTCTCAATATCAATAATATTTAAATAAAATCATATGTATGATTTTTTTATAAATCTATTTCCTTGATATTGAAGTATTTATTATGAAATGAGAAATATATATATATATATATTATATATGTATAATATTAATAATATATACCATTAAGAATGAGTTTATTAAGTATTAGAACATATAATTTTAAATCATTAAAAATATATTTATTATAAAAAATATAATATGTTGAAGAAGTAATACTTAAAACTTAAGTTAAACGGTTTAATAAATACTGTTTAATTTGAATCAACATTTCTGGCATATATGAAATTATCTAATTATTTGAAAAATCGAATAGAATTAAATATAATGAGATAGGATATTTTAAATGAATGATATATAAATATTATGAATATTTTATCTGAAAAATAAATATAATGGTTATATAAATTATTTACAAGCTACATATTAGTATTAATACACATTATATATAATAAAACTTCGGACTTTGAACTGATACTCAAGTCTTTCGAACTGATACTGATACTCAATAATTATAAAACTTCGGAATCGGACTCAAACTGATACTCGACTATTACGTACTGTACTCTTTACTGAAATCGTCGATTATTATTTGTTTAATATTATATATTTGTATCTTCGCATCTGTCTTATATTGCGCATTTATAAATTCATGTTTGTAAATAAAATGTATACATATATGTAACTAATCATCGAGAAAATATATCCTAACAAATAATTCAAATATCTATATTTATATACAATATTTACACTTATATTCACATTTATTATCATATTTATATCAATTTTTTAAACAATAATATATCTTCAGAAATTAGATATTCCAATGAATGGGTAGTATATTTTTAAATTATAAATGTACCATCATAGTATGTTACTATTAGTAACCAGAGTATATTTATAATAAATAATTATATGTAATGTTATCAGTAATAAATTAAAATTCATTATATATAAAATTAATATTAAATAATAGTCGTATTATACGACCCCCATTTGTTTTATTTACAATTGCCGTCAACTTAAATATATTTTACATTTATCACTATATAATAACTAACTTATAATTATTAATCTTATAATAATATACGCTATTTTCATTATTCATATTAGTACACTAGTGTATCAACGACATACAATTAATAAAATTTGACTTCATAAATCGTATTACTTCACCTATTAATTAGTATTTACATTTATTAATAATTTAGGATAAATATTTAAGTATATTCAAGTTGAGTTCAACAATTAACTATTGTAGACGTGAATTTGAAAGCAGGCCGCTGATTATTATTAGAATGTCAGAGTTCAATTATTATTTTGGGGTTATGTGATTTCTTTGGTTTTGTTTTATTTTTGCGAGCAGACGACCTGTCCTTGATATAAGTAAATTCAATTGGAATTTAAATATTATTGTAATATAATAATTATATTCATACAAAAATATTTTTAATTACTCATTAAAATTAGTATAAGTATAATTAATAATTATATAAGGAATTATATACTTTATATATATTATTTTTAGTATATGTTATAGAATATTAATTAATTAGTTAATGATAATAAGTAAACTTGGTATTATAAAGATTGTACGCTATATAAATATTATAAATATATACACTATTTAGGTATAAATAACGTACTAACATTTATATGATGAATTGTTTGTTTATTATAAATAAATATAATTCAGCATTTATCTTAATATATTAATAACAATAAAATGAAATTATTCTTAGAATTAAAATGGCGATGTTTTTTTTTAGAATATTTTGATTTCTTAGCAAAGATCATAATCCATAATTACGGTAACTATTATTGAATAATAGAATCATATAACAATGATTTTGCGAAGCATAAACCTTAGGAAAATCCTTGCATATATTTTAACAGACTTGTTGTTCTACATATATGTTTAACAATATTAATTAAGTGAACTATGATCTATATTATATATAAATATATATAAATTGATTTATATATTTACCCGGTTTATATGTACATGTTGTATATGGCCTTATAGGGTAATACCCGTATAAGGTTTACATGATTATTAGATTATATATTATATATTTAGGTTTTATATATTTTATCTTACTTACCGTATTTATAGATAAGGATATATTTGGAAACGTATATTTTATTAAAGTTATAAGTAAATAGATTATAATATTATATATAATGTTACATATATGTTAACATATTTATTACTATGTCGTACGCCGTACGCCGTACGTCGTACGGTCCTGGGGTATGGTCTACGGCGTAGAGGTGCAGTTGATTATTTCAGAATGTTTCTACATTTATTTCGATTCGTTGATTTTTAGACCGTCTACAATATGATGTTAATTTGCAACTTAAATTGTTATCTTTCTATTCTTCGTGTGCAGTAAACGGTTATTTTTAGAACCGTTATTTTATTAAGTTAAGTTAAAATTATTTTACATTAAATTAAGACGTTAAGTATTAAATATTAAGACGTGACCATACAATTCGAGTTTTCTTTCGATGACCATGTTTAAGGATGCATCGCAAGTTGTTCAGAGTAGGTCATACGGTCCAATATATTGTGTTATTCACTTCGCTACATCCACATTATTTGTTAGGTATTTATGCGTTATGTTTAATAATCTTCTTAGAAATCTTATATCTAATATATTATTAAACTATAGATTGATTCTTAAGAATTCTCTTAAATTATCTAGGATCCACATTTCTGAAACATATAGAAAATAGAATTAATCATAATGATATCTCGTAAAAACAGTGATCGCATGAATTGTATGTCAGCAATATTGACTTATCGATATACGATCGTACCATATGCTATTTAGTTTTTTTTAAAGCTGATATCGTATTCACGGTTCTAGCTAGGATATCTGAGATATCATAGATACTCGTTACTATAGTAGTTAATTAATGAATCAATGTTTTCAAATACTTATAAGTATTTGAATAAATTAACTACTTTAAGGTAGGGATCTAAATTTTCAAATCTTTCAAATCGAGTTTCAAATCGAGTCAAATCGAGTCAATTCGAGTCACATCATTTTCAAACATTTATATAAATTATTATTTCAAATCTTAAATCTAATTTTCGAGTCAATTCGAGTCACACCTATTTTCAAACATTTGTATGGATTAAATTCACTATTTATCATAGTATTGTAGCTACATTATATGTAATTTATGTACTTATAATTTATATAAGTCATTATTTATGTGTATATATAATAGGAATATATTTAATAAGTTCGATTAGTACTATAATTTGGAATAAACTCGAAAAAAAAGGAGAATTTATACGATTTTTTATACGATTCGGAGTGACAGATTATTATTAAGCTAGATGTAGTGATTTAAATTAGTGAACAAACATGTATTAATAGATAATAGAGAAGGGCGTAATTAGTTAATTGAGTATCCTAAGTTATTATTATATAATACTCATGATTCGATTTTATATGATACATTGGATGGCATACAGTGTATGATAGACTCTCAATATATAACTCTATGTAGAGAAATAGGTACACTTATTAACTATTTTAGTGTTTGTATATTATACATGTGTGTATATATGCATGTATGTAGGTAGGTGGGTGGGTGGGTATGTAGGTAGGTGTTTATTTAGTTAGATAGGTATGATAGAATGATAGGCAGGCAAATATGTAGGCAGGTATACAGGTGGGGAGGTAGGTAGGCAGTCAGGTATGTAGGATCTACATATATATATATATATATATATTGTGAAAGAGGTAGGTATGTATATAGGTATATAGATGGGTAGTATAGTTAGGTAGGTTGTAGGTAGATAGGTGGGTAGTCAGGCAGGTATGTATGTAAGTAGGCATATGGATGGGTGGGTAGATAGGAGGTAGGTAGGTGGGTGATAGGGTAGTTATATAGGCAAGTAGGTTGGTAGGTAGTCATGAAGGTAGATAGATATATGGGTGGATAGTTAGGTAGGTGGGTGGATAGGTAGATAGATAGTTAGGTGGGTGGTAGGGTAGTGTATGCATATAGGCAAGTAGGTGGATGGGTAGGTAGTCAGATAGGTATATGTATGGGTGGGTAGTTAGGTGGGTGGATGGATAGGTATATATGTGAGTAGGTAGATAGATAGGTAGGTGGGTTGTTGGGTAGGGTATGTATATAAGCAAGTAGGTGGGTGGGTATGAATATACTTAGATTTGTAAGTAGGTATACCTATAGGTATATAGGTGGGTAAGTAGGTATTCATGTAGATATGTAGCTATAGTAGGTAGGTATGTAGGAAATCTTCAATGGAATTTGTTTAGCTTTACTGTGCTCTCACATTAGACTTTGTTTGTAGAAGTAAAGGGGATCAACTGTATATTAGATGATGGGAAGTTTTTACTATCAATAAATTCAATAATTTATATGACAAACATTGTTTTATGATTTGAAAGTCTTCGAAGCCATTATTTGGTAGAGATTTGATGTCTCCAAATATTTTTTTAGTGATTTGAAAGTCTTCGAAGCCATGACTTGGTAGAGATTTGATGTCTCCAAATTTTTTTTAGTGATTTGAAAGTCTTCGAAGCCAAGCAAAGATTTGAATTTTTAGATCACTACTTTAAGGTGATCGTTATTGACTTTTATTTCCGATGTGAATTCATATTTAGAATTTGTCATTATGTATGTTTTAATTTTGTTAATATCTACCCACCAGGCAAAATGATATATTAATGATATCTTAAAGATAACTTATTAATATATATGACATATTGCTAAGAGTGCAACACCTGACAGATATATTTTGAGAGACGACTTAAAAATACCTTTTGAAAGACGACTTAAAGATAACTTAAATATACCTTTAGAAAGACGACTTAAAGATAATATATATATATATATATATATATATATATATATATATATATATATATATATATATATATATATATATATATAGATATATAGATATACCATATACTCGCTATTTAAGGTCGATATATTTGATAACATTAGTTAATTCAGATTCCGTGCACGAGTATATATACCTTACCTTACCAGATCGGGATAGTTTCCCGAGCATATTCAACAATCTTTTTCCAGATGTTTCTATCTTTCATCGCTGACTTCGCTTCTTCTACTGTTATGCCAGTATCATCAGTTAGTTTCTTTATATAGTTTCGTTTCGGTCGTCCACGCTTTGTAAATCCGTGAGCAGGAATTCACATTAGTACACCACTAATAATCTCATTTTCGCTTCTGAAGCAGTGTCCAGCAAATCGTGTTCTTCTTTCCCGGATAGTCTTGGAGAGAGTAGGAATATTTCCATATAGTTTCTTGTTTGTTAAGTCTAGTTTCCATGATATATTAAATACTACTCTCAACATTCTTGTATATGTTCCGTCAAGGTTTCTTTCCAATTTTTTAGTGAGTGTCCACGCTTCAGATCTGTAAAGTAACACCGATTCTACTACTGCTCTGAAGAAATTTCTTTTGAGTGTTGCCGTAAGATTTGATTTACATATTGAACTTAATTTGTCAAGAGCGCTCTAAGCGAGTATATATATATATTATATATATTATGATATTATGATATTATATATATATTATGATATTAATAACCTATAAATTACCAATATCATCAGATTACTCTTCCACCTATAGTTAGTATTCCTACGATATTCGCTAATGAATCGTTCTTTATATGTTAAAGCATACTATTGAAGAATATATTGTAGAAGAGATCAAACACACGTGCCTAATAACTTTTGTAATCTTGAAGTATTCCCATAAGTACCGATATAGGATATATATAGAAATCTCTGCCTTATTTTATAAGTTTTGTATTGGTTTGAATAGTTTCGTATTGATATTAAACCTCTAAGAGGTTACCTCTTCGTACCAAACTATAATGCATCCTGCTAGAATGCCTTATTTATATCGATGAATACGTACGTGATATAGGGGATTTTTATGTTGTGTATATTTCTCCGAAATTATTCTTACATTTTATATTTGTTCGCTTGTACAGTGTACAATATACAAATATTTGAAATGTTTTACTATTTAATATTTACATACGGGACGCTTAATTTAATTATATTTGATTATAATACTATAGTAAGTCACGCACAAATTGAATATGAACTCTGCGACGCAGGGTTATCGCCCTACTTCGTTACCAGTCGTGTATTTTCCGAGTATATATATATATATATTATATTTTATTAAAATTTCCATAATAATTAATTGTTTAATACTAATAATAAAGCAATATAATACAACATTTAATTATTTACACTATTTACAGTATTAAATTATAATATATATAACTTATAATATGTTACTATAATCATACTATGTAATGTATAGAATAGTTAAATATTTAATGTGTATTGTTTGTATACGTATGTTTTTATTACTGCATTGTAAAGAACAATTGAACCTAATGAAGAATTCTAGGATAGGTGGGTATTTATAATAATATATATTATTATTATATATATAAATTATGTAAATTATTGTGCATACCTACATATATATTTATCTTATATTTAAAACATTTAACGTATTTATAAAGGGTGTAAAACTTGCCAGAAATGTTGTAATTTTAAAACGATTTTCTATCAAGTTAACTATAATATTGTATATATTGTTGAAATATTTCAGTGAGATATCCCTTACGTTCCGTCAACTTCCCTGCCATATATTAATGTATGAGGTATCCCATTACAACCTGATATAAAATAGTTTTAAAGTTACAATATTTTCCGCAAATTACCGGAAATACTTGTAGTGGGCTACCTCATTAATACAATTTATGAATACATATTTACTCGAGTGAGAATATACGTTCTAGATATATCCATTGGTATATATCCTTCCATCTTTAAATGAAGGAGACCCAATACTTTAATGAGTTATCGATAGTTATGGTGATGATAATAATTCTATAGATGATGCTGATGTTGATGATGATGTTGATGATAATAACATAAAACAGGAGACTGCGATACATCTGAACCTGTTCAAATGTACGCTACAAGAGAAGAGCAGTTCATCACTTCCGCTAATTTCCCGTTTCATTATCAACAGTTTCGTAATAATAGTGTGTATGAATATACTACTACTACTACTACTACTACTACTACTACTACTACTACTACTACTACTACTACTACTACTACTACTACTACTACTACTACTACTACTACTACTACTACTACTACTACTACTACTACTACTACTACTACTACTACTACTACTACTACTACTACTACTACTACTACTACTACTACTACTACTACTACTACTACTACTACTACTACTACTACTACTAATACTACTACTACTACTACTACTACTACTACTACTACTACTACTACTACTACTACTACTACTACTACTACTACTACTACTACTACTACTACTACTACTACTACTACTACTACTACTACTACTACTACTACTACTACTACTACTACTACTACTACTACTACTACTACTACTACTACTACTACTACTACTACTACTACTACTACTACTACTACTACTACTACTACTACTACTACTACTACTACTACTACTACTACTACTACTACTACTACTACTACTACTACTACTACTACTACTACTACTACTACTACTACTACTACTACTACTACTACTACTACTACTACTACTACTACTACTACTACTACTACTACTACTACTACTACTACTACTACTACTACTACTACTACTACTACTACTACTACTACTACTACTACTACTACTACTACTACTACTACTACTACTACTACTACTACTACTACTACTACTACTACTACTACTACTACTACTACTACTACTACTACTACTACTACTACTAC
>OZ025240.1:10966626-11104126 GCA_964019155.1 Osedax fenrisi
TAATATAAACATATTATTTTTATTATTGGCTATATCAAAAGATATATAAACTATGATTTTAAGAATTTCGGAATTTTAAGTTAATTAGTAAATAAAATATAATTGTAGAGAAGAGTGGAGTAATACTATTAGATAATGTGTAAGGATAGAAAAGGTAAGATGATCAAAAAAGGACAGAAAGGGGAAGAGGATCAAAAATGACGATTAAGTAGATGTACATATATAATTATATATATATATATATATATATCAACAATTGAATGAGGGATAAAGGTATCAAATGAAGATGAGGCTATATGAACGGATATTGAAACAGTACTAATATTCATATTTAAAAAAATATTATTTATTTTATAACAAATATTAATACCTACTTTATCGAAATGCTCAATAAATAAGGAACATCAGTTGTCATTAGAAAAAGGATGATAATTTAAATGTGATTAATTGCCTATATATACATAACCTATACAACTTCTATAGAATTGCCTATAGGCAGTTCTATAGAAGTTTTTTTATTAACCATGTTTTAATAGAGTAATATTTCTTCGAATTATTTCCATAAGATAATATATTATTTTTATAATAATTTCTTTTATCTAATGAAAGTTTTATTCTATATGCATTTCTTGCTATAGCTATATATAGCTAATTGTTTATAATTAGTGATAGAAGGATTTTTAAAATAAATTCTTTAACATTTTCTATGTGACCTTTTTGCTTTTGATGTAGAACTATAATAATGGTTTAATACTTCTAACTTTAACATAAGTTATCTCAGTTGTATTAAATATGTCAAGGTTTAATTTTAAAGAGGTATTTAAAGAATTAATATTATGTATTTTATTCTCAAAATTTGTTTTAATGTCATCTGAAAATAATTCAAAATCAATAGATTTAATATCCCTATATATAGTTCTTGTTTTAACAGTATGTTTGGAAGGAATGTATTTTGCTAGTGAAATAACATTATGATCTGTTATTTAAGGTAAACATATAGGATATTTAGATAAAATATTAGATATTGAAGTAACTACTAAGTCAAGTTTATGACCAATATAGTGTGTTTGGAATGTTATGTGTTGAATAAGTGAAAAATAATAAATCTAATTACTTATATATATACCTATAATAACTTTAATCTTATAATAAGTGTTTTTAAAGTAAATATACGTTCATCGATGGGATGAAAGGACTCATTTAAAATATATTTTGATATATATATATATATAAATATATGTTGCAATAAATATATATATATATATATATACTACTGCCTGTGTTGGTCAGTTAGATAAGGCGTCAGACATAAAAGCAGTAGGACGTTTGGTCATGGGTCCCACGTCATGGGTTCGAGCCTCACCATTAAAATATTTCTTAAAATAATATTTAGAAGTGATATTATATAATTATTGATAAATAAATGATCGGATCTTGTTAAAACCATAGATGCCTTAACCCGAGAGCGGCTACGAAGGGGTATTTATAGAGCTATATATGGTAATAAGTGAAAACTTCATCTAAGTTCCTGGATGGGATGAAATGACTCAACAAAAATAAAATAATAATAACAATAATAATAAAATATATATATATATATATATATATATACAAATAACAATAATAATATATGAGTAATATTACTATAGTATATATATATATATATACTATTATTATAATAACGAATCCATGTTAATTGTTACTTACATATAGTATAACAATTATACTATACTATATATAATATATAAAACCATTAATTATACTATAGCCTATATACTAATGGAATTACACAACGGTTAGGCTGTAATGTCCAGTCCAGCCACCTGAAGACGATGTGTGGAGCTAAGTATTCCTCTGTGGCCATAGAGACCACCGGTCAAGCGATGTTGATACTCTTCTACTCTGACCACTCCATCTCGGACATAGGCTTCAATATATCCGTGAAGAAGATTCATAAAAGTTAACCAACAATAACATTAGTAATAATGTTATTTATTTATTAACATTTATAATATATTGTATATTAATAATACACATTTATTCAAACAAATGTTTTATATATAAAATATATTATATAATCTAATTATTAATATAAATATATTTCGTGGAATCATTAATTATCAAATTCTATTTAAATAATAACAATATTCAAGTAAGAAACTTATTCTATAAAGTTATCCCCCATAAAATTACCTACATAATAATCAATGTAATACATAAACATATATTATTAAATTATGCTTACATTTATAATTACAATTTAATAGGCATCGTGTACTATACAAGAGCCGAGTACTCCACCATGCATTACGTGATTATGGGAGTGTTCATCGTTGCTATGGTAACGCTGAGCGCAATGATCTACGAAGCCACTAACTATAACATACACAATAACATAGAGATGGACCGCAGACGTCAACTCACCAGAATTCGTAAATATTAACGAAGACCAAACATGATAGATATTACATTATTAATTTGTACTCGCAGAGTAATATATTTAATATAGATATAGATACATATAATTGATGTCTTCACGAATGTAAATATACCTCTATTATTTATAAATAAATATGTCTATTATTTATCATTTTAAAAATAATTTTAACTACATTAAGTATTCATTATTTATTATATATTATAATAATATATGTATGGTTGGTAATAACATACATAGATTGATTACTATGTAATTATTATTGATTATAATATATTTAATGGAACATAATATAGTTACACCTGGTGCACCTATATATAGGTACACATAAACTCGTAGGTATTTCTATCGATCGCGAATAAAATATAAAAATATAAAAATAATATTCAAAAAAATAATGATAATATTTATTAATGGTATCCCACTACAATATTTTCCGGCAACTTGCCGGAAATATTGTAACTTTAAAACCCTTTTCTATCAAGTTTTAATGGGATACCCCCTATAAAGTTATTTAGTGGGGGTTTCCCACTAAAATTGTAGCTAACTTGATAGAAAATCGTTTTAAAGTTAAAATATTTCTAGAAAGTTGCCAGAAATACTTGTAGTTGCAACTTATTAAATTTATAAGGGGGTATTATAATATATACCCCTTATACATTTACACATATATACATTTATTTAGTTAGGTATTCTCCTATATGACGTGTATGATGTTTAACATTTCTCTCCTAAACTACTCATATTGGTATACTTATACAGGGAATCAAAACATAAATTACCTTTCATTTATAATATTAATAACGTATTGCAATAATGCACTATAGTGCATATTAAATATAATGAATTAGAACTCTAAAAGAGAAACATAAATAAAAGTAACCAATAACATATCTATAAGCAACACACATTTATTATATATTATTAAAATCGTAGATATGGAGATTAATACGTCGTCGACGTTGAGAGTTGACCTCCGACCCGGCGGTGACCTCGTGGTCAGCACAACGACACTGGGCGTCCGTTATTGGAGACGATCTTGACGGCCGACTTCGCGGCGGTAGCCAAGGCGGCCACCGAGTACACCCCGTTATAGAGGGTGGTGGTACTATTAGGGTTGGTTACGGCGTACACGGGTTGGGGTGCGTACACGGCACCGTTCAGACGATCCATGACGGACGACAGCGCCCTTTCTAAGGCAGGGAATCCGTACTCGTATACCACGTATAGGCTGACGCCTATCCCCATCACTACGGTTGCTATGGTGAACAGGGAACGGGACGACCTCACGTAGTCCGTGTCTGCGGGGTTGAGGGGTTAATATACGGAGTTGTGGAGGGTTAAGACGAGTTAATAGCAGGTTAAACCCGAATATGGGTTAAGAGGTCACTAGGTTAATAAGGGTTAATATAGATTTATCGGCTAATAAGATTTAACACATGTTAAGGGCTATAGCCATATATGATGGATTAAGGTGTTTGTTATTTGTTAATTAGTTAATACGGCCATATTAAACCGGTTCAATTAGCGATTAATACGGGTTAATAAGGGATTAGCTGGGTTAAAGGTATAGTAAGGTTGATGTAGATTTATCGGCTAATAAGATTTAACACATGTTAAGGGCTATAGCCATATATGATGGATTAAGGTGTTTGTTATTTGTTAATTAGTTAATACGGCCATATTAAACCGGTTCAATTAGCGATTAATACGGGTTAATAAGGGATTAGCTGGGTTAAAGGTATAGTAAGGTTGATGTGTTAATATATGTTAATATGAGGTTAAGGTGGGTTTATAAAGATTAATAATATGTTACTATTATAATATACATATTGTAGATATATATATATATATATATATATAATATAAATACTCTGAATTATTGTATAAATAACTAATACATTCTATATATAACGTATACATTTTATAAATAACCTTGTTTACATTTCGTCAGGTTATATATACTGGAAAAGAGGGCAACCTTGGAGTCGTAGCAGACGATCTGTCGCCTTAGCTGGACGTGGTCGTACTTTAACTTCTGAACCTTGACGAACGTAAGTTTGCTCAACCAGAACAAGGTACAGTCGCACACTATCGGGTTGTCCCCTACGGTGAAGATGTCCAGTCCGATCACCGAGTGGAAGTCAGTTTCTCCGATAGACACCAGCTTGTTCTGTTTAAGGTACAATCTCTTCAGCGATACTAAGTAGCTCAAAGTCCCGGATCCTATGTGATTAATCTGGTTGTGGTTCAAGTTTAGTAACTCCAGGCTCTTAAGTCCGTCCACTATCTCTACATTTATAAGTGATAATTTATTCGTACAAAGGATAAGTTCTTTCAGAGATGTCAGAGAACTGAACGCCAATTCGTATATTCTTTTGATGTTGTTGTTCGAAAGGATTAAAACCGTCAACTTCTTCAAGTACTTGAACACGTTAGCTTTGATCAGCCGAATATTATTGTACGAGAAATTTAGATATTCCAGCTTGGTTAAATCGTCCAGCAAACCGCGCAGGAAGAAGTTAATATTCATATGCTTGACTGACAGCACGACTAGGTTATTCACGCCCCTAAACACGCCCACCGGCAGACCGTGACTATACAGCGAGTTGTTACGCAGACATATGCGGCCTAGATTCTTCATCTGGAACGTGTCTCTATCGATGTTCTTGATAACCCCCCGATGGAACACCAACGAGTAGATACGCCTGTCATCCACGTAGGAGACCTTGTAATGTTCGCTCAGGTGTCGAATCAGTTGCAGTTTGTTTATACGTTCCTTGGGATAGCCGATTACAAAGTAGGTGCCGTTACTGTTAGTTTCGCAGGGACTGTCCGTGTATCTCTGTGTACCGGGGGGTGGGGGGGTGTAATATATAGGTTAATTAGAGCGAAGTATAGCGCTCTTTAGAAATTAAGAAGACAGTGGTGCGAGCATTTCGACTACGGTTATATATATACTACTGTTATATATATATATATATATATATATATATATATATATATATACTATACGATATTCGTATAATTTAAGGTAATTAAATTAAAGGTAATTAAATAAGTATAATTATATATATATATAAATAATATTTATATTTATTTAAAACCTCGCCATCTTTGGAATTAATATATTTAATAATACAGTGCAAAATGGCTATTAAATAGAAATTCATTATTTAATTGAATTTAGTTGTATATATGTAAATATATTTATTGGAAATTATTTAATTTAAAAAATTAATTATTCATTATCTGAATTTATTCAATTTTGTTTTATTTATTTAATAGATTATTTTTTAAACTAACTTTCGACAATAATTCATACGTCATACATTTAAATAGTATGCTTAACTACATTTATGTATTTGGTTAAGTTTTAATTTAAATATTAAAAATAAACTAATATATTTATAATTGCAATTATTTAAATATGTAAATATAATATATATATATATATATATATATATAAGCCTGGGCTCTATGGCCAGGTGTAACATCAAAAGATAGTAATGAGAGTTATGTTATTTGTATTATATCATATATATATATAAGAAGTGTAAGGGTGTTAGGCACCAACCAACACCCAACACTGTGCAGTGCCGCACCCTGGAAACCGCACTATTCTGTGTGCTAAAATGCAAGAGGGGATCTGAGAGAGGAGATAGGCCGCTCAGAATATTATGCCTACTGATAGATTATGAATACAACACACAACAATATCAACATGCCGGATCGGTCGTGGCCCGGATTAAAAAAGACTGCACGAATACTCGGTAAACTCCAGGTTGAACGTGAAAAATGTATTAATGGATACAACAACAACAACTTTAATAAAATAAATGTTTGTCAATAACAACAATAATATTTTGCACATGGAACATAAGAATACTAAGGAGATGCGGTAAGCTAGAAGAATTGGTAAAATATAAATGGAACGTGATTGATTTATCAAAATTAGGTAGAAAGAAACAGGTTAAGTGACATACTTTTATATATTGCGGATACAGAAACAAACATATTCAGGGTGTAGCTTTCATAGTAAACAAGGAACTATGCAATTCGATACTAAACTATAATGAGGTCTCAATCAGAATAATATCAATATGAATAAAAGCTTCTCCTTTTAACAGCACTCTGACACAAATATATAAGCCGACATCAGAATACTCAGACGAGGAAGTAGAATAATTTTACGAACAGATTGATGATAAATCTGACACCTGAGAAAGACTTTCTTGTAGTAATGGGCGACTGGAATCCAAAAGAAGGAAATGATGGTCACTTGGCATGACCATATACTATAGGACGTTTTAGCAATGAATCAATGAATCAAAGAGGAGAAAGATTGTTTGAATTTGCAGATAAAAATAAATTACTACTAGCCAATACACTCTTCAATCATACAAACTACAGAATTATCACATGGAACTCTCCAAATGGATTAACACATAATAAAATTAACTACATCCTAACCCCTCAACGCTTATAGAATAAATCTAGCATATAAACAAATCTAGCATAATCTGGACATCCACAATAACTTATCCTGGTGCGGACATAAATATTGATCATGACCAGGTATTATGCAACATCAAATTGAAACTAAACATAAAGAAAAGAGCGAGAGGGAATAGAATACAATTTTATTTAGAAAAGCTTAATAACCAAACAACAATGAGTCATATATAAATATCCTGATAAATGATAACTAACTAAAGACATAATAACATCCCATCATGATATTTCACTATCTAAACTAAAATCAGAAGTAAGAAAAGCTATCAACACTCTGAAAATAAGAAAAGCTCCTGGTATTGATAATATACCCGGTGAGCTAATAAAATATGGAGATGATAAACTATTATATATCATGACTTCACTATGTCAATACATTTGGGAGACAAAATAATGGCCAGCATAATGAACCAAATCACTAAAAATCCACTTTCCAAATAAAGGTGATTCAAGAAATTGCTCGAATTATCGAACAATTAATTAACTACGCAAGTATAAACAAGTTAAAAATACTTCTGGAAATATTATACCTATAAACCAAATATATTCTTTAAGAAGAACAAGTAGGCTTTAGAAGAGGGTGTAATACAATCGAACAAATCGTAAATATCAGAATATTCATTGGAAAAACATATAGGAGTTTAAAATAACATTTGTCATACCTTCATTGTTTTAAAAAGGCATTCTATCGTATATGGACTAAAGGACTATGGTATGTTATGAATAGTTTTGGTATTTATAACATAAACTATTAAAACATATGTATGCAAACTCAGAAAGTGCTGTCTTACTGGAAAACAATATTGGAGATCCCTTCAAAACTTATGTGGGTGTACGATAAGGATGTCCCATATCCCTCAATATGTTGATTATTATCCTTTCGCTTTATTTTTCTTGGTAACATCAAGTCATCAATATCATTATCATAAATACATTTGTTAACTCTGTCTATTATGTCACTAAATGTGATTTATTCTATTGTAGTTTTTGGATGACAGATTTTGAAAATGAAATCATTAAACTTACAGTAATAGTTTTACTTCGTAGCATTACATTAACTTTCTCCAAAATTGAAATGATTGGAAATATATTTCTGGCGTGGAGATATTAACTCCCAACCAGCGGGTCCCCAGGTGGTGGATAGAGGAATCAACCTCCAGATATGGAGTGTTAGCTGTATACAAGAATAATATATTCAATAAGCAGTCCTGAACCACAAATCAGATAGGTACCTTGGCAATATATATTACTCTGTTGCCACCCGCATCAGGGTTACGGTGCAAACCATTGGAGAAGTAATGGTGTTCATATTAAACGGAAGACCCAACTCAAGGCTAACGGTTAATATTAATGAGTCAAATAGGCAACTGCCCGCAATGTAGTAGTGGCGAGCGCATTTGCGTAATAAGCTAACGAAAAGTATTCTCGGAAAACAATCCCGATCCGGTAAGGTAAGGTAAGGAAATACCACAGATATGCATATAATAAATAAAGGTGATTTCATATTAGCTAATATACCAGTAGATTTAGGTATGCCTACCTGAAGCCATACCATTTTTTACAATACTCACCCAAGTTGTTTATTACATCATTACATATTCCAGTATTTTTATTATTTTCATACTATCTTATGAAATCATCAAAATTACGAGTACATCAAATGTACTCGTAATATAACGAATACATATAGCTTCTTGTTCTATGCCGCATTTATGTTTATATGTTATATGCGTTCCATCTACAATTATTCCAAATTATGTTGATTCTTCATTAATTAGTTTGAAGATTGATTGTATTATTTAATGAGATATTATCTCTAATATTTCATTTAGTATATTTGAACTTATATAAGTAAGAGCAAGCTTAGTATTTAAAGCTCTTAACATATCAGTATCATCTTAGGCTCTTAATTTTAATAAGTTAAGAACATGTACATCGTCAGAATGGTGTCCGCGTAATGCCATTCCTTCACTGGATAGATACTTTAGGTTACCTATTCAGGTTATAATTGAATTCCTCTCTATATCATTTTGTCTGCAGTGAAATGTTAATTAATTTGTGATAATATTATTCTGCTGCTTTATAAACTTAGAATACATTCATTATCAATATTGTTGATAGTTATATTTTTCAATAGCTTTTTTTCCAATTTTTGAATCCAATAGAAATAGTACGTTCTACTCCTTTATTAATACCGTTAAAATCATCTATGTAACATATATAGCCTTAATGTTATAGGATATAGGGCATAACAAAACGTTCACATCCTTATCATAATGTAACCAAGGATAGCCTTTATACCAATTGTTTTGACATATATATTTCTAAATGTATTATCTTTTCCAAGGGTTTGATATGGTATATCAGATATTGGTGCTTGGAATTGTTCATGAACTCTGAAAAATACATTATATATTGTTAGAAAATGTACAAAATACATATTTATTTGTTTAGAATAGTCTGAGTAATGAGATTTTGAAGTTACAGTAAAATGAATTTAAATGTCGTGTGTCATGTATGATACAATACATGTTTATTATGCCTAATTATTATTAATATATAATAATTTATTTAATAAGAATTTGTTAGGGGAGGATATCCCCCCAGTATATATTCAGGGGGGCTACATCCCCCCGTCCCCCTAAATTTTCGCCCATGGTAAGTCCTATGTTGTCTATGTAAATATATATATATATAAATATATATCTATAATTATTAATATATTATAGAATAATAATAAACTACAGTTTAGTTTCGTGAGTTAATACGTAGTCATACTATGTATACATATGACTATAGTCATCTAGTTTGTAATATAGATAAAACAATGCAGCTTTATATTTTGTAATGGTAAAATAATAGTATAAATGATATAAATGATATAAATGATATAAATGATATAAATACCTAAGCGGGTTATAAATGATAAGACATTTCAAGGTGTTTATTTAAAATATTAGTTTGATGATGATGATGATGATGATATTAAGTTTATTAAGCACTAACATAGGGTAATGTAGACCCCTTCGCTCGTGCGGGAAGAAAATAATATATATAAATGAAGTAGACCGTAGTTCACATACCTATATATAGAAGGTTTTTAAAGAGTTTTCCTTTAGATTTATAATCAATATTGGATATCTGAAAACATAAATTATAATTATATTAGTTACAATTTAAATTAGAAAGGTAACATTATACGATTTGCCATTAACATAGTAAGTGTTTATATTATATAACATAGTATGTGAACATAATATGTTATTGATATATAATTTGGTAATTTATAATTGTGTACGAGACTAGGTATGTTTATGCAGGAAATACTTAATATTTATATGATTACATTTATATTGTGTTACTTTACGTTATCAATTTGTTTAACGATTACAGTTTACCTAATTTTAAAAGTAATATTACTTTGTTATTATCTAACTTATTTCTAAAATATTATAAATAAATTAAACAATTTTAAATAATATACTTATTGTAATAATCTAATTGACGATATATCGAATAAATGACTATTTATGATACTATATAATGATTATATATACATTTTCAATAATTTTTTTCATTTTTTTTAAACAAATTAATACGAATAACATATATAAGGTATTTATTGTAATATATTTAATTATTATTATATTTAAATATATGTATATATATATATATATATATATATATATATATATATATATTAGTCAACCGAGCCGTGACAACAAACATATTTTATCTCGTAATCTCGTAAATAGGTGAATGTTCAGACAAGATTTGTCATTCATCTAAGCTTTTAGGCTAACTCTAAATATTATATAGATATATATATATATATATATATATTAAAAAATGCTTGAGTTATTCAGTTGGTTAAGGCGTAAGACAAAAAAGCAGTAGGATGCAGGTCCGAACCTCATCCGGACCATTACAATAAGTATTAAAATAATATTTAGAAGTGATAATTGTGTATAAATAAATGATCAGTTCTCGTTAATACCATGGATACCTTAACATGAGAGTGGTTTCGAAGAGACATTAGAGCCATATGCTTTTAAGTGAAAACTTCATCTAAATTCCTGGATCGGATGAAAGGACTCAACAAAATAATAATATATATATATATATATATATATATACTAGGGTGGGTGGCCGGCGTTGCCCGTGAATGAGACTATTTTAGGTGTGGGTGTAATGGGTTAGTTGAGACCATTGGATCTTTTTTAGATTTTTATATAATGTTTTCTAGCAGTCAGTGGGCCGTTATTTATCTTTTTTTATTTTAATGAAAAAATCCAATCTAACCACAACTGTGAAAATAACAATATAAATAAATATTATTTTATAGGCTCACTCGGGAAGTAATGCAGCTAAAAAAAACCACCAATATTAAAACTTAATCCAATTAACAACAATGAAAATAACTAATACTCCAAATATCAATGACAACACACACATATATCACTATACTTTTATAGGCTCACTCTGGAAGTAGTGCAGCTAAAAAAACCTACACAAATTAAAACTTATCCCAACCTAACCACAACTGTGAAAATAACAATATAAATGAATATGATTTTATAGGCTCACTCGGGAAGTAATGCAGCTACAAAAAACCTACACAAATTAAAATTTAACCCAACCTAACCACAACTGTGAAAATAACTCATACTCAAAATATCACTGAACACACACACACACACACATATCACTATACTTTTATAGGCTCACTCGGGAAGTAATGCAGCTAAAAAAAACCACCAATATTAAAACTTAATCCAATTAACAACAATGAAAATAACTAATACTCCAAATATCAATGACAACACACACATATATCACTATACTTTTATAGGCTCACTCTGGAAGTAGTGCAGCTAAAAAAACTACCAATATTAAAACTTAACCAAACCTAACCACAACAGTTAAAATAACAATATATATAAATATACTTGTATAGGATCACACGGGAAGTAATGCATCTAAAAAAAACTACCAATATTAAAACTTAACCCAACCTAACCAAAACTTTGAAAATAAATAAAATTCAAAATATCAATGACCACACACATACATATATCAATATGCGTTTATAGGCTAACTCGTGAAGTAATGCAGCTAAAAAAAACTTACACAAATTAAAACTTAACCCAACCTAACCACAACTGTGCAAATATCCTTGTATAGGCTCACTCGAGAAGTAATGCAGCTAAAAAAAACCTATAAAAATTAAAACTTAACCCAACCTAACCACAACTCTGAAAATAACAATATAAATACCATGGATGTCTTAACATGAGAGTGGTTTCGAAGAGACATTAGAGCCATATGGTTTTAAGTGAAAACTTCATCTAAATTCCTGGATCGGATGAAAGGACTCAACAAAATAATAATATATATATATATTTATATATAAATGAACTAAGTTTAAACTTATAATTATAATATCAGTTCATTATAATTATATAATTTATTAAAAATATGTATATTTATAATAAAGTACATGTATTAATTAAATATGTTTGCATATATATATAAAATGCATATTATAATTAATTATATTTATGTATATCTACTATTTTTATTGGATACTAAAGTACTACAATTATTTATACTACGATTATTTTAGGGAATCGGTAATAGGAGAAGGGGGTCGGTATAAAGCACATTAATCCGATTAACTACGCCCCCTGTTTATTCTTATGAGTATAATTATATCAAAAATATAAAATATCCACATTATTAATTGACATAATATTACCCTAATAACAAAATTTCAAATAAATATATTTATTATTAAATAAGTTATTACATATAATCAATTAGTCGTGTTTTTACTATTTTTAACATTTACTCTTCGTATTAATTATATCTATAAATAGATCAGCTCTCGTGTCCTCGATGCACACACACGACGGTTGTGTAGGTACCGACCTACCTACCTACCTACAGTGTATACACTGTATGCACCTACAGTATACTATGCGTAATGAAATGCGATGAAATAGCTCAAGCGTATACATTATAATTATAATTATATTAAATACGAGAATTAAAACCCTCGTCATGTGAACACCTTAACAATATTCAGTCTAGCATCTATTCACATACCAAACAAAGCTCGCGTCGTATGAATACCCTATATTGAACACTTTTCGAGTATTGTACATTGTACGTAAGAATACCTTATTTGGTATAGTGATATTAAGAGATATGTCTCAATGGTTACCGTTGCTATGTTACCGTTACTATGAGACCGTTTCTATGTTAACGTTGCTATGTTACCGTTGCTATGTTAGCGTTAATAGATATATTATCCTACATGTATATTTGTATTATATAGAAGTTTATTTATATACAAGGTCAGTAGGTATACCTGGAAGGGGGTGGGGCGGGGGTTATCGAACCCCCCATTCAAAAATATGGGGGGGAGGGCTAAGTATGTTCCCCACCCCATGAAATGTGTATTAATACATTTTATATATATTAAATCTAGTAGGCCTATATTGTTAATACAAATTTTTGCTAAATAATTTTACAAAACATATGGGGGGGGGCTAAGTATTGTTTGCCCCCCATCCATGAAATATGATAATATTCATGAGAGAATATCTGAGAGATACCTGTTATCTGGCGATATTAAGAATGAAATTATTCAACTATATAAATCTGAATTATTAAATATTTTATTGAAAGATATTAATGGGACTTTCTCAATTCAATGTGATGGAATTCAAGATATATCCGGAAGTGAGCAGGACATTTAGGTGTTCGTTGTTTGAAATTAAAAACTAGAAATTAAAGAAATATGCATAGGAATATGCAATATGACTGAGGCTAAATATAACAAATTTAATTTTATCTGAACTTGAACATATTAACTTGCATATTTCTAAATTAAAGGGGACAGTCATATGACGGTGCAGCTATATGTCTGGTAAAGTATATAAAGACTATACTAATGAATAGACAGCACATAGAGAACGAAGTGGTTCTTCACTTCGTTCTCTATGAGATAGCCATTAACTTTTTATACACAATGTGAGCTCATCGCATAAACTTAATAGCATAATCATTAGATAATAATATAAATATAAGAAAAGCCTTGGTTGGTTCATTATTAGGGATTATTATTTGAACAAACTATCAAATTCAGAATTGTATATAATACTTATAATAACAAAGCAAAGACATTGAAACCATTATGCCCAACAAGATGGACTGCGAAAATCATGTATTAAAATAAAATTAAATCAATATAGTGGTATAATCGATGCACTGAAATAATATAAAGAATTAGATTATATATAATATATTACCAATGTAATATATTACCAATGTCCACAAATATATTGCAAATTTATTATTAAAAAATATGAATAAATCAAATATTTTGTCTATGAATATTTCAAATTTTAAATCTAGGATATGATGGTGAAAGCTTTCATGATACCAACAAATACTAAGGTAACATTTATAAAAAATATACTTGAAAGCATATATGATTATAATTATATATAATCATAATAAAAATCAATAATAAATAAACATAAAGGATCAGATAATAGTAAACATGATTCTAATTAAATTGAATAATTGTAGAAATAATTTGTACACATGCATTGAAGATATAGAAACAAAAGTTTTTATATTTTATATATACAAGTATTTATATTTATACAATGTTAATAACCTACTTTTATAAACATATTATATAACATATTTTATAACACACAAAATAGCTTATAAATAGCTTATAAATAGCTTATAAAAATATTATAATAATTTATTTTTATTTTAAATATATCTAATTTAATTTTCTTAGTATATCTAATTAAGACAATAATAATAAGACATATAATATAAATTATTATAAATATATATGAGATGAATAGCAATGAAAGTTCAAAAGACTATGTAAGGTATCTCATCTAGATAAATTAATATAAAATTATTAATATTATGTTAATATAATAATGTGATTAGATATGATCAGTTAATATGTTAATATACTTTATCATTAATATTTACAGAATAAAATATACTGAGTTGTTTGATTCCATAATTATGACAATTAAAACCACATTGTATACTAAGGAAACATAATTTATACATAATATATTTCATGAAAAAAATGGTTTGTTTTTTTAGATTAATCTTATTAATTCTATTAATTTTATACACTAAACAGATTAGTATTGGCAAATATCAATCAACTAATAATTCACACAATTGAGATGGATATATTTATAAATAAAAATCTATATTTATAATATAATAAATTATGTAATGTCTATTATTTATTTTCTAATATATTCCTACGTAAAGTATTAAGTATTAAGTATTGTTATAAAAATTAAATATTATTAATTGCATATTGAAGGGTTAACATATACTAAAGAGGTACACGATATTACTGAGATATAATTAGTAATCATATTAGTAATACGTAATAGGATATATAATATAAAATAGAAATAAATAACCCCCATGCAAAATATCGTTCCGACGCCCCTAGGTATACCTATATATAAATACTAATATTATATTACTAACTAAGTTTGTGTATATATAACTGTTATGCATGTCTGATTCAAAATATATATATATATATATATAAATACATTAAATATGTATACGATAATGTTATTATAACACACATTAACTACTCCTAATCATTAACATCGAATGCAACGTTTACCTCGTACAGGAACAAGCATGCGACAGCCTCGATAACTCGACATTCGTACTAGGCGATGATTACGAGCTCGACTTCGTCTCCAAGCCGGAAATGTTGAGATATTTCGGCGCCAAATACGCCGAGCAACACGTATATGACGCCAACGTCACCTCCATCATGATATCGAGAACCAGACAGCCGATAACGTTGTACGCCGGCCTATTCAAACTACGCGAGTTAAAGCGTATCTGTTTGAGTGACTTCATCATCAGAAACTACCGCCTGCCCGAACTGTTATTCACGGGTATAAGCGAGCTAATCATGCTCAGCGTTACCTATATGAACGTCAACTCTATACGGACGCAGTATCTAAACCAACTATACATGTTGGAGTTCCTGAACTTCTCGCACAATTCGCTATATACGATCTCGCAGACGGCGTTCCAGATGACCTCTAGCCTCGTAGTTCTTGACCTTTCCTTCAATAAGATCAACGAGACGGAGTCCAATGTGTTCATCCGCTTAGAAAAACTACGAGAGTTGCACCTACAGCGTAACCTACTGACCTATATTAACGCCAGCATCTTGACAGGGCTTGACCGTCTGCAATTGTTGGATCTTAGCTGCAACCGGATATTCCGGATAGGCCCCGACACGATCGCGTCTCTCGGCTCGCTGCGTCGGCTTTACCTGGAAGACAATAGAATGACGTCACTCGTCGAACTGACGTTTCGTTACGTAATGGGTCTGGACGTGATCACCGTCGGCCGTAACGAGATCGTGTGCGACTGCGACCTGTTCTGGTTGAGCAGGCTGAGCTACCAGAAGATTCAGAAGTTTAGATACTCGCACGCCGACGAGACTAGGAGCATTATCTGCTACGATACCAATGCCTCTCTAGACGCGAGCATATACAAGTTGTCGAGATGCAGAAAAGGTTAGTCTATATATAGTCATAATTTATGAATCATAAGAGCTTAGGATGACTCATAAGAGCTAGTATTATAATATATTATATTATAATATATTATAATAAATTAGTCCCCCTCGAGGTAATGTTGACTAATTTGGTATTTTGTCACTCTTGATCATAAACTAATTATTTATCGATTAAAATACTAGCTATTATGAGTCATCTTAAGCTCTTATGATTCATAAGTTATGAGTCATAACGTATGACTCATTACATTTATAATTAACACGATTACCCTCTCAATTGTATTCTCTCATTATACATATATATATATATAATATAATATCTATACTGATTATCTGACACTATATATTTATCTTCTCACTGATTCTGATATTCAATACCATGAATTTTCAATATCTGAAGGTTTAACTAAACTTTAAAATGGCTATCAATTTATGATATATATATATATATATAGTTTATTATCTTATTCTCTACTTTTAACTGTTTTTATCACAAAATTCTATTTACATATTTTATCAATTTTTATTTTGTGTAATTATTATAGATATTTTTATACCGTTTACCTCCGTTTTAGTTTTAGGATCACTAACTATGATGAAGAGGTCATAAGCTCAAATATATTTGTTTAATTGATTTTTCAATAACACCCTTCTGAGTTATATATATATATATATATATATATATATATTACTATATAAAATACTATTTCAATAGTTTTATCTCGTATTTCTACTTTCTTAATTATTTATTTTTCCCTTCTCACATATATAGAATTAAGAGGATTTATTCTGAGATAGCTTACACTTTTCCATGAAGGGAACTAAAAATGTTACCAAAACGGGCTACCCTATTGTACAGCCTATAATGTACACTGTACATTGTACAGTGTACAATGTACGCAGAAATCTCTCCAACCTTATTGGTAAGATTTGATTTGGAATAAAATCATCCTCAACAAATTATAATTCAATTAAATGAATTCACTACATTCGTAAACATGCGAGTGTAGTAAATACATACGATACGATACGATACGAGTTTACCATATTTTGCTCACGTGTTTACCATATGTTTTCCATGTGTTTTATACATAATATCCATACGAATCCCATATAATTTCTAAGTTATCAGGAAAGAGGTTTAACCGTTCGTAATGGTTGTATATTCGTATTATTACACACATATATATTATTATATAATATCGATGCAATGTATAAACGAGTGTTTCGCGTATAAAGATACGATACCATTATCGATATGAAGATGATATAATTACATCGATTACACCGGTTTGGTTACATCGGTAGTGGTATATTTTCATTGCAGAGAACACTGCACGGCATACGCGATGCATGGATGACGCACGCACTGCGTCTAGTGCGACGCACGCGAATGCAAAAGCCACGCCTATAATCCAATCACATATCAACAGATAGACAGTTCGCTGGTGCCGGGGCGGAAGATTACACTTATCTAATAGTGGGAATGTGGATAGCTGTCATAGTGATGATAATTTTCCAGGTGGGAACCTCCCGACTTGAAGGGGTGTTGTTTTTATGTACCAATAAGTTGAGGAGGAAGAGTGGATCCCCCCTGAAAGCGAAGAAGACACCCTCATCCAGGGCATCCGTATCTTTATACACGATTAAGACTACCGTCACTGAGGCCATCAGTAGAACGGACACCACGGGTAAGGATTACGTATACGAGGTGGATTTAAGTAAAGATCTAAAACCATCCGTTAACATCACGAAAGTTATCGTTTAGCTGTTGATAATTAATAAAAAAACATCTTTTAACAATTTATTTTGTTATTCAAAACCATTGAGATATTATATTTTAATGCTTATATATATATTAAAGTTTACTTATATTTTATTATTTATTATATCAAACGATATAGCTTAACGTTATTCCGTTACATCATATAATGGTGAAGAAAAACCTCTCCTCTCCTCTCCTCTCCTCTCCTCTCCTCTCCTCTCCTCTCCTCTCCTCTCCTCTCCTCTCCTCTCCTCTCCTCTCCTCTCCTCTCCTCTCCTCTCCTCTCCTCTCCTCTCCTCTCCTCTCCTCTCCTCTCCTCTCCTCTCCTCTCCTCTCCTCTCCTCTCCTCTCCTCTCCTCTCCTCTCCTCTCCTCTCCTCTCCTCTCCTCTCCTCTCCTCTCCTCTCCTCTCCTCTCCTCTCCTCTCCTCTCCTCTCCTCTCCTCTCCTCTCCTCTCCTCTCCTCTCCTCTCCTCTCCTCTCCTCTCCTCTCCTCTCCTCTCCTCTCCTCTCCTCTCCTCTCCTCTCCTCTCCTCTCCTCTCCTCTCCTCTCCTCTCCTCTCCTCTCCTCTCCTCTCCTCTCCTCTCCTCTCCTCTCCTCTCCTCTCCTCTCCTCAGCATCTCCATCAGGCATGCGAATACCACGTGTCATGTGGTTTAACTGACATTTTCCTATCGGAGGTGGCGGAAGCGGGTGTCCGCGTGACCACTGAAGTATTACTAGGTGGATACGCATGCTCGTAGTCCGATAATGTGATCACGTGACCGATAATGTAAGGCAACCACGTGTCCGTAGTGGTCAAGCCGAGCTGGTAGATCAGGTACATCCACAAGCTCATCGATATCACCAGGCAGATCTTCTCGAGTAGGCCAGAAGAGAATAAGTATGGAGGCAAACTCTTGATCTCTATATAGGGAGAAATTGGGCTGTGATTAGGGGTGAAATAAGATATAAAAGCATATCATTAATATATATTAAGTATTGTATATTTATATATATATATCAGGAGATTGGTTATTATAGGTAGAGGAGGGTGTATTCAACCCGCGTTACTAATCCTAAATAAACTTAACGATATCCATCTTAACCTTGATTAGATCATATACAATTCACATAGTTTGAATAGACCTGAATCTACTAATAATAATCAACCGATAACGATTTATAACTCAATCCTAACAATACAATACTCATGAATTTGTCACCTCCACTACCACCATAATATTCCTACGAGTATACCTATGGCACATCCTACTCCCATAATCTACCATAATATTAAACTATTGGCATCCATATTAATAAAAAATTAATATTTGATAAATACACATTAACCTTAACATTCACCATATTACACCATCTTTGCAATACAAATATGTCCTTAGATCACCGCATCCACTGCTCTTTGACTTTAAGTATCTGCATAACATCCTATTTTAGTCTTACAATACATATTTTACAAGGATTAACCGTTTTATTAACATATTACTAAACTAGCCTACTGACTAAAGCACAAGGAAAACTAAACATCACTGTTTTACTAACTCTACTTAACCGGCTATTCTCAACAAATATTTCTAAACTTAAATTTCTATCCATTCTATATTATCCTCTACTAACTAAACGTCCTGTTTATATTTATCGACTGATTATATTACATACTGCACTATATAACATACGATCTTTAAACTATACAGTACTGACTGAATCCTCCTTTCGCCGTCAACTACTTGGAAAGTGAAGCTATCCTGTTTACTCTAATCTCGTATGTAATCAACTCTCTCCAACTGCCTCAATCTTTCTAAACCATCATCATATTTATTACCACCTACAAATAAAAACTCATGAACTATAGTTCACACACACATATATATATATATATATATATATACCTCTTTACATACGATATATAAACTTAAATTATATTCATTTTGCGATTGTATACACTAATGTTACTATTTATTGTTATTATTGTCTCTATTATTGACCTGCATACTATAATAATTTTATAATTCAATTAGTGTTTAAATACAACTATAATTTTTCTCAAGTAGATAATATATATATATATATATATATATATATCTTTATATACTTTACCTTTTATAATATATAATCTACACAATACATGTCATCTTATTATTTTGTGTTTTCTTGGTAATACATGACAAATAATAGTCATAGAGCTGTTATCAATATCTCACTCATTTAATAATCTTATACTCATAGAAAATCATTACTTACTAGATGTAATAAGTTCAACAATATTATTATAAATATAAATATACATATATATATATATATATATATATATATATATATATATATAACCTTTATGACATTCTGTTAAATTATATATGCCAACGGTCAATGATACATTAGAGTTATGGCAGAGTATAGGTCTACTCGGTTGTAGGTTGTGGTACTGGAACGTGCTAACTTTCACGTAAGTTAGTCTTCCCAACCAGGCCAGGTCGCAGTCGCAATCTATCCCATTGCCCCCTATAGTTATTATATCCAGTCCTATGAAGTAATGGAATGTAGACTCGGGTAGGGAGGTCAATCGGTTGTTCGATAGGTAGAGAAGTTTCAGCGAAGATAAGTAGGTTAACGTGTCCTTGCTTAAGGACACGATTCGGTTCGAGTTTAGATTCAACAGCTCTAATCTTTGAAGGCCTCGCAATATATTTTTATCGATGTGGGATAGTTGATTGGAATCGAGATGTAGCTCTTTCAGACGTGTTAAATTTAGGAAAGACCCATAGTGTATTCTGTGCAATAGGTTGTCGGATAGGTTAAATATCATAAGATTAATGAGGTCGGTGAGCACGTTTTGTTTAATCAATTGTATTTTGTTATGCGCCAAATTGAGGTATTTTAACGAGAAAAGTTCTCCGAACAATCCCACATTTAAATAGTCGATGTGCATGTTGATCACAGCCAATGAAAGTAGGTTACGTAATCCATTAAATACGCCCACTCGAATATTCCGTTTTAGAACGTTATTAGTCAGGCAAATATACCTTAATTCCAATATATTGAATGCACCTATATCTATACTCGTTATATTCGCTCTGCGTAGTATTATTGTATTTATATAAGTCTCATTTATGTAAACATTTCTATATTCATTTCTGAAAATTTTAACATTTCTCTTTTATTTAACATACTCGGTTTATATTTGCGGATTTCGAAAATAATATTTTTAGAATTATCTTTAATATTGCATTCATTATAATTAAATTTCTGTAAAATTTAAAGTCGAATTAAATTTGTATTACAATATTATATTTTTATAATAAATATTATATAATATGCATAATTTACATTAACATTATATATATCATTTATTTTTAAAAGCAATTACTATTGTGAATAGTATCATACATATATGTATACACATTTTAATATTATCTACCTCTAAAACAAGACTATACCTACATACTTCTATAATTAATTATACGGCTATATAACTGATACCCCATTATCTAATAGTTTTCATAACTTTATTCTGGATGACTTTAATTACCCCCCCCCCAAATATACTTCTTTATTCCACTGTCAACAATCTTACTGACTCTCTACATCAATTTATAACTTTCCCTACAAATATTTCTGATCATTCATTAGATCTAATTTTGTGTAGATATCATAGTAGTTGTCAATATATCACTGATTATTGTAATCTGACTTAATTACCGATAATTTTCTAATAACTTGTCTATTAGTTCTTTCTTACTCCACCTCTATGTAAATAAAATCCATTAGGCTATCCTACCTACAGAAATTAAAGAGATCTTGATTATGATTATTTTTCCTCGGAACTTAAATTAATACTCCTTTCACTGACTTGTTCCATTGATGCAGACAGTTATGCTCTATCTTACTTGATTTAAAAATGTACTCAATTTAATACTAGAACAATTAATATTCATTCTAACTCTCCATGGTTTTCTAAACTTTTTTCTTTCAAACACAACCTACGTAAACTTGAACAAATCTTCCACAGTAACCCATATTCTAGTAATCTATTAATGTTTTCTAAATATCGCAAGTTCTATAAATCTTAAATCTTTAAAGCCAAGTCTGCTTTTTATATTAGTAGAATAAATAACCTCACATACAATTCTCGTGCTTCTTTCGCTCTTTCTAGTTACAATTCTCTCTCACCCAATGCTTATCAATATACCTCATATACCTAATATTTCAAAAAATGAATTATGTTTTTTCTAACCATTTTACTGATAATATTCTACAAACCTGTTCTTCTAATTCATTTTTCCTACCAATATGTATATTCTGTGTATCTGTATTAGTAAACCAATCCCATACTATTTTTCTAAAGTCTATAGTCCTTCTATTTTCACAATATCTAATCTTATCTCTAAGTCTCCATCTTCTCATTCTTCTGACCCAATTAAACTAGCCGCATTAAAAAATTAAACTATAATCTATACCCCTATATTCTTGATATTATCAACAATATCAATATAATGAGATTTATTCTATCTTTAGTAATATATAAAATACTATAAACTTATTGCCAACTAAACTTCAAACATAATTACTTACCTTTATTTATTATGTTACAATTTATTTATCAGCTACATATATCTCTAATATCTAGACTCCTAATTCATACACTTCGATATCTCCCATATTATACTGTATCTCTATATGAAGCTATATAATGTATCTTAAAATATGAACCTCATCATCTAGGTCCAACCATCTGTAATATCATATCATTTTCCCTGAATTATAGTAATATCTTCTTGAACATGAAATATTACCTACGATTCTTAAAAAAATCCTTACTTGATCCAGAATCACATCTCAAATATATCCCAATATACCAGATACACATAGCCATTAGAATTTTGGAAATACTGTCTATCGACAACTAATCTTCTTGTTAAACCTCAATAATCTCTATACTTCATTGCAAGTTGTTGACACCGAGGGAAGAATAATTACGTAACAAATAATGATATCATCTATGCCATTACTCCAACTCAATAATAATAATGTCTACCAACTACTCATACTAGAATTATCGAAATAAATTCTTGTTATTTCCTCCATACATAATTATAAAATATTTATCCATCTCATAATTACTTCCTTCCTTTTATTATTGTTATAATTAGAATCTTTCCTTGAATTCATCAAACTTATGTGTTATTTTTAATCCACTCTCAATGTAGTTATTCGATTATCAATCCATATAACATATAACCTATTTATTTATTCTTTTAGTTTAATTTTTCTTATTTTCTCAATGTCAACAATTATTATTTTTATTTACGAAGAAATATTAAATAATAAATAATAATATTAATTCAACGAAATAAAAAACAATAGATAAGTGATAACATACATTCTTACATGGTTCACATGCTTCTTGCATGTCTTACAAAATAAACTATACAGTCATTCAATCTCTATCTATAGTATATACACTTTATTATAATGTTTAAAACATATATACATATATATATATATATATATATCTGATAAAGCTCGTCGAACATTTACCATTAGCCTTATCACCTATTACCAACACTCCTAATATAATCTAAGGGTGCGTTTTTTGTAACGTACCACCTGTATGCTTATACATGTAAACTCAAGTGGGACTGTGGTACTACTTTTTAAACGTCCCATACCACAGTACCACAGTACCATCCTCGATATAGATATAGGGAGCGTTTATTTATATTGATGTTTCCAATGAACCATCTGAAACGCCCGCGAATTTAACTCAAGTGGTACTGTGGTACTGTGGTAATGTGGTACGTTACAAAAAACGCACCCTAAAGGTTCATCATTAAATAATCGCAATCTCCGCAGAATAACACTGAATGTTTAAATTGAATATAAAATATTTTATATATCAGTTATATATACCTACCTATCTATATTTGACTAATGATCGATTATTTTATAAGTTATTATTAGTTCCAATTTAATATAAGTTATAGGTTATGTATGTTGATATTCTATCGTATATATTCGTAAGACCTAACAAACACACAACACACACACATATATATTAAAACAGTTGTCTAAGATGTCTTGATTAGTTGTCTAAGGCGTCAGACACCCAAGTAGTATTTTTAATAATAATAATATCAGATTCAATTGATGACCGAGATCAAAAACCCAGGTATGGTATAGAAGTTCTATTGAACTTATAGAGATATCAACCTGCTCTTGGTAATGAGAGAATTAATACACAAACGAATAAGAGTATAACTATTTAGCAATTCTATTTTATTCATTCGTGTTCTGTCTCATAAAAAATCAATACAATAAAATTAAATCTATATATATATACTCATATAGGCCTCAAGCCTCGTTCGGACCATTAAAAGAGGTCTTAAAATAATATTTAGAAGTAATATTATATAATTTTGTATAAATAAATGATATACTCTTGTTAAAACCATGGATGCCTTAACACGAAAGCGGCTTCTAAGGGACATTAGAGCCATATATGGTTATAAGTAAACATGTCATCTAATTTCCTGGATAAGGCGAAAGGAATACACTATATAAAATAACAACAATACTACACACACATATATATTTATAATATATATATATATATATATATATATATATATATATATATATATATATATATATATAGATATATAGTTAAGTACCTTGTGCTTATTCGTATCAATTAACTTGAAAATAAAGAATACAACCGCTATTGTTAAATAGAGTTTCATTACATATATACATTAATTTGTCATTTTTATAAATTCGTAATATTTAATTATATAAAAGTATAAAAAAGTATATATCAATTACTTTAATTTTGATTTATTATTTTTAAATAAACTATTATTATTTTATAATAAAATTAGTATTTATTTTTTAAATGTGGGTTAAATTAATATTCTTGTTTATTCTTACTATTACATTTATTATTATTTAAACTTTTTTCGAATACTTGTATTATTATTAACTATTGTTGTTAATTAACTTATATTATATACTTAACATGTTGTTAAATATATAATTATGTATGCATTTAATAATATACAAGACTCATAGCATGCTGCATATTTATTTGGTTATATAACTTAAGAGATTGTAATATCAATACCTCCTACAACCTCGAGGTTATAGGATGTCTTGGTAATATACTCCATGCGATCCTGTATAATACATATATTTAATATCATGTTACATTATACTTTATTATGATTAATTGCTATATATATATATTTGAAAGTATAAAATTAAAACAATATATTCTAATAATAAATAATATTTTCCACAATAATAAATTACTGTAATACACAAAGAATAATATGAAATTAAAAATATATAGAATACTTAACTATTTACAGTTACCGAAAAATAAAAAAATCATCGAAAATATAATTCATATGATGTATAATAATTATTATTACTGAAATTATCATACGATGATTTATATCATGATTAAACAAATGTCAATAATTATGCAATGGTGCTTTAAATACCAACATTATATAGTATACAATGTATACTACATGTATAGTATACATATATATATATATATATATATATATATGTTATATAATTATACGTGTAATTATAAACTAATATATACTTAATAATAAAAGTATCACCAGCAGAATAGTATCAGTTAGATTGATTTCCAAAACAATGAAGATTATATTTATATATCCTCTCACATATTATTTTATTTTATGGAGATTGAAGAATGTTATGAAAGTTAGAATGAACTATGTCAAGTGTACCTATGATGAATATGTTATTTGTTCAACGTGAATGCAATTCTGTAGAATGTGATATAGTAGTGAGTGGACAAGTATTTTAGGTGAATTTGCACTAGGGAAAACTAACTCACGATGCATTAATCTTCTTAAATTTTCAACAAAGCACAACTTAAAATTGCAAATACATTTAACCTGAAAAAGGAATCAAGAAAATAAACATGATACTATCTTAACTATATACAACATAATCAAGTTGACTACATTCTAATAACACAGATGTTCAAATAAAGTAAACATAAGGCTACACCAAGGACATACTCAGAGCTAAATAGCTTGCTAAATAGCGACATTTACACTGTTCTCTGAAATATTAGATTAAAGCTAGGATAACAGAAAATTAAGAAAATTAATAAAGTAAGATACAACTCGGAAAACATAATAACCTACTTAACAGTAAATAGTACACAGTTGAAATCTAAGAGGCCATCATTAATGTAGTCGACATATCTACGATAATGTAAAGATATATTCAAATTACAAGCACAGCTCAAAACTTTTTTGTAAATACAGAACAAGAAATCAATCTTACATAACAGACGATATCCTGACTCTTTGTGATAAAAGAAGAAGCTTGAAATCAATAAAATAGGTACATAGTAGTAAGCATACAGTAGAATACAAACTAGTACACGATCTTATAATAAGAAATATAACAAGAAAAGGAAAAATGGCTAAATCCCAATGCAAAGTAATTAATAATTATTTAAAAAGAGGTAAATACAGCAAGATAATTTTTAACATGACAATTTTATATATAATATGCTTTATCTATGTTCTAAGTTATTTATGAAACACCAATTTTTGTCTTAATCTAATAAAGCCTAATAGTCGAAGATATAAATTGTGAAATTACTAACTCGACAGTTAAGAATGGTGTACACCATTCTTACGTAATACTTGATGCTATAGCATTGTTATTCTATACAATAATAAGATTATAAAGGTATTGCAATGATGTATATAATTACCCAATTACAACTTACTTAACAAATAATAAAGTAAAATAGTCATGAAGAAGATGAATAGCCACTACCAATATTTAAGTCGGAATTAATACACGCTATAAGAAGCGTGAAACATGGAAATTAACATATATGTATTCTATAGCATTGACAATGTTCTAAGTGAACTAATCAAAGGGGAGGTCAGCCACTAATTCACATAATAGAAAATCTGACCTACAAACCAATAGCCAGAGTCATGCCCATTTCAAAGAAAGGCGATCTTAAAAAAATCTCAATTCTCTTTTATCGTACTAATTGGTTCGTTAAAGAAAATATCGACAGCATATGTTATGAAAATAAGTTACGAGAAAAGCAAAATATATGTTAATATGGATTATTCCATACTATGATTTTATGCCGTTTGAGTATAAGTCCAGAGTTTACCTCTTCTTTTTCGATACGTTGAATTTAGAAATTTGAGTTTGTTTTCTGTTAATAACATTTTCAAGATATTATCCGTTGTATCATGATATGTAAATCTAATAAAATCATGGGGTCCTATATGGATGTTAAAATCTCCAGCTGTTATGCCTATGTTATGTTTTGGAAGTGAGTGAATATAAATGGATAATTCTCTGTAAAAGTTAGTTACATTGTCTTCTTCAGATACATTTGTTGGGAGGATATGACAGTAGTGATGGGGTTTACATAAAATGTTGCTGCTATTGTGCGTCTATTTATTCTTTCACTACTTGATAATGATGAATTGGCATGAGGGCTTAACAATATTCCAGTGCCTCCTATTGTGCTGTTTGTCGAATTCTTCCAGGCTGATGCTGTAACTAGTGTCCACCCGTGAAAGAGATCATGATATTTAACGTCCAGTTCATTATTGTAAAACCTGTGTTCTTGAATTGCGATGATGCCAATGTTATACTCGAGTGATGCTATAACTATAGTTAGAGCATACTATAGTTCAGTTGATTGACTTGCACCTTTTAATGTTCGAACGTTAAATGAAGCTATATTAGTCTTTTTACCTTGTGTTTGAGGTATATTTATAGAGTGAGTCATTAGATAGCTTTTCGTATGTCTAGGCCTGGCTAGGTACCTCGTTATGCGCTCCTTGGTAATCAGCGTGACGAACGATGCGGCATGGATGTTTGTTTTAATTGTACAATATACATGTACTTTCGATGGTTTTTATTTGTTTAAATACAAATATATATATATATATATATATATATATATTATAATTTTATATGTATTTATAAGTAGAAGTCGTGTAAATTAACTTGTTTACTCTTACCTTGGTATAACTATATATTATATAGATATAATAAGTAGTATATTAAGTAGTATACATATCATTATCTTTTATTAACTATGATTTAAAATGATACATGTACAGTGTACATTGTACACTTTACATTGTACACTGTACATTATACACTGTACAATATACAGTGTATACACTATGTATAAATAGTAGTCAAAGTTGGCTAGGTGAAAGTAGGCGGCACGATTCCTATTGACCCCTCCCATCTGAAGCCCCGCCCACGATAAGACACACCCATACACGCCTACGTAGCCGGTTTCACGATGTTCTTGATCGATTCCGTAGACTTGGTTGTATCCGTGCTCTTGACCTCTTCGGCGTACTGTTCGACTACGTACTGTCTGTCCGTCAGCCATATCCACACGGTCAACATCCGGTTGACCACCAACTCTAGCCACCTGGTGCCGTACTTGTACACTATGTATACCCATATCGCTACGGGGACAATCACGTATACCATGTCCGATAGCTTTTTCGAGTAGGACATGTCGCCATCTTCGATTCCTGCGTGATTTAGTGAGATTAAGTGGTATTTTATAATATTCGGCGCGGTTTGGTTAATTGTCGATAAGATGGATAGATAATTTAACAGATATTTGATCTCGATAGAAATAAGTAAAATATAAAAAATGGCGGATATTTTATAAATATTATAAATAATTAACACTATTACATAATATTATATGTATTAGTTTATATTTACACAATTAACACTCAGTTTGAGTATACGTTTACCCTGATATAGATGTATTTACATCATCCTCTTTACAACTTTAGAAAACTAATTTCAAAAACTATCTTCAAAAAAATATTTTAATATTATGTAATTATCTAGCTTTTAGCCTATATGCTAAATTACTGAACGTATCTCATTTATTATCCTATCAACACAATAGAGTCATTCAGAGTCACACAATATACTTTACATGTCCAAAACACTTGTGTTGTAACACTTTCTAGTATACTTCAATCACTTTTATTGAAACAATTGTTGTCTCTTTAAATTTCTCTACTAATTATTTGTATACAATACATATTATCAAATTATCAATTTAAATATATTTCTATCTTATTTAATAAATTGAATTTGATTGAATATGGGTTAATATCAATCAACCCATTAATAAGTTTATATAGCATTATTAAGTCGAATCTCATTCGGCGTATTACAAGGGCATCGATAACGAGAAATGTAATTCGTTCGTCATAACTTAGATAAGGTACAACGAGCAAAAAGACGAAAAGAACTTTTGAACTTTTTCAAGTTGTCGTTTACTTCCGATTTAGCCTCTCGACTCTAATCCAGGACTCCATACTTTAGATGCACATACTAGATGTGGTCTAGCATAGGCTATATATGCTGTTATAACATATTATAATATTATAATATAGCAGTGACATTATTTGTAATAAAGTAACGAAATATACGATTAATATAATTATAGGCTTTAGTACAACATGCTTGTATACACGGATATGTTTTTTAAAGTAAAGATTAGTATCTATAATTATACATAAATCTATACAGGAAGAGTAACTAATTCCAGCATCATTAACATAGTATGTTGGAATGGTAACTTTACTTAAGGTCAAAGAAAATGATTTTGGTCGAATTTTCTGACCAATTATAAAAATTATTAATTTTAGATTTAAAGAAATTGTATTATTATTATTATTATTATTATCATACATTAGTAACCATTACACTCCTGCAGCTTGTAGATGCCAGCAGTAAGCGTAACGTTCTTATCGTAGCAGAATATCGCCGAGTTAAGATCATCTCGGTCGTACTTGAAGCGTTGTATTTTCACGTAGGTCAACTTGCTCATCCAGAACAGATGACAGTCGCACACTATCGGATTACCCCCGACGGTGAATATCTCCAATCCTATGACGGCGCGGAACTCGTTCTCCCGGAGCGAGCGCAACTCGTTATAGCTAAGGTACAAACCCTTTAAAGCCTGCATCGTCTCTACGGTAGCCACGCCCATCTCTGAGATACGATTGTGGGCCAAGTCGAGGTACCGCAACGACGTCAATCCTTTCACGATCGACGCTTGCATTTTATTTATGATATTCCGGCGCAACGACAACTCCCGCAAAGAGACCAATCCGATTAGCGCGCGGCTGTAGATCTGTGCGATACGGTTACGCGATAGGTCGAGAGTCTCCAACGCGACTAGATCGTCGAACACTAACGTTACGATAAGGTGAATACAATTCACGGACATGTCCAACCGACGTAGGCTAGTCAGACCGCCGAACAGACCCTGGTAGAGAGTGATGATGTTCATACGACGCGCGGACAACGCCCGCAATTTATCTAGGCCCGAAAACACGCCCACCGACAGTCCTACTTCGTCGAGGGTGTTGTTACGGAGACAGATCGTACGGAGGCTGCGCAGTTGGAACGCGTCCCTGCCAACGCTACGGATGTTGCCGGTAGACAACACTAGGTGTCGTACCGATCTCTCGTTGCGGTATCGACGCCAGTACTTCATGCGTAGGTGCAACAGCAGCAGTTGTTTGGTAATCATGAAGTCTTCGTAGGAATTTAGAATAAATGTCCCGTTCTTGGAAAGGTCGCACTCTTCGCTTTCTTCGTGCATCTGAGGGAGATGGGCGTTAAACATGCATGTACGGTATTGTTATTGTTATTGATATTGTGTATTGTTTATTATATTAATGGATTCCTTTAATCCTACGCAGAAACTTAGATGCAGTTTTCACCTATAACCATATGGCTCTAATTTCCCTTCCAAACCGCTCCCATGTTAAGACATCCATCGTTTTAACAGAGGTATTTTTATTTTATATACAATTAAATAATATCAATACTAAATATTATTTAAAAACTTATTGTAATGGTCAGGACGAGGCTTTAACCCACGTCCTACAGTCTGTATTTTTTAGTCATTATCCAACTGTGTAATATAAGCAGTTATTTAGAATAGAAGATATATTTAATATAATATAATATAATAGTTATTAGTTTATTAAAATGTATAGGTACTGTATTTAAATTGACACTTTTATAAAATAATAATGATAGGAATCTACTAATGGAGTAAATTTTATTAAGTTTAAATATTTCAATGCGTATAATACATATAATATTCGCACTTATTCAGCATAGTTTGTTAATATTAGTTACAAATCGCATTCTCTAAGGCTTTATACACATATCAAGCATTATGATGCGTATTCAATCTACATCTGAACCAATAAACTAGGTCTTAAAATAATATTTAGAAATGATTTATAATATTATATACAGAAATTACCGATTCTCATTAAACCCATGGTTTTATTAATATGAAAATGGTTTGTAAGGGACATTTTAGCCATTTAATTATGATTAAAAACGTCATCTAAGTTCTTGAATGGGATGAAAATGAATTAACTCCACCAAAATTACAAATAACAAATATAGGTTGAATAGTAAATAAAATATTTACACTTATTAATATAAATAAAAATGTCCTAATATTCGTAGATTTCAAGCCATCCAAATAACAATTTTATATAATAACCGTATATATTGGGGTAATTAAGTATATACTTTATGCATATATACTAGCGATTCTATACTATGGTTAGGAATCACATGGTAGGTTATATATGTTAATTATAAATAATATGTTAATTATGAATAATACCTACAGGTTATATATGTTATATATAAATATATAAGGACTCTATAGATGTCGTCCCGTTAAGTATCGAATATATGTGATATTGTATTTAGGTATGTTTATATTATTAATACAGAAATGTATTAGTGATTTGACTAACATTGAATAGTAAATAGACACACCCAAAAATAGCTACTAATTGTTATTAGTGATTCAATATTCCACAGATAGAATATTCCATAGCACAACAAATATAAGGGATGTTGAATTATAACCTGCTTATAATTCAACATCTAGTGCACGAATGGTAGCTATATTGATTCATGTTTTTGTATCGTCGACCAACAACTATTGATTATAAAGTTAAATATTATATTCTCTAGAATAATATCAAAACCATCAATTATCGTTATCAAAATATGCTAACCTGACACATATCATAACCCGTCATTATAAACGAATGAATTGAAGAATGAGGTAAACATTTTCAAAGGTTACATTTTAAAGTATCTTATTAGACCAATATATCTACAGGTTTATGCACGAGTTTTAGAGAGAATACATATACATTAATAATACTATAGTTTACAGGTAATACATAGTAATACAGGTATACCTGGCAGGACTGAAATACAACTCTGTAATATGAAAAGTATTTATCACTAAAATCAGAAATCTGTTCTAAGTCCTTAGAAAAGACAAATGTAGAACATCTACTAATTTAATGTAAATACATGTTCTATATATATAGAAGTATATATATATACTTATAATTGAACAGCTATGTATATACTACATAATATCCCATTGAAACCAACAAAAATAATATATCCATATTGAAAATCATTGATACTGCCTATAGTACAAATACATACATTAAACAGTTAAATTAATAGATTAGATTCATTCACAATAAAATGTCAAAAACTTCAACGAAGTATAAAAGTACTCCAACACGATTGTTATCTTGAATAAATTGAGTATACTAATCAAAACATCAATACGATTAAAAGTATAGCTAGTAAATAATGTCGGCTATAGTTTTATATAGCGTGGAATAACGTTGATGGAATCAGTGCAAGGAAATCAGAGACATGCTGAATTTAACAAATTAAGAGAAACGAGTTTAAATTTGGAAAACATATCTCCAGAAAATAATGTATAGACTATATTCACTACCCATGATTTATAATAAAGAAGACATTATATGGATTTCCAGCAGTGATATGAATGTTAAAAAGGAGTATGTAATTACACATACTCGTGCCTAAGAAAGGCTATTATAAGCTACTAAAACATACAACATGAAAAAAGTATAATTTTTATAAATACAAGGCTAAGTAAGGAAGAGCTATAGAAATCCTATTACAACATAATATATTCTCGAAATCCAATATAAAGAGAGAATACTGCTTTCTTCATTTCCCCATAAACAAACCTTCAAGTTATCAATAGCCATCTTGGAATTAAACTTATATCAATAACTGAGAAGATAAACAGACTATAATGCTATTATACAGACTATAAACTGACATTGACTCATAACTAATAAATAATTAAATGGTTTCCGTGCAAATAGGTCAATCACGTGTCAAATTATTACCCTATGTCTTATAATCGAAGTATAAAATAAAAACATCTCATCATACTATAATTACTTTATTGAAGGCATTCGACTCGATAATGAATTATAATTCATGTAAAATGAGGAATATCCTAATCACATATGGTATACTCATTGAAACAGTAAACGATATCATGATGATGTATCAGAATACTTACTCACTGTTACAGTCACCTTGTATAGATACTCATGTCTTCATAATCATGGTAGAAACCTTTAAGGTGATTTAATTTTACAATAGTATTCATAATGTGCTTATCTATGTTATAAGATATTTATAAAACACAAACTTTTGTCTTAACCTAATAAAGCATATATATATGCTTTATTAGGTTAAGACAAAAGTTGGTGTTTTATAAATAGTTTATAGCATATATATATGCTTTATTAGGTTAAGACAAAAGTTTGTGTTTTATAAATATCTTATAACATAGATAAGGCATATTATGAATACTTATATAAAGACTATAGTCTTATAAGTTGAAGATATAAAGGTGTGAAATACTGACTAGTCCTATATACTGACTTATACGTATACGTAAACTATATTGATGCAAGCACTATGCTAATGATACAATGATACGACTACATCAATTAAATAGGACTTAATATGTCATCAAGATACCAGATCAGATATAAAAAGTCTATATTACAGTATTATCAAATAATAATTTCAAGTATCTGGACTATTTAAAATCGTACAATGATATCATCAAAGATCATCACATACACTGAATACAATATGCAAATCAAACTTAATAGAAATTCTCTTTAGTTTAGTCTACTGGTATACGCGTATACTATTAGTCACGCGTAACTATCACATAAACTCAAACAATGAAGTTAGACAAGAATGTTCTAGAATAGTGTACATAGCTAGACCATATCACTAATACATGTATGGTTACATAACTGGATATTGCTATACAATTATATACATCAATATATATATATAGATATACATCATAAAGAAAACGAGTTTTAGAACACTGTTGGACCAACAGTGTTGGTGCAGTAAATAGGAATTATAATTCCTATAGTGAGATATATTCTTCTCTGAATATCATTACATAGGTGATGTATTCGTGGGTTATCGCTGCAGACACATAATGTAGTACCTATATGTGTATACATGTATACATTCAACAGCCACTCGTGGGCGATATGGATATGGCATGGTTAATGGACTACCGAGTGCGATTATAGATGCATGGAGATGAATGGGTACCTCGTGGTACGGGGTGTATAGTGTAAGCTCCAACTAGTAAATTAAGGTAGCTAATATATATATATATATACGTATACTTTAAATATTTATGATATATACTAATAAAATACCTTGTGATATATTGGATTTGCAAATTTCAACATACATAAATAAATTACAGACATTACTATTACATATATATTCATATTAGAAATATGTTGTTTTCTATATTATAAATTTAAATTTATTTATGTTTACCTAATTATCAATATATTTAAACTTAATTTAATTAATAACTATTTATAAATATTGTATATGATTATATATATATATTTAAAAAATAACCGAAACGATATCACTTTATAAATATTACTCGTTTTTTATAAATTCAATAAAAAGTGTAAACACTACAAATAAATTTAAATTCTTTACTATATATATATATATATATATATATATATAGTATCTTTATATGATCATATAGTATACGAAATTATAAATGCATAGATAAGTATGTGTATTTTGTATATTATATGAATATATATATATATACATGCATACATATATGTATGCATATATTTATGTATTTATATATATATCTGTATACATTTTTTTGATTTATTATTATATGAAAATATCTGAATGTATATAATTGTATATATATATAGCTATAACATAGTAAGACATAGTAATTCATAGAATTATTTATAAGTTGTCACCATCTTTGTATGAGCTTCGTAGTTGTGATATGTGGTTGATACATTTAGATGTTGATGGATTTATTTTTTGATTTACGACTGGGTGATTTTGAAAAATCGTTATTTTAATATAATTTCAGTAGAAGTAGATTACATTTTAAGTTAGATTATGCGAAATAAGTTAAGTTCTTATCCAACAGAATATTACGAGCGTAATAGAGGTTTCACTTTAGTTAGTAGATGTAATGTGATTGTAATGTGAGTTATATATTAGTGAATTATTGGTGTAATCTTGTAAACCAGCGATGTCATCGTAAATTCTTAATTTCTTAACTTTACGGTTTTTGAAATAAAATTGCGAATTTAGTTTAGAGAATAATACAAATTTATTTATGTAAAAATTAAATCGTGTATTATTTGTATTAATGCATTATTTGTTTTTGACGAATAAAAGTTAGCCTACTTATCGCTAATAAAATAGTAAGTTTATTTCCGACTCAGACTTCCACTTGGATATTCAGAGAATAATACTCATATTCTACCATATATACTATCCTATATTCTATAATGATACGTGATTTAACTCATCGTTTGTAAATAATATTCTAATACGTTATTCAATATCCAGTAAACGTTGTTAGATATAGATCTTCATTTAGTTTAAATGTTGTAAATTTAGTAAATATATAGTAAATCTGATTTACAAGCATAATTTCGATGTTAACTCTCGTATCTCTATAATAGAACTATTGTTCAGTTTACCTATACATATTATGTTACGTATAGTATGTTACAGATTTTTAATGGAAGAAACTTTAATAATCTCATTATAATAAATAATATAACTGAACCATTTAACAGTATATACTATAATTTAATAATAGCTACTAATATATATTATACTATACTAGTAGGTATTAATATACACTATACTTTAAATTGATATAATATATGTTATAGATAATGCTGTTGTTTATATTAATTCGTATATTTCGAAGACAAATTCTATGTTTTAGGTCGTCAATTATATATCGAAACATAATTAGTTATTACCTTTTTCCGGATATTTCCTACATCTCGTCTATATATCAGGCTATATATTTTCATATTAGCATGATTATTTTCAAAACGTATATATTATGTTATTTAAAATGAGTTGTTGAATATAACTTTTAATAACTTAACTTAATAAATACGTTTGTTTAATAGATAGTTCAGGATACTTGTATATTAGTGTATTTAATTAATTAATGTAGTTATATCAATCGTAATTATATTAATTAATACATATAAAAACAGATAATAGTTCCTTACCTTCAAAAATGGCAATATTTTGTGTATCCGTGTATAGTAAACATGAACATATTATTTACACGTAAATCATATTTTCTTTGTTTACTCACAGATTTTTCGTTGTAAACTATATATATATTTACTGACTATAGTCTTTTGTCTATAGTATTATATATATAGTCATTTGTATTAGTGATAATAAATTCCTATAGGTGAAATTTGATTGGTGAAGCAATAATATATATTATTAAATCTAGCCAATGTTTTATACTTATATTTAAAACAATTAGAACATATAATATATATATATATTATTAAGATAAATGTAATCATATGGCAATATATCGTAGCATGCTTTCTGAAAGTATAGACTATATAGAGTATTAATCTGTATTGATACCATATAAGTATATAGATGAATTGAATCATGGTTGGGATGGTTGGGCATTCACGGAAAAATATCGAGTCTAACACTACGATTGACCATTTCCGGTTGTTGGCTATGACCTGTGCTATTTAGTTCCACCGGAAATATTCGTGTTGATGATTATTGTGTATTACAGAAATATTATTATTAATTAATAATGTCGATTAAAGTTACATTTTTAGCAGACATTGTATTGCATTTATTAAAATTATATAAATAACAGTAAATTTAATAGTAAAATATAGATATAAATAAGAAGTAGTTTTAAATTTATAAAATAATCAATTTAATAAATGAATATTGGAGGCTAAGGGGAGAACTATACTTGCACCACCCCCCAGTATTTATGTCCATCCTCTCTCGCGTTTTCCTAGTACTCTGTACATACATAAGAAAGATAGCATAGTACACAAATAGGGTTAATTATACATTTATTTATTATGAAAAATTTGTATTACGATAAGTGTGTATTATGACAATTGTGTATTACGACAATTATATATTACGACAATTATATATTATAATACGTATGTCGTATACGTATATAATACGTATACGACAATTGTGTATTACGACAATTTTGTATGAAGATACCTCGTATGTATCTATGTTACCCTGTTAGATATCCCATACCCTATAGCATCGTGGATTTAGAAATAACTTCTCGTCATCTTCTTCTACCGCCTATAAACCTTAAGGATTCGGAAGCACTTGAGTTGGTACATTCTGCTACGTTATTCTCCCACTGTTTACGCTGACCACTACGTTTGCGACCACCTCTTACTGTACTCTGTAGTATATTGTTGATAAGCCTGTTGAACGTTTTACATATCCGTACCATTTTATCTTTATTTCTTTTTTTATGTATGTATGTATATATATATATATATATATATATACTCTTTTACGGACATTTTTTTCTATGCTATAAATAATTAGTTAAATTAATATATTTATATTATTGAATATAATAATAATAATCAAATATAGTGTATTATGACTTCAAAAATTATATGGTGATTATAGGTGTCATTAGTTAATAAAAAATAAAACATAAATAAATAGAAAACGAATAGGATGAATTACAATGATTTAAAATGTAGGTACATACAGTATTTTCCTACATACAGTTTACGTTAAACAATGAAAGTGATGATGTACAACAAATATCATATGGAAGTGAATTACAGCTTTTCGTAATACACAATAGCCTATGTTTACAAATATATCTAAACGTAAGACAACCTAGTGATCTCATTAAAGCAGATATAGAAACTATCGAGGCAAATTTTAGTTTATATAATACACGTATAGAACGACGTTGAATATATTCAATAGCGTATACTCTCCAGTTTATGCATCAGTGTTAACAGGTAATTTACATGATAATGAACACTTAATGAACATAAATAGATTCGACTACTGAATATTATCTAGTGAATTAAACATTTAGTCATGGCAAAGGTAAGCTTATAACGAGATTTTTTAATATATTATATAGTATAGTTAGCAGTTAGTATCATGTTATTAATGTGTGGATAATATACTATAGTCTATGTGAGAGGTTATTGTGAAACCAAGGGTAGTTATATATTGAGAAGTTGCAAGAGATAGTAGAACAAGATGAGTGATTAATAGAAGAGAACTGGGTTTATAGAATATGATAGTATCAGTTTTAGTGAAAGAGAGTTATGAGATAACCACTCAGTATAATCATCTAATAAAATTAAGCATACAAATTGTAATCATTTCAGAATTAATATAACTAGGAAATGACCTATATATCTGTATACAATTAAATATCATATATATATATATATATATATATATATATATATATATATATATATATATAAAACATTAGTAGGCAATATATATTATATTTCCATATATTAACCATATATGTATACATGGTTGGTTTGTTAGGTTATTATATATATATATATATATATATATATATATATATATAATAACATATATAATATCCATATATGGAGTGTTTGTAATACATAGTACTGTTGGTTTATAACAATAGAATAAATGCCACTAGTGATGATGGTGCTATTGTTTGTACGGAATCTGCAATATATTATGTAATGGATATATGTTTTAAATATTGGTCATATTATATGACTCATATATGATAAAGTTAACTATCATGTAGAAAAACGTATTATAAATAATTTTCTGAGATTTTATATTAACGAACGTTTTATTAATTTATATATAATAGATACAACCCGGGTAAGTTAAATAACTATATGTTATATATATATATATATATATATATATATACATATATAAAATATAGAACACCTCTATATAATAAATATATATAAATATAATTAATAATATATTTACATTTTTATAAATTTATAGGTTAATACTAGTACAATAATTACATAATATGTGTCATTAATAATTTAATAATGGCTAATTATTTGGATACATACGAATAATATATATTAATTTAATTTATTATAATAATTCCTATTCATATTATGCATGCATCGCAATAACCCTAATAAACATTGATTGGTAAAGGTAATATTTATTATAATTTATTCATATATTATAATATATATATCATAAATATATTTGGTATTTTATAATGTATATTACATTAGCTAGTAAATTGTTTGACAGTAATTATTATTTTATAATATTTAACTCATATTAAAGAACACTTAACCATCACATCCATAATGTAACTGTAGTACAATATGTATAATATATATATATATATATATATATATATATATATATATGTATATATATATATATATATATATATATATATATATGTATATATACATAATATATTACACATGTGTAAATATTAAAGTAAAGCTGATTGAACGTATACGCATTACACTATATAGTATCCATATCCGTATACGAATATACTACACACGTAACTTAATGAGGTGTATTCATGAATAGATGACAAGATAAGAATGACGTCTCCTTCCTAATAGGGCGCGATGTTGATTGTGTAATTATTACATAACACTCGACTACGAATGCGTGCATACGATATGTCACTCGGAGACCGTACTACATTGAATAACATGTCGCGATACCAGTAAAGGGTGACCTTTAACCCCTGCAGCTGCACACCTGACCCTATTAACATGATAAAGAGTGTACTGTAAGAACTTATAGAAGTGACTTCGTGAAGTGTACATACTGTAGTCTATAGACTATAGTATACGTAAGGTATACGCTATAGTGGTATACTGTTACGAGGTTATTGAAATGAATAAGTATATGTATGTGTGTGTGTGTGTGTGTGTGTGCGTGTGTGTATGTGTGTATATACAATAATTATTATTACATATTACAATTATATGTGACTGAAATTAATACATGTATACGGTTAATTATTATATTTAATACTAGTACCAGAAACGTTTACCATTATTACTATTAGGGTACCATATATTAATACCATTAGGGTACCATTAGCAGCATTAGGGTACTATTAGTACCATTAGAGTACCATTAGCAGCATTAGGGTACCATTTTGGTAACGTTAGAGTACCATTAGATGGGCCTAAAGATATTCCTAAAGAAACTACGTAATAATTACGATTACAATTATAATATGCTACTAATATAATAACCTAATTACTGCAGATAGCATAACAACACATAGTAATACGCCACACACAATAGTGTACGACGATTTAATACGATGCGGTGCCACAGTGACGCATATTTAGGATGAACTATGAATTACGGATAAGTCGGACATCTCGCTAAGTCGGATAATTCTCCGACTATACGACTTATCGAGAGTTAACTGTATATATATAAATATATAAATATATATATATATATATATATATATATATATATATATATATATATTATAAGTAGTCATTTAAAAGTATTTATTATATAGATAATATATATTATTAATACTTAATATATATTTAAGAATATATTTAATTAATATAATTATATTTATTTTATATATAAATACACAATTAAAAAAGATACACATTTCCAGTAAGTAAATATATAACGGTATAACTTTACACTCGTGTATTACTATAGTGAATTAGTATATCGTATTTAATAGCTCTTCTTGTATTAATTTACATATTGTTTTAATTTGATAACTTTCTCTAGTATGTGATGTGTTTATTGTTTCTCTAATGCTACTATATAGTGGGACTGTATATGCTTTATTTAAATATCATTATAACTGAGTAAAGCATACATATGTGCTATAGGCTATATATAGCTTATATACACCTATACTTCGTAAGTAACTTTCATTAATAACTCTCACTAAACAATCAAGTATAAGAATATATATATATCAATTCCTATCTCGCCTTCCACTACTACTCTCGATTTTACTAATACACATGATTATTAATTACACATATTTAATTACACTCTTCGTTCTTAAAACTATATTCTTTATAATATTGGCAAGGCGTAATCTAAGATAAGATGCTCACTAACTAAATCACTAGTACATTCGTTAGTCTCTAGTCTACTTAGCTACTGTTTTAGGTCATCATTTCTAAAACTCGACGATTTCCATAAAACTATAGTTGGAATAACATAGATATGTATAAGTATACTTACAAATTATAGTGATATGTCAATTCCAGATTGGCGTAAATCTGCTGATTATGAAGTATAGGTATATGGTCTAGTTACTTCTAATATGTATTATTCACTACATACTTCTAGAAGTATACTATATATAATATATATATATATATATATATATATATATATATACTATATATACTATAGTATCGAAATAACTGAAATAGGTTTAGGTTTTGCGTGGTTTCTATACAACAATGTTTATATTGTTCTATATTATGTTCTAAAAGTTAAAAGTTAACTTGCATGCAATATAACTTATCTGTTACTTACAAGTTGTAAGTTACAACATAGATATATATATATATATATATATATATATATATATATATATAGTATTTATAACCAACCTATCATATTGCTCTATAATATATTAGTAATGAACATTTAATATCCATCATATAAATAAGTTTAAAGAGTATAATTCAATACTAATGTACGTTATAAACAACACATTTATCCGACAATTGAACCTATGCAGGTGTCGCTGATCATACAGTATTTAATGTCACTGTTATATCATTCCTTAGAAATATATTTTGTAATGTACGTATATTAAACGTGGGTTATATTAAAGTTATATTAAATATAATAATTAATTATATATAAATATTAACCGTAGTTACATGAAAGTTTACCTGCAATGCACATTGTTGTAATCTCAACTAGTATATATATATATATATATATATATATATATATATATATATATATATATTGATACCTATTCAATCCATAAGCCATGGAGTGTATACTCTAGTAAAATATAGTATACTAATTTTTATAGTAAAATATAATATTTACATTTCAGTAAGTCAATAAGTTCTTAACATATTCATAGTCGCACGTTTAATCTCGTTAATTAAGTATGCCAGGGACCCTAATATAGGGGATAATAGTATCAACGTATCCGGTAGTCAATGTAATCAATGATCTACTGGCGACATCTAACGCTTGCATTCATTCGTAGTCAAGTATTATGTAACAATTATACATTCAACATTCAACCCCCCCGTCATGTATAAAGGGGAGATACGTATTATCTTATAATCTCATGTATCCACCTAATTAAGTCATTTACCCACATGAATTGTATAATATATCATAGTTTATATATATATATATATATATGCATAGGACTTATAAGTCCTATAAAATCTATGGTTTAAATCCCCGACTGTATAAAATAGGTCTTAAAATAATTTTATTAGGAAGAATTGAAATTAAAAAAGGTAACAATGTTAATATATTATAGTATATTAACATTGTTACCTTTTTTAATTTCAATTATTCCTAATATATAACTATATATAGTATATTTCTCAAGATTGCATATTATAGTATTTGCATGTTTTTATAGTTAGTAATACAAAGAGTCAGTCTTCATAACTTATTTTATAATTATATATATATATATATATATATATTGATATACATCACTTAGTTTATTAACATGCTGTAGTAAGATGTTGTCGATTCAGCCGGTACACGCGATCTACTTTAGCATGTAATACATGTATTAGATGTATTAGATACATGTAATACATATATTAGATGTATTAGATACATGTAATACATATATTAGATGTATTAGATACATGTAATACATACATTAGATGTATTAGATGCATGTAATACATATATTAGATGTATTAGATACATGTAATACATATATTAGATGTATTAGATACATGTAATACATACATTAGATGTATTAGATACATGTAATACATATACTTACCTTACCAGGTCGAGCTTGCTCGGCATTACAAAAAGTAATACATACATTAGATGGTAATTTCTATCTAATTGTTGTGTGCGTCTGTATGTATGTGTATGTGTGTATGTGTGTGTGTGTGTGTGTGTGTGTGTGTGTGTGTGTGTGCATCCAAGTGTATACACTTACGTGCATGTAAGTATATTTATAAATGGGAAATATTTTCTATATATAAATAACACTATTTATATATATATATATATATATATATATATATAATTTATTTGAGACGTGTCATACAATTCTTAATTTCGCTGTGAATAGATAATTTCGCGCGAGCAAGGTAAGTATTTATACGCCCGGCGCTCACCGAGTTACCCCTTCCCCTCCCCCTCCACGATAAGCCTTAGGGATATTAAATATTACGTAATCCAAGCCCCCGTTCATCGCTCGCTGGCGCCGTGTGACGTAATAGTTCACGCGCGTCATCGCGAAGTTACGTAATCATCGCTACTACCATCCGGATTACATAATAAGATATCACCGCTCGTCGCCGCCGCACGGTGTCACTACCCTACACGGTATAGCACCGCGCGCTGTACCACGTGATGATGTCACATGGTGTTACGTAATAGCTGGATATTAATTAGGCCGCGGTGACGTCATAAGATAGGACCAGTGGTCATTGCGATGTACGTGTGCGTGTGTGCGCTCTAGTGTTGTATACGCACCGCACCGCACCGGCTTATCTTACATACGTAACACACACCCTGTACGATGTATACACGCTGTTTGTGTATTAACCCTACACTATGCTATTTATAATTACCCTGGTAAGTGTAAACCCTAATGGCATAACTCGATGCATATGACAACAAATACATCATTTTAACACTATATTTGTATCATAAATGAGCGTGTCCCTAATATAATATATATATATATATATATATATATATATATATATATTATTTGTGTTCTAAGTTATTTAAATAATTTTAAGTAAACTTAAAATAAACTTGTATAAAATAAATGTTATATATGAATTAACATTAATGTATAACATTACTATAATAATATAAACTTATTTTAATTAAATTAAATTTTATTTAATATTTTAATTCCATAGATAACAGGGGTGTCCGTATTCGGTACTCATGTAAGAATATATTCCGTATACGGACAGTGTCGGACACCCTGTTATATAATACGGACACCCTATATACCACTAGATAAACTATATATTATTGATGAATAAATCAGAAAAATTACAATTACATTATTTATAATTAATTTTATGAATAATTTAATATAATTTAATTAATAATTAATTTATTAATTTTTATTATTTTTTAATTAATATTACAATTTAAGAATCTAAATAATAATAATTTTAGATTTAGCTTTATTGGTGGTATTAATATTATAACGCACGTGATTTTTATGAAAATCAGAATAGTTCATACGCTGCGCGCTGATTGGTTATAGGGTGTCCGTATTAATACATGTATACAGGTGCACCTAGAGTGTCCGTATTAGGGACTTTTATGACTTCTAGATATAAGATTATAACTTAATGAATATTTGATAACAAATATAGAAATTATATATATCATTTTTAGAATTCTTTATTTTTTAATAATATAGTGTTATATTTTATATATCGATACATTTGTATATTCTTGAGCAGGTATTAAATGTGAAGGTTTGAGGTTTTAAGTTTACATTTTTTTTCATAAATTTAAAAACGTGATACAAAAATCAGTTTATTGGATATATCAGAAATATTTTATATAATTAAAAAATAAAAATATTCTTTATATAATTATGAATATTTTATTCATTAAACATTTTTTTGTATACACTTTCATATAGGATTTATGGTTTTTGAGATACCGAGAGTGTCCGTATTCGGGCACAGTCCGTATTCGGGTACTTTCACCTACATTGCTTTTAATTTCCAAGTCTTTTAGTTCTTAATCTGCTTAGTTTCTTATTCTAGTAGTTTTTATTCTTTTAGTTTTATTTTTATTTTAGAACATACTTATTTTTAATTTCGTAACAATTTCTTCTCTTATATTACTATTATATATGATGTTTTATCTATATTTTGTCAGTATGTAATACCCGTACCCTAATATAAAATAAAATAATATATTATTTTCATTTTTTTAATATATGATTGTCATTGATTCATAATATACTATAACTAAAGTTATATAATAGTCATAGAAGTATACATTGATCATATGTAATATAGTAAACTTCAGGGTAGGTAAACACGGCATTATAAAGCTATAGCTGATTAAAGCAATCTATGTGTAATATAATGCTAACTAATGTAATGACCTTTATTTTATCTTACGAAACAATCGTAATCAAACAAGCTGGTCAACTATAGTTTACATAGATATATATAACAACAATTGATTACATTTCGATGACGTTTCATATTTATTACTGTACTATAGCCTATATATATACGCTATTATATCCTACATGCTATGTTATATTACGTTGGGAATGTGTTGCGTATATATCTATAGATCAAGGGTTTATAACAATGTGTATACATTAGTAACTCTCTAGTTAATATAATCTATATCTTATGAATATTTATTATAAAACACATTAAAGTTATGAGTATACTTAATGTTTACAATGATATTGTGTTGATATAAATAATATAAACGATACTCACTAAATATATATTATAGTTATTATATATTGTATACAGTATATATTAACATATTACCTATGTATATGTGTGTTATGTATGTATGTGCAATACACATTATGAATATAAACTTTACTATAGTACTATAAGAGTTCTACGCTGTACCTATAGTTAGTGAATATATGTGTATATATATATATATATATATATATATTTATATATATATATATATATATATATATATATATAAATATACGACATAGCAGACTATTTATATCTCAGAAACAATTTTATTCATAGTTTTTAATTTTCTATTTAGTTTAGTACTTATGCAATTTAACATGTAAGAATAATTCATATATCTCATACACATTTCTTATATCTATTCAATTATGAGATATCGAGAAGTGACTTTACACACATATGTGTGTGTGTATATAATACATATATTTACATAAAAACGTTTGAACTATAATTAGTGTTTATTTTTATTTGTTATTAATATTTTAATATTTGATCAAATATTGATAATGTAATTAAACTATGCCACTATGTATTGCATCATCAAATATATTACGTCTTATTAGTATACTACTTAATATATATATATATATATATATATATATATATACTATAGCTCCTTAACACGTAGGTGTATAGTAATACAAGTATACTTGGTATACATATATATATATATATATATATATATACCATATTTATTTATGTTTATTTGACTTTTCTACACCATCTATATTGATGTATATCTACATGATTATAACTATGTGTGTATATAACTATTACTATAATGATAAGAATACATAACAATAAGTACAGCTTTGCATAACGATCATTATTAGTATATATATACCTGGTTATAACCATATACGGTAGCTGTAGCTATACGTATTATATCTACAAGTAAGTTTGTCAAGTGACATTAATGCAAGTTTAATGCAAGTTTCCGATATTATATTCGAGTGAATATTCTGGAACTCCTCTCTCATCGCTTCACATCACGTTCACAAAAGGCCATTATCCATAAGTTATAAACACACAGGTATATATATATAGTGTACCGTATACGAGCATTATATTTAACCACCTATGGGGAAACTATAATATAGGTGGGTGTACACTGTATAGTATACACTATATATTAACTATATATCCGGCCACTACCTTATTGTAGGCACTGATGACTAATCAAGATTAATATGGTTGAAACTATTGCGTCATCGTTGTGCCTATATTGAAATGATCTGATTGGCTATCTAACTTTGATCTCATATATATATATATATATATAGAATGTCGAAGAGGTGAAATGAGGTGATATTTTCATAACAGATACGTATAATTTCTGTAGTTAATATATACATATTTATAGACATTTATATTCAGATGTATAGATATTTAATTAATATAAATATATACATTTATATAATATACAGTAGTTCGTATCGACGAAGAAGAAATATGAAAGAGCGTTATTCTACACGAGTCATCTATCTTCTATCATCGCTAACATCTCGAGAATTACTACAAATACATTTAAGATTACATTACAACTTTTTCCTAAGCACATTACGCTATAACGTATCTATAATTTATAGATTATATTCTAGTTTTGTAATCACCCATTTCCTTCCTTCTAATTTATTATATTATTATTTCAACTCTGACTATGTTTACTTGGACTGTTAGAATTTTTTGTATTAAAATAAATTATCTATCTATCTATAATTAATATATTTGTAGAATAATATATCTATTATTATAATCTAATATTGTGCGAAGTTTACATGTTATATTATCAATGTAAATTAGGATAGTAAGAGGTATTTCACAATGTGCTATATTGCTATATGCTATATATTGATCATATATATCAAAATTATATATAGTGTTTAACAAACGTTTATACTAATATTTTGATTATATTGACAATTTTATTGATATCAATATTATTCAAATATTCATATTGAATTTATTATTACAAATTTAATTTAAGTTAATTGATAATTATTCTTAATTTATAACGTGCTACATTTACCGCGAATTTATTCTGCTGTATTTAGGACAATCTTTATATGAATGAAATATGTTCGGAAAATGTAAGTAATTTTTTTATTAAATATTAGAATATATATGATATGATGTAATAATAATGATATAAAAATATGTAAAGGCGGTTTTATAAAAAGTATAAATCGTTTAAAAAAATACCGACTTTTCATGAACGAACGATTATTTGACCTATTTAAATTGCATATTCAGATTTGCATCTTGACCTTTGGCCTACATAAATTGACACGATATAAAAAACTAAATAAACGAGATTAACTAATTAAAACGTATGTAAAAATTCGTGTTAAACAATAATCAACTAATAAATACGTAATATTGCATCTTATGCTAGTTAAACTATACATATAAATAATAGTAATAATAATAATAAATAAACGAAGTACACTTTTAGGGAACTGCGTATACTGACGTCGAAATGTCAATGATATAAAATTTGAATATTAACAATAAAACCGTTCTGTAAATCACCGAAGTTTCACCGATATATCATTATTATTATTGTTATTATTGTTGTTTTGAATGTCGCCACCGGAAGTAGAAAAGCGCGCCGTAAATATGACGCGTTAACGATGATTAGCCGTTCGATTGGCGTGTTACCGGAGATTGAGGTGGGGTGAGATGGAAAGTAAGTATGGACGAGGGCGGTAGGCAGGTTTATTATGCTTTCATTAATAGGTTTCGAGTAATTAATTATATTTCGCTTCACGTTTCGCACGCGATAATAGTTTGCGTGGCGGGCGTCGCGACGGGCGGCGAGGGGCGTGGTTTATGCCAACGACGGTGCGACGCTAAATGAGCGGCGTATTTGAAAACTTTCGCGCACTCGGGGCAAGGAAACTCCACGCTGCGAATACACGAGCAACAGTGCTTGGCCAAATCGAAGGCGTCCACGTACCGGATGCGGCAGAGGGCGCAGCGGAACTCGCCGATGAGGTTTTGGATGGCGGCCAGTTCCCTCTCGGCCTCCGGAGTTCGCTGTACCACGTTCATAGCCGGGTCGATGTCCCCGTTATCGTTGTTGTTGTTGTTGTTGTTGTTTAGCGTTAGTTCTAGCTTGACGCGACGTTTCTCGGCGCTGGCTTCGTTGTGGCGGGCGTCGGGGGCGTGTCGTTTACGCGAGCACTTGATGGCGGTCGTCAGCGGTTCACGTTTAACCACCGACGTGAGGATGGGGGAGACTGCGGATTTCATGTACAGGGGCGCTCCCACTAGGAGCCGAGCCAGAGTGGCTATAGTTTCAGGGGAAACCGGATGCGGCATTCTGGAAGCGGATTTCATCGCTTCCGGGGTGACTTTAGTGGTCGGTTTCGGAAGCGAGTCGTGGCTAGGCGAAGGGGGCGGAGTCAGATCCGTGATCGCCTTCGAAATGCGCAGGTCGAGAGCTTCTTCATTGTGGGCGTGGTAGAAACTGGCCGCTATGGTTGGAGACACACGGGTGGGCGTGTCTTCCGAAGCGGAAGGGGAACAAGGAAGCGTGGGAGATGGAAGCGTAGGGGAGGAGGTTATCTCTTGGCACGACTTCCTCCATTTCATTAGAAAATGTCGCGGCATCTGTGTACAATAATTATAGTGTTATTCAGTGAATACTACTAGAATTAACATGCATATTAGATATATAATTAGATATAAGAATATGTTAGATATATATATATATTTCGGTTCACTCTAAATTATTACGATGGACCAATCTAAGTATTATTATTATTATAAATACTATAAGTATATTATATATTATATTATATTAATATATAATAATATATTATATTATATTATATTATTATTAATTTATTTATAATTATTTAAGTTTATTCGCTTATATATACATTTAAGTGTATATATATATATATATATATGTGTGTATGAATGAACTAAGGATTTTGCAGTATTTAAAGATAAACATGATTAAGTACCTTTCAGTATTTCTTATCTACGGGGCGGTGGTGGCAGTTGTGTTCGGGGTAAGCTCTATCCGTGTATTGTCAAGTGCGAGTAATGGGTACACTAGTTACTACCGAGTTAATTATACCGAGTTACTTAGGAGATACTACTATCGTAATGTAACGAGTCTATACACTCTTTGACGACAGCTGCTCGAATACTCGTGAACGGAGCGCGTGCCTTAGCTATGTAGCAGCGACGCCCGCACCGTTACGGTCCGATGCATACGCGCGCGCGAATTTAAGTCACGCCCCACCCGCTCGTGCCTCGCATTCCGATGTAGACTCCGCCCCTTTCTTTCGGAGCATGACGCACGCCACCAGGAGGACATTATCCGGGATTTACGATACGAGTACGGTCTGTCGGTGTGTATGTGTGCGCGTGTGTGCGCGTGTGTAGATGAAAGGAAGTGTGTGTGACGATGCGATGCTTTACGACTAGAGTGCCGCGTGTACGCGTGCGTTTTCGTCACACGGGGTACACCTGTCACACCGGCCCGAGCTTTGATCAGGCCACGCCCCCACCCCGGCTTTGATCAAGTCCCGCCCCCGGCCTCGATAATCAATAATCACCTATTACGCGTAACAATGGGCCCTTTTAGTGGCCGCGCTATCAATCTGTTGCCATCGTTTACCCCTTATTTATGACCCCCCCCTAGTGGGTAACGTCGGCGCTTCCGTATTACCGTTAGAGTTAACGTAACTGATTAAGATAATATCATTACGTTATTTATGTGCACATGTACCACGTTTATACACGTATACCAATACTATAAATATAGTAGTATGTAGTATACTATATAGTGTACTATGTATAGTATAGTTATCTCCGTATATTTATAAAAATAATCCATAGGTTATTATATAATGTTTTCACGAGGCGTATTGTAATTATCGATATAAAGATTATATATGTCGATGATTATAATACGTATATATATATATATATATATATATATATATATATACGATATGCTATATATATAGTATATACTATATACGGTATACTGTATATATTATATACTATAATATCATGTATACGTCGCATATATATATTGTGTGTAAGTATGTACATAAACTAAGGAATACTTGATGTAGATACTCCACTTTATAAGTATAATTTACATTGTTCTGCATACTCAGTTGTCTAAGGCATCGGACACACAAGAATATACTAGCACTATTCTATCTATAGGACCCGTCGCGGATTCGAGCCTCGTCTGGACCATTACAATAGGTCTTAATATATTATATAGAAGTGAACTTATATAATTGTGTATAAATAAATTATCGTCTATAATTAATGTAATCTCATTAAAACAATGGATGCCATAATATACAAGCAGCTTATAAGCTTATAAGCAGTCCTTTCATCCCATTATAAATAAAACGTTATCTAAGTTCATAGATGGGATGAAAGGACTAATTTTATATTTAAAAATAAAAATAATATATATATATATATAAATATAAATATTGTGATATTTTTACGAACATAATAATACCTATAGTTATAATATATAACAATAACTAATGATTAACTTATACGTTACTTATTAATTCAAGTATAATGATTATGATAATAATATCCTAAATAGGAAATATATCATATATTTTTAAAAATGTTATTAATAAATGTCATGACTAAATTATAAATTACATATATAAATAATATAAACATATGTATATACACATGTGCACATATATATTAACTACAAATTAGAAAAATAATGTATTAATTATATTTAACCTATAGGTTATACCTATATGCTATAGCATATAGTTATTATATTTAAACATTATTTTTTGTTTTTAATATTTCTACATATAATCTATATATATATATATATATATATATATATATAGGGGAAATTCTCCGATTACTGACCCCTAAATGATTATTTGTAATAACTTATTCAATATTAAATATATTTAATTGAAATTTTGAAATTAGGGTAATATTATGACAATTAATAATTTGGCTATTTTAAATTTTTGATATATTTATATTAATAAGAATAAACATGGTGGTCGGTAATCGGATACATGTGCCTAATACCGACCGCTTCTCCTATTACCGACCCCCTAAAATAATCGTGGTATAAATAATTGTAGTATTATAATATCCAATAAAAATAGTAGATATACATAACTATAATTAATTATAACATGACGTAATTTATTTTTTATTGAATTTACGTTTTAATAGTAATATTAAATTTAAATTTAAACTTTATAGTAATTATATTAAAATAGTGTATATCATTATTTAATATTTATTTATTAATCAATATGTATATAAAATTGAAATAAATTGAGATAAAACATGCTACATCTATTTCTGTAGGCGGTAGACCAATTTGGAATTTAAAGTTTGCTGATGACATCGACTTACTAGCCGGATCCAATGCAGAACTCCAACATCTCACAGACGAATTAACAAAGAGTACATCACGTTATGGAATGGAAATAAGTGCTGAAAAAAAGCAAAGTTATGATAAATACTAACAATGCAAAATCTATAGATATAACACTGTATGGAAATAAGCTAGAAGAAGTAGATACATTTGTTTACACGATTACAAGCGATGGAAAAAGTGATAATGAAATTAGAATAAGGCTTGCCCAATCTACGTCAGCGATGATACTTCTCTACACAATTTGGAACAGCAAACATATCAACTTCAAACTAAGTACAATTTATATCGATCACTAGTGCTCTCTATCCTTACTTATGGCTGCGAAACATGGAAGATTAGTGTGGCAATGCAAAAGAAAATATCTGCATTTGAGCATCAAATATCAAGATAGGATTATGAACGTGTGTGTGCGCAATAACCATGCTGTTAGGAACTTACGAACCTCTCCTAAAAACGATAAAGCGTCGCAAACTGAAGTGGTTTGGCCATGTCTCCAGACACGACAACCTGTGCAAAACTATAATGCAAGGTTCTGTTGAAGGAACTCGAAAACAAGGATGACCCAAATCTCAAAGGATTGATAACATTGTTAAATGGACTAAACGAGATGTAAAAGATCTAATACAATATGTGCACGAAAGATATGGCTGGAGAAAACGTGTTGCTGATGCCTCTTCGATTGATTTCCCCTACGATTTACGAGTCACGGGATAACAAGTAACAAGTAAGTATGTATATAAATAACTGGAATCATGAATCCTAAATCTATGTCAATGATACACAAACAAGTTATAACATATTTAAAAATAAAATACGGATCTATTTTAATTGTATATTATAAATCACAAGGGGTGGGTATTAGGGTAATTTAGAGGGTCGGTAATAGGAAAATCATATGGGTGGCAATAATTAAGATATATTGGTTAATAGTTATTCAAATTAAATTATTTTTATAATAGTTATAAACATTTTATTGATATACAATATTATGCACAACATTACATTTTATTTTTATTAATAAAGTATTTACAATAATTTAAAAAAAGTTCTTATTCAAATATTTAAAAAGTAAAAACAGAATATTACATTTTATCAAATAACAATTGTAGGATTAAATATTTTGTTAAACAAAATACTTATTCATATGTATTATTAAATTACTAACAGTTCATGTATATATAATTTTTTGATAACTCTATTATTTACTGAGATACGAGAGGGGGTCGCTATTAGGAGGGGGTCGGTAATCGGGGACTTTCCTCTATATATAATCTATAGATTATATAATATATATATATATTTACATATTTGTATAGATATATGTATAATATGTATATGTATAGAAATTAATTAAATAATCGTTACGGCTTCATTAGCACCTGGATATATCCAGTATTTAATACAATGGCAATATAAAGTTGTATCACTAATTAACATGTAATCGTATCATGTTACATGATTACGTAGTGCACGTCGTGTGCGCACACAGACATGCGTGTGTGCTTGTATTCAAGACTGGTATTTCACGTATAGTTAATTAATATTATATATATATATAAATAATATGTATACCAATAAAATATATAAAAATATATTTTATAATATTACTATTAATTATAATGTATATATATAAATTGTAATTTATATATGTAATTTCTATATTATTTTTGAAAGTAAACTCTATATATATATATTATATTGTTGAATATTTATTATTTCAAATAAATACTATAGTATTTATATCCGTAGTAAGGTATTTATATTAATACTAATTATATATATATATATATATATATATATATATATATATAAAGTATACTTTATTGCTATGATATATCTACAGTATTACATATTGTTATCTACCATTATCTTCATAAATGCCATAAACATCTCTCATATATGATATATCAGGGTATATATAGGCTATAGCCACCTCTTGTAATTAAGTATTACTTTTTAAATAATACTTTTTGATATATATTTTTCTATATTTAATAACAACGTTCATACATTTTAATACGGAGCATCATTATCAATCATCATTATTAATTACCATTATGTTTAAATATAAATATTAACCTTTTTAATCGCGGTAGAAATATAACAATATTAAAATCGATTAGATATAAATATTATGGTATGAGTATATATAATAGAATATAAATAAGTATATATAATTATGAAAAGTGATTTAGAAATGTTTGTATAATAAACGTTAATAATAATTGAAATTTATAAATATAATCATAATCGAATAAAAATCACGTTTTTATTAATTATATTATTTTTAAATTTTATAAATAGTGAAATTAAACTAAAATATAATTTTACAATTATATTACATGTTCAACAATGTTATTTTATGATTATTATAATATTATATATATATATATATATATATATATATACTCCCATAAGTCATACCTATATGCATGTATGTGTATAACTATAAATGTACTGCATATATCCATATATAACATAATATCTAATGATTACTAAATACGTTTATATATATATATATATTAGTATTAATATAAATGTATATATTATAATATATATATGTATATATATATGTAATAGTCAGTTAATATTATATAATATTATATTTATTTATATATATATATATATATATATATATATATTAATATATATAAATTATATTATATTATATTATATTATATTATATTATATTATATTATTATATGAATGTATAATGTATAATACCTCGTATGCATATCTGCTCTAAATTGAAACAAAGGAATTGAAAATAGCTTCTAGGGATATATAGATATTAGTAAATAATCCATTTCGTCGTCGGCGTCCACCCCTCGTTAGGCACACCCCCTGACTGGCGACGCCCATCGTAAGCCACGCCCCCCTGTGTGTCATAGTCACGCGTCCATAATTACACACACGCACCGTGTGTAAGATAAACAAAGGAACACTATAGTAGGCCTTCTGTCACCGGTATATAGCGGTACATTCACTAATTATTACGGGCCACCGAGATGATTTAGAAGCGTCGCACCAACTATAGATGTGTATCTATGTACCGCTCCGCTCTCGCGGTCTTTGGTTGGTGGGCGGCGTTTTTTACCGTTCGATCACATCTGCTAAATAGCAGACGATATCGGGTTTGTTATTGTTTAGAGTTAGCGAGCGGGCGCGGCGATGGCACTTCTGTAGTCGGTGAAGACACGCCCCCTCGGCTAGTTTAACGGTAAATAGGATGACATATGTGTCACTTTTTCTCTGGGTGCTTGTCTCTCTCTCTCGCTCGAGAACAATGGAATAGCGGTTACTGTTACCCTAACAGAACGGGTTGAATAGCTGTGATGAATAGCCTCCGTCATATGTCGTAACGGTTTTAACGGTCGGCATCGTTTGTTAATCGATATTTTAATAATTAATATCAACGTGGACGATATTTGAATATAAAGATATGCGTAAACGACAATAATAAATACAATAAATATACACACAAATAATTAAATACACACGTTAATAAATATAAACATATATGTATACTATGTTAACGTTTAAACTAGTAACTATATTTAATATATTAGTTATATTTAATATTGTATATCGTATGTAGTTAAAATAAAAATTGTAATATATTATGTAATTATATATATCTATATATAAAGGGGAAGTCCCCGATTACCAACCCCTAAATGTTTATTTGTAATAACTTATTCAATATTAAATATATTTATATGACTTTTTGTAATTAGTGTAATATTATGGCAATGAATAATGTGGCTATTTTATATTTTTGATATCATTATATTTACAAGAATAAACAGGGGGTCGGTAATCGGATACATGTGCCTAATACTGACCCCCTAAAATAATAATGGTATAAATAATTGTAGTATTATAATATCCAATAAAAAGAGTATATATACATAAATATAATTAATTATAACATGCACTCAATTTATGTTTTAATAGTAATATTAAATTTAAATTTAAACTTTATAGTAATTATATTAAAATAGTGTATATTATTCTTTAATATTTATTTATTAATCAGTATGTATATAATCAACTGGAATCATGAATTCTAAATCTATATCAATGATACATAAACAATTTACGACAAATTTTAAAGTAAAATACGGATCTATTTTGATTGGATATCATAAATCACATGGGGTCGGTATTAGGGTAATTTAGGGCGTCGGTAATAGGAAAATCATATGCATCGCTATAATTAAGATATATTGGTTAATATTTATTTAAATTAAATTATGTTTCTAATAGTTATAAACATTTTATTGATCTACAATATTATGCAAAAAAATAAGTTTTCTTGTAATTAATAATGTATTTACAATGATTTAAAAAAAGTTATTATTAAAATATTTAAAAAGTAAAATCAGAATAATGTTGTTGATCAAATAACAATTGTAGGATTAAATATGTGTTTAAACAAAACTTATTCATATTTATCATTAAATTACTAACAGTTCATGTATATATTATTTTTTGATATATCTTATAGTTACTGAGATACGAGAGGGGGTCGGTAATCGGAAGTCTCCGATTACCGACCTTACCATTCACCTATATATAGAACTCCATTTATGCCTCTATTAGATCAATACATCCATACCCATCCTTTATTACACACCTCAAGGCTTACATATCATCAATGTAATAACGAATAATACTATAAAAATATATTATATGTAATATATAAAAAGATATTATACATGTAAATATACTCTGCAGAGTTTAAATGATTTTTCAATTTAAAATAATAGGATTATTATATCTTGCATAGATCATATGGTAATATATTCCATGTTCGAGGATTAACGAAGAAGAAGGCACGAGAGCTGAATACGCTTCTAGTATTACCTCCGTCTAATAGAATATCATCCGATGTTCTTACTCAATATCGCTCGACGTTTCAAGAGATTATTTAAATATCCAGGCTTCCCTATTAATACTTTTTGTTGTGCTAGAATAGTAATCCGTGCATGCATCTTATATAAATATATATATATATATATATAAGTATAAATATAGTTCGTATACGATATGTTCTATAAATATGATAGAAATTAGATTATGTTATCAATAACTTTATTATACCTATCTATAACTATATATATATATCTATCTATATATATATATATATATATATATATATATATATATATATATGTGTATATGTGTATAATAGCTATAGGTAATACCTAGCTATAGTTACCTATAGATACAATTAGTTATAGGATGATTGTTATTATTATCATTTATTAAAATTACTTATCCGATATTTGAAAATATTCAAAAATTGATAAATTTGACGATCTACCTTTTTAAAAAATATGACCAATTTTTGGTGATAACGTAAATTTATGAAATTATATTTATAATCTATAGGAATATATAAAAATATAAACAAAATATTACTGATGTATAATAATATTATTGTTTGACATAGGAATATACCGTTATTTATAATACGAACAATACAATAAGAATATGTGTTGACATGATATATATTTTACCGTAATGTATATAAATGTATATAACGTTAATAAACAATCAATAACTATAATTATAATATAAATGTATATTATAAATTACCATACATTACTAATATAGCTATTCAATGTAAAATTAGTATTATGTAATATCATGTTTACTATTACGCGGTTCCATAGTAAACAATGTTTGTTATCTGTATTGTTTACTTTTATCAATACTAGACTTGCTTAGTGTCTCTAATGGGTTCAGATAACAACAGTAATACACGGCGGCAGTAGTAGTAGTAGTAATAGTAGTAATAGTAGTAGTAGTAGTAGTAGTAGTAGTAGTAGTAGTAGTAGTAGTAGTAGTAGTAGTAGTAGTAGTAGTAGTAGTAGTAGTAGTAGTAGTAGTAGTAGTAGTAGTAGTAGTAGTAGTAGTAGTAGTAGTAGTAGTAGTAGTAGTAGTAGTAGTAGTAGTAGTAGTAGTAGTAGTAGTAGTAGTAGTAGTAGTAGTAGTAGTAGTAGTAGTAGTAGTAGTAGTAGTAGTAGTAGTAGTAGTAGTAGTAGTAGTAGTAGTAGTAGTAGTAGTAGTAGTAGTAGTAGTAGTAGTAGTAGTAGTAGTAGTAGTAGTAGTAGTAGTAGTAGTAGTAGTAGTAGTAGTAGTAGTAGTAGTAGTAGTAGTAGTAGTAGTAGTAGTAGTAGTAGTAGTAGTAGTAGTAGTAGTAGTAGTAGTAGTAGTAGTAGTAGTAGTAGTAGTAGTAGTAGTAGTAGTAGTAGTAGTAGTAGTAGTAGTAGTAGTAGTAGTAGTAGTAGTAGTAGTAGTAGTAGTAGTAGTAGTAGTAGTAGTAGTAGTAGTAGTAGTAGTAGTAGTAGTAGTAGTAGTAGTAGTAGTAGTAGTAGTAGTAGTAGTAGTAGTAGTAGTAGTAGTAGTAGTAGTAGTAGTAGTAGTAGTAGTAGTAGTAGTAGTAGTAGTAGTAGTAGTAGTAGTAGTAGTAGTAGTAGTAGTAGTAGTAGTAGTAGTAGTAGTAGTAGTAGTAGTAGTAGTAGTAGTAGTAGTAGTAGTAGTAGTAGTAGTAGTAGTAGTAGTAGTAGTAGTAGTAGTAGTAGTAGTAGTAGTAGTAGTAGTAGTAGTAGTAGTAGTAGTAGTAGTAGTAGTAGTAGTAGTAGTAGTAGTAGTAGTAGTAGTAGTAGTAGTAGTAGTATAGTAGTAATAGTAATAGTAGTAATAGTAGTAGTAGTAGTAGTAGTAGTAGTAGTAGTAGTAGTAGTAGTAGTAGTAGTAGTAGTAGTAGTAGTAGTAGTAGTAGTAGTAGTAGTAGTAGTAGTAGTAGTAGTAGTAGTAGTAGTAGTAGTAGTAGTAGTAGTAGTAGTAGTAGTAGTAGTAGTAGTAGTAGTAGTAGTAGTAGTAGTAGTAGTAGTAGTAGTAGTAGTAGTAGTAGTAGTAGTAGTAGTAGTAGTAGTAGTAGTAGTAGTAGTAGTAGTAGTAGTAGTAGTAGTAGTAGTAGTAGTAGTAGTAGTAGTAGTAGTAGTAGTAGTAGTAGTAGTAGTAGTAGTAGTAGTAGTAGTAGTAGTAGTAGTAGTAGTAGTAGTAGTAGTAGTAGTAGTAGTAGTAGTAGTAGTAGTAGTAGTAGTAGTAGTAGTAGTAGTAGTAGTAGTAGTAGTAGTAGTAGTAGTAGTAGTAGTAGTAGTAGTAGTAGTAGTAGTAGTAGTAGTAGTAGTAGTAGTAGTAGTAGTAGTAGTAGTAGTAGTAGTAGTAGTAGTAGTAGTAGTAGTAGTAGTAGTAGTAGTAGTAGTAGTAGTAGTAGTAGTAGTAGTAGTAGTAGTAGTAGTAGTAGTAGTAGTAGTAGTAGTAGTAGTAGTAGTAGTAGTAGTAGTAGTAGTAGTAGTAGTAGTAGTAGTAGTAGTAGTAGTAGTAGTAGTAGTAGTAGTAGTAGTAGTAGTAGTAGTAGTAGTAGTAGTAGTAGTAGTAGTAGTAGTAGTAGTAGTAGTAGTAGTAGTAGTAGTAGTAGTAGATGTAGTAGTAGTAGTAGTAGTAGTAGTAGTAGTAGTAGTAGTAGTAGTAGTAGTAGTAGTAGTAGTAGTAGTAGTAGTAGTATACTTTATCAGGCATATATATAGATAGTTAGTTAACCTAATTGTCAACGTGTCAATCGAGATACTCGATATGACGTAAGAAATCGCCACATTTACGACGGAGCGTTACCATAGAGACTTGTCAGCCAATGTTATGTCATACTCCATTATTACGTAACGTATCGCGAATCTTACGCAACGCCTTACATAGGTCGGACGCGCATTTCTATAAATAGCCACAATCTATAAATAGAAGTACGGCGGGTATAATCTGTGTCGTGAAATTAAAACCTCGGCTCTCTCTCTCTGTGGCCTAGATCTAGTAAGAGATTAGTGCCGATATTCGGTGAGATTATCGAACGCGCACGCGTGGATGCACATAATGGACGTCGGGTAGTACACTAGATAGCATACACTACAGTGTACACACACGCACGCATAAGCGCGCCTACGTCTGCGGTTAGGGTATTCGATATTGCATTAAATTACCGCTTACCGAGGCGGCCACCCTCGCTAGGAGTGACACGCCGTGTCAATTACGTAATCTGGGTAGAGCGGGCGGGCGGGCGGGTCACGTGTCCCCCACCTACTTCCGGTATACTGTTAGCACTATTACGCGGGCGGAATACAATAGGAGTGTCACCGCTAGCGCTGATAGAGACTAGAGCGGCGCGCTCCGTTTCTCTACCGTCGTTAAGCCACACCCCATCCGGTTAAGCCACGCCTACCTCTGGGAGACTAACCGCGGCGAGAGCGTACGGCTAATGGTCACTAACACTATGTGGTCTAAAGTAGTGCGAGTGTGTGCGTGTGTGCGAGTGTGTGTGTGCGAGTGTGTGTGCGAGTGTGTGTGTGTTGCTATAGTAACGGAGGAAGGCAGCTATGTATTGTTAGAGCGACGGTGATGACAGTGAAGTGACATTACAATTAGGAGAATTAGTGAGAGATAAACTCTCAGCTAGAGTTCGGAGGATCACCTTGTTAATACAACTATTACATCATATACTACGTCGTATTGTATTCATTGTTCTGCGTGGTGTGATGTATGTGTATGTCTAAATAGAATATTAATATATATATATTCTATAGAACATTGAATAACTGTAAAATGAGATTATCCAGGTTTATGTTTATAAATACAATTATAAAATCATCATATATGATCATTTATATACATTCGAACACAAATTTATAATCACATAGGATTACCTACCATTGAAGTCGCATTACATTGATTGATTGATTGAAAGTTTATTTAAACACTTAAATAAATCATAAATGATTTCTCAAAAGTGTATATACAGAATACAAATAATAGATTAGGTAAAACAATAAATACCATTAATAATAATAAAATAAAATAGAATAAACCGTACAGAAATTAATAAATAAAATAATAATGACTACAAATATTAGTATTACAGGTTGCCACTTGATATCAATTGTTGAATATATTTTATGAATGTTTTATGCGATGTTATGGATTTAATATAGGGTGGGAGTTAATTCCATAGTTTTGGACTAATATAACTCAGTGCCCGAATATTCATTTTTGAGGGATAGAGAATAGGGGTAGATAGACAATGAGTTGCATGCATATTTATATTCTATAAATAGATATTATATTATGTTATGACATCGATGGTAAATTGATACAACCCTCTGATTTAGTCCGTAACCTCGACGTCATTATGGACAGTTCTTTATATTTTGGTCATCACACGAATACTATATCAAAGTCTGTAAATTACTATATACGTAGAATCGCCCATATTAGCAAATATTGCCCTACGCGTATTACTAGGAAACTTATTAATGATCTTGTGTTATCCAGAATAGATTACTGTGGATAACTTTTCATTGACACAAATAGCACTGAGATAAAAAAAAGTATACAGGATTATTTGCGACTTAATTATAATGTTAATTGCAGCATCCATACGCTTACAGTTATGTACCAACATAATATTAAGTGAGAAAATCGATGCAAGCACCGTTTACTATTCTTAGCACAAACAATATTATTTATAGGTAAGCCTGGATATCTCAACAATCTTCTGAAACGTCGAGTGATATTAATACATATCAGAACATCGGATGCTATTTTGTTAGAAGGAGGTACTATTCGAAATACTTTCAATTATCCTTCCTCTCCTCCATTGTTCCTGTACATAGAATATTCTAAAATACAATCTAGGCAAGATCCAATCTTGGTATTGTTTTAATATTAAATTAAAGAATCACTTTAACTCTATATAATACCTTAGTATTCAGATATGATTTATTTATATATTATTAACTACGAAACTTAAAATCAACTAGTTTATTTTATTTGTTTATCGTTATATTATGTTATACATACGTTATGATATGCTAGATTATGCTATACACCAGTTTCGTTATATCCGGTTTTTTAAATAAACCAATTCATTCATTCATATATTCATTCATATTATAAATATATTGCACTATTTCTATATAATTATTATATGTTGAATAATCTATATTTAGATTATTGAAAATACATAATTAATATATTTAATTACATTAAAATAATTAGTTATGAATATAAATATATATATATATATATATATATATATATATATGTGAGAGTATATATAGACTATTTACTTCACCGGTATAATAACGGAAAATAAATATGATCATAATGAGTAAAAAATCAATAATAATAATGACTATAGTATACTAAATATAAAATACCTAGACACACGCACACACACGCACACACACCGCTGTGCTATAAGCACACACGTGATGCCTACAGCCGCTATTACGTGTGTGTGTGTGTGTGTGTATTGTACATGATTACGTAACACATTATCTCGCGAGATATCGCAACCCCCCTCCTACCCCCACCCCTACCCACCCCCGCTGTTACAATAGTACATATGTAATGCACGTGTAGGTGTGTATGCTCGTGTTACTATATTCACACACACACACACATATATATCATTATATATATATCATTATCAAGAATATCGGTATCATTGCTATGTTATTCAGATGCGGTGAATGTGTGGTTAACGTGTTATGGTTGTATCTCATAGTGCATCTTACTTACTTGATATGCGTGTACATAGAGAACACGTTGATTATATTGTGACACGTGACATAGTGACACGTGACATAGTGATACCACTACTGATATATAATAACTGACATATAAACAATATAATCAATATATTATAGGATACATATAACCTCCCACTGCTTTTATACATATAAATATGAAGATATTATGAATTCATTAATACGAGATTACTGTAATATGAATGAATGAATAAATGAATGAATGTTTATTTAAACACAAAAATAACGTTAAATGTTATCTGTTTTGTAAAAAAAAAAAATAACAAAATATACAAAAATAATATAATTCAGTTGAAGATAATAAAATAAAATTTGACGAATTAATAATAATACATTAAATTTAAAATACGAATAATTGACATTAGTTCTTAATGGTACAGGTAACGCATTCTATAGATTGGCTGCAATTATATTTAATCTCGTTTACCATAGCTTTATATATTGTATTTCCTATTTAGTAATAGCCGAGTAGAATAGTTTTTAAACTCTGAATTGTAGGAGGTCATTCAAATAACTCGGAAGACGATTATTCAGTACCTTATCAATTAGTTTTAAATAGCTGAAGATAGATATCTGATAAATATTTAAACATTTAGAATTAATTAAGTGATAATTGACTGATTAGTGGTCATATAAGTTTACAAGATGTAAACTATTATCGATAATCTAAGGATTTAGTAGAAGTAGCAGAAAGGTCATAATATAGAGAACAACAATAATGTATACGTGACATAACTAATGATCAATTAACATAATGGAAATTCTAAAAGTAAGAATTTCCTTATTGATCGTATATTATATAATACATAATTAGTTGATTTACACACATTAGCCATCTGTTCGGAGAAATTTAGTTTATCATCGAAAATAAAACCAAGGTTTTTAACATTATTTCAAGGAACAATTGTGATAGAATCATAATAACAGAAAAACAAACTGATAATGTTCTAGATATATTTATAAGTTGAGTTTTATTCATATTTCATATTAAACTATTTTGTAAAAAAAAACCATATTTATACAATCAATTAGAGCTATATTATCAGATGAATTGGCTATTATTGGAACTTCCAATTATTATTGGAAGCTCAATATACAATTGAATATCAGCAGCAAAAAAAATATATTTATTATACAGAGGGAAAATTAGATAAATTATTTTTAAGAACATGATAAGCATCTATGTTTTACAATATACATAAGGTATTTATACTTATATATTATATATATATATATATATATATATATATATATATATACAAATTATATCATATATATAATAATATAAAAGTTTATATAATATATAATTTTATAATATATTTATATATTATTTATAATATATAATTAAATTGTTAGAATATAATTATATAATTATATATATATATGTTATAAAGTCAAAGTTATAGATATATAAATATTAATGTAATATACATTTAAATGCATTTAGCATTACGTAACAGAAATCGATATATCTACATAACAAATTTAATTTAAACTATATATCGGTGTCTCGCTCTGTGCCTGGGCTCTGTATTAATTACATAGCCATAGCCATGTAAATGTTTATTTTTCTGATATTTTATATTTTTATCGTCTGTAAAGTATATTTCGTTATTTTTCTATAGAATAAATTCCACTCGGTGAGATTGCCTCATTCTTCGGTCTGCATCTCATCGGGTAGGTACTATTATTATTATAATAATAATAATTATTTTATATTATTATTATATTCAACAGGTCTTTACTTTGATTAATAAACTGTATTAGAACATTCACTTTATTACATATATATATATTATAAAGTCATGATAACTATATGCTATATATTAATATGCAGGAAACTGATGAATTATTTGCAGAATTTCAAATTTCATTTAAAATATTATAAAAACTGCCGGAGAGGAATAGTGAGTTGATGGGTATGGTAAAGCATATAACGTATATACAAAAATATATAAACGAATATATTGATGTAGCGCTACTAGGCAAACTGATCAAACAGGTAATTTAGTTATCTAATTAATAACATTAGTTAAATATCTATATAAAATAAATATGCAATTATATTTTATTAGTCCATGGATAGTATACTATATATCCATATATGGTCAATTATTTATTTTATTTGTAGCTCACAATGTAATTAAATTTAAATAATATTAATAATAGGTATATATATAAATAATGTTAACTGTTGTACACATATTATCAATATAATTCTATCCTTAATCAAATATAGATATAAAATGTATAATTAAATATATAATTTAATATTTCCTAAAATAGATGCGGGAATCTTATTTTTATGATGGAAGTTTGCGAATTATTGAAAAATTAATTTACAATGAAAATAAAGATAAGTTTACTTAATAATTACTTAATAACTATAGATTTAATATTATAGTTATTTTATGATTTTTCGTAAGATAATTCAAAAGTATAATATACTCTATTATATATAACTGCAGTAATTAATATAATATAGTGGATTTTTCTAATTACAATTCTATATTTTATATAGTATTATCATATATGATATTAACTGTATAAAGTTTCTTATATATAATATAAGATCTTATAAGATTTTTCTAATTACAATTCTATATTTTATATAGTATTATCATATATGATATTAACTGTATAAAGTTTCTTATATATAATATAAGATCTTATAAATTACATATTTATACTATTATTATATACTCTAGTATACTATATATATATATATATATATATATATATATATATATATATATATATATATATATATATATATATATATATATATATATATATATAAATAAATGAATAATTAAAATGTGAGTATCCTATATAAATTTATTTTTAATAACTAGTTACAATAATTATATAAAAGAGAATAATTCAACAGGAAAAATAATGTGTTTGAATTATTTAATATATATCTATTAATATAATATATATCATTTAATTTATATTCAATATATTCTCAGAACAAGGTAAAGAATACTACAGACGAGGCTATTATATCTAGTGTCTGTTGCAGTTGCGTCAACTGGGTATTTACTAGAGATAGAGAACTCACTACAATCTGAGGAGGAATATTCAACAATGGTGAGTTTTTATATAATTGATAGGTATTATTATTTAATGTATATTTATTATATAAATTAATATTACAAATATAATAATTATTATGGTTGACCTGTTTATATAAAACATGAGTTAACAATAAACACTATTAGTCATTAATAGTTGATATAATATTCAATATAATATATATATATCATATATGAGAACATACTTTAATTTGTCAAAGAAATTTTAATTAGATATGTATTAAATATAGTTATTCATATGGATGCATATATATATATATATAAATATTTATATTACAATTATTATATATACAATATATACTCATAAACAATAAAGCAATATTATAACATCATTAAAACATGAAATAAACTTTTCCAAAAATTAAAAAAGACTTATCATTTACAAATACCATCCTGACCTATCCCTACACAATATCTATATATTTATTACTAATAGACATTTAAAAAAAAAGAGTGTATAAATAAAACTTCAATTAAATATTTATTAATTATTATTATATTTACATCAGCTATATGCAAAGAACATTTAAAATCCTATCAGGCCCTAGATGAGGAGATGTGCTAAAGGAAATGCAACAAAGGGTCAATAGGAGGACAAAGTGACTTGATGATGTTAATATAGACAGTTTAATTTTTAGTTATTGTATAATACACATTCACTTCAATTTTTATTAATTATTGTTTTTCTATAGGTATCTGAAAAGACGAATGTGGAGGACCCGGGGGAAATGATTTCTACAATAAATATAATTTAAGATTAATTATTTATTTATTAATACCTAATTACAGAGTTATCACGCGACCATATCAAGTTATTATTTTCCATTTTTCTCAGTCCGTCATCAGTGTTTGTAATTTGTCTTCTTAACAGACCCAATGTTTCTTTATGATGTATATAGATGTTGTGGGTTGTCTCCCTGTTTCGTATGTTGTATAGCATGCCGTTCTTTGTCTTCCATAAAATTAAGTTGTGTACCTTATGCAGTGTCCTGCTAGTTGCAAATTTCTTTGTTTAATTACCCAATTGATCTTTGGCATTCCATGTACTTTGTATGTTGGTAATATTGTCTTTCCATGATGTGTTTGTTATCATTCTAGCCTATTAATAATTTAGGGTACGGCATCAATAATAAGTTAGGGTACAGCATCAATAATAAATTAGGGTACGGCATCAATAATAATTTAGGGTACAAAATCGTTAATAAATTAGGGTACGGCATCAATAATAATTTAGGGTACAAAATCGTTAATAAATTAGGGTACGGCATCAATAATAAATTAGGGTACGGCATCAATAATAATTTAGGGTACAAAATCGTTAATAAATTAGGGTACGGCATCAATAATAAATTAGGGTACGGCAACAATAATAATTTAGGGTACAAAATCGTTAATAAATTAGGGTACGGCATCAATAATAAATTAGGGTACGGCATCAATAATAATTTAGGGTACAAAATCGTTAATAAATTAGGGTACGGCATCAATAATAAATTAGGGTACGGCATCAATAATAATGTAGGGTACGGCATCAATAATAAATTAGGGTACGGCATCAATAATAATTTAGGGTACAACATCATTAATAAATTAGGGTACGACATCAATAATAATTTAGGGTACAACATCGTTAATAAATTAGGGTACATTTAGGGTACAGAAGACTTAAATTTGCTAGGGTACACATCAATCTTTTTAGGGTACAAGTATTCATTTATAGCATGATGGACCCTAATTAGGGTACGGCTATACAGACATGGTTTACACCCTAATTTTTACTACTCTTGTACCCTAATTTTTTACAGTGTATAAATTAATTTACGTAATTGGATGACAACTAATTACGTATTTCTTAACTCAAATAAAACTACATATTAAACATTTCTAATAAATTATATAATTTAGATATCTAACTTTCCCACAATATATTTAGATGATAGATACTATACTATACTAATTCCATAATATTATACAACATATTTAGGAGTAACAATTATAAGCGGATACACATATTAATATAATAACTAAATCATCGACTACTCAAATCATTAAAATATGCAATACAAGGAAATCTCTACCCTCTATAAAAATGCTACAAATTAGGGAATTCTTTAATTTTTCCAGACTTGACTACTGTTCTAATTTACTTACGGACCCTACTAAAATACAACTATTACAACTATACCGAATAATAAAATCTACAACTCGACTTATTTTTAATAAAAGGAATTTTGATAGATTATCTATTTCGCTGATATCTTCTCTAAAAATGTTACCAATTGACTTACAAATTAAAACACGACTTAATAAAATAAAACACTATTATTTACAATAATACTCCAACATCATTAACTGACCTATTATATTTAAAAACGTCTATATATACGTATACGACCACTAAGAAACTCCACCTCTATTAACCTTACGCTACCAACAGTATACTATAAACAGAAAACAACATAGCGGAAGAGATTTTCGGTATATGTCTGCATCTATATATATATATATATATATATATATATATATATATATATATATATATATATATATATATATATATATATATACGTATACATGGACACATCTTCCAGAAGAGATAAGGTAATAAATGAAATAAATAATAAATCAAAGAAGTGATACCAGTAAATATTATATTATCTAACATGTATAGTAACTTATTAATTATAATTTATAATATATTTTATTTTCGTATTTAGTTTACTTTTATTAACTAGAGAATATGCTGTATATATTCTTCTACGTTTTATTTGTATACTGTTACTCATGAACTATATATTACTATTATAATTAAAACACATTCGAGAATAGCGTCGCTATCAAATCATAATCATATATATATATATATATATATATATATATATATATATATATATATATATATATATATATATATATATATATGTAGATAGATAGATCAAATATCTATTGAATTACTGGTATATATGGCATGTGTAAACAATCATTCTTTTTTCATTTATTACTTATTATTAAATTATTGTTACATGTCATTTTGCGAGTATTTAACACTTACTAAACTATATATTTATCTAGTTAAATATATATATATATATATATATATATATTTATATATATACGTCACATGTTATACGAAACATTTTATTATTCCCTATAAATAATTCATCATTCAATTGAATATATTATGTAATATAAAAACATACTTTGTTACATATATACATTCATTAATTATGCATAAACAAATACACACATATACTACGTTTACTACATAATGCATACTGCTACTTTTTATCCTATAATACACACATGGCGTATATATATATATATATATATATATATATATATATATGTGTGTGTGTGTGTGTGTGTGTGTGTTTGTGTGAGTGTTTGTATGCATTCATTATTGTGTATTTGTATTAGTATGTATACTATTATATTATATAATGCTATAGTACATATATTTTATTATATTTTGTTTATTTATATACATATATATATATATATTACAATTTTAGTTTACGATATTTATAATTAGTAAAGGTAAGACATTGTGTGCGTGTATGTATGCGGTTAGATAGTCGTGTGCGTGTGACTTATATGTGACAACTATGTACACAGACTGCAGTATACAGTATGCATACAGACTGTAGTATGCCGTACTTTATCGCACTAATGGCGTTAACAAATTGAATAGTAATGGTGGCGCGTTCAACTTTAATTACAGGTTTATACGCTAGGGCAACCATTAACTAACGGGGCACGTCACTAAGGTCCTATCTACACACCTATTACTACCACTACTACTACCACTACTACTGGTACTACTACTGGTACTGATGATGATGATGATAATGACGGTATGGCACGCGTTTACGTCTGCGCGATGAGAAGACTTAGAGTGTTACCCCTACGGCGCTAACTCCCCCTACCCCACTCCACCCCGCCCGCCCCCCACTAGACATTGTCGTAACGGTATCGAGGTGTGTTGTGGGGGAGGGGGTGGGGTCACGTGATATATGTCAACTTACCCGTGCCCGTAGTAATAGCCGCGCCGCGCCGTCTAATATCCGGTTCCGGTGTTATCCCGTGCTAATCACACGTCACGTGACACGCTGGGACAGACATACAGACCACAGCCTCCTCCCCAGCCTCCCCGCGCGCTTGTTAATTCCAGCGGGCCCCTCCCCCCACCTCTCCGTCACCTCCGTCACCTCCTCCCCCCTCTATTGTTACGGACAACAATGCAACAGCGGTGCCAGCAGCAGCGGTGACACGATGACGCGCCGACACATAAGTTGTTTATAATTGTACATCTTCATGCTTCATTGTTAATACTATGCATAGCCTGTGACGCATAGCCTGTGAGTCATAGCCTGTGAGTCATAGGTGTGTGTTATAATCTATTGTGTACACACACGCGTGTTTGTGTGTGTGCGTATATATATATATATATATATATATATATATATATATATTTATGTGTTGTGTGTATATGTGTGTGTGTATTTGTATGTGTGTGTATGTGGGTGTGTGTATTTGTATGTGTGTGTGTATGTGGGTGTGTGTATGTGTGTACATTGATGTGTAATATATTATCTGAAATATGTTGTATTCCCACTGTGAATATAAATTAGAATAGGCTACACCGTGATGTATACATGTATACATATTACAATGTATACAATATATATCAGTTATATTCACATGTATACATGAAGCCATATTTTACATATTAGTATATTATTAGTTGGTTTCACGTGTCATAATACATGTATTGCAATATCAAATGTCAACATAATTAAAGTATACATGATGTATGTAAAATACTATTTTATACAAGTATAGTAGTCGATTTATATATATATATATATATATATATATATATATATATATCTGATAGCAACTTTGATGTTGATTGATTGTATTTATTTAGAATATATCTGAATGAACACAATTAAATATGTTATATATATATACATAGACATATGTTATATTAATTCATGAATTAAAATAAATCAAATATTATAAACGCATATATCACACGTTCATACTCATATACCATCCCATCTCTGTAATATAACCCCTTACTATATGCGTTATATTCAATCTCCCTACTACCATTCACTCCAAATCTATATATATTTTAAATATATTTTACCTCATTTAATAACAGTTTTGATTAATATTATTTTATATACGTTATTTTACCGAATACTGTTTTGTTTATACTTGCTATCATAAAAGAAAAATCGTTGTTATAACAACGATTTTTCTAATGATTACTTCGTAACATCTTAAATAGTACTATAGTATACTATATTATACTATAGTATAAACGTATATTTTTCTTATGATGGACCATCGATAAGTGATATTGTAAGGGTATTTATACGGGTTTTAATAAACAAGACTTCATCATCATTATCAATATAATCATATATATATATATAATACTTTATAGTATTGACATTTTATTTTCAATAATATTTGCACGTGCCATTTACACATGAATGTATGGTATTGTACCATCGGTATAAATACATATTTATTCTGGATGTTGTTATCTATTTGATAATTTATTTAATAATGTAATAATGAAATATATAATCGAAAGTATAAAGTAAAAATATTTGCTAATAATAACATACGCTATAGAAATAAATAAAGAATAATAATAAATTAACAAATTAAAAAAATTAAAACACAGTTAACGTAAAAAAATATATATATAAATATATATATATATATATGTATATAATTATAATCCATGGTTTTAAATTCCAATATTTATTAAAATATATGTTAAAAATAAATCAATATATATTCAATAATTCTAAATATTTGTTACCATACTTACGTGTAAATAACATGTATATTTTGAGTAAGGAATTACAATAAATGATATGTGTTCCTCTTGATGTAAAAAAAAACGCAATTGTAGACGTATATATGATATGTTATGAAATATATAGAACATATAGTTTGCTTTGTTTTTAATATTACAAATTATGAATTTATATATTCTTGATTATTCTTTATTAATATATATGTATATATATATATATATATATATATATATATATATATATATATATATATATATATATATATATATATTCTGTATATATATATATATATATATATATATTGATTATTCTTTATTAATATATATATATATATATACTGATTGATTGAAAGTTAATTAAACACTTAAATAAATCATAAATTATTTCTCAAAATTTTGAGTGTATATATAGAATACAAATAATAGAGTATACTCTTATAGGTAAAACAATAAATATAACACTATATTATTAATACATAAAGCATTCTAAAAAATATATATATATAATTTCTATATTTGTTATCAAATATTCATTTAATTAAGTTATAAGCATATAATAAGTCCATAATACGGACACATTAGATGTATTAAATACGGACACCCTATAACCAATCAGCGCGCATCATATGAACTATTCTGATTTTTATAAAAATCGCGTGAGTTATAATATTAATACCACCATTAAGCTACATCTAAAATAATTATTATTTAGATACTTAAATTGTATTATTTATTAAAAATTATTAACTAATTAAAGTAGAATAACTTATTCATAAAATTAATTATAAATAATGCAATTGTAATTTGTCTGATTGATTCATCAATATTATATAGTTTATCTTGTGGTAGGGTGTCCGTATTATAACATAGGGTGTCCGTATTCGGACATGGGTACTGAATACGGACACCCCCGTTATCTATGGAATTAAAAATTAAATAAAATTTTAAAATCACAATAATATCTATAATCATATAATATTAATATATCGTAATTTTTGAATAAAAATAATGAGTTATAAAATAGTAAACAATTTATTGTTAAAGTGTCCGTATTAGGTTATTTTCCCCTATATTATAACTATAGGAAACCCTGTGTACTCGATTGTTATATTTACGAATTACTCATTAATTAATTAATATGATTAACATGCAACCGATAGTGTCCGAATATGTCCGATAGTTCCGATAGTATACTATAGATTAGTAGGTACTATAGTACTAAGTAGTATACTACTATAGTACTAAGTAGTATACTACTATAGTAGTAGTACACGAGGTTAGCATTTCATAATTATATATATACTAAATTGAGATAATATATTACTATGTTTTGTTTATATATTTAATAATATATATATATATATATATATATATATATATATATATATATATATATATATATATTAATATATTTATATATGGTAATATGAGCATCTAGTAGGCGAATCTATAAAAGTGAAGAACACCTATAGGTATAGAAGAATAATATATATATATATGAAACACGCGTAAATTGAATACATATACATATATATATATATATATATATATATATAATGTCTATATATACTGTAATTGTAATATGTATTGTTGTTGTAAATGTAGCGATATTAACAAGCGAGTGGTAACTTCCGTAATAACACGAAGTCCACACACGTATGCCACGTATAATACATGTGTACGTGTAGAGAGTGTTAGTAATTATCCTTGTTTACAACCGTGGTGTTATAATCCGTACATCTGAAGAGAGCTGTAAAACATCCCATTATCTCCTATGTCATAAAGTATTGTAGTGATTGGGAGAGAGAGAGAGATAATTAGTTCCATCATTAAAATAAAGTATAAATGACATGAACTTTAGTATATTCTGAAGGGTAAACATGAATTGTTTATGTCTGTAAAAGGTATAATTTTTAAATAATGAATACAAAAACACAGATAAATAATGTATATCTATACGGCCGTATAATCAAATAGGTATACCTAATAATATATTAACATTTATAAGTGATATTATATAATTGTGTATACAAAATGATCGGCTCTCATTAAAACCATGGATGAATTAACATGTGAGCGGCTTCGAAGGGATTTATAGCCTAGTTATATATAAGTTAAAACTTTATTTAAGTTCCTGCATGATCCATGGTTGGGATGATATAAAATAAATATACTAATTTACCTATTAAATAATGTAAAATAAGGATATATAACAGATGCATACAATTGACGAAAGAATATTTAGTTGCAAGTAAGTCTACCACAATATATTGAGATCAAATATAAGATATTAGTTCATACAATAACTTATTTTCTAGTGCTACACCAGCTTATTTTAGTATGTATTTAGCTCATTTTTATATTGTATACTAACCCTGGTTCAAATGGTACTATAGTTAGTTTACAGATGGTACTTTAGTTCTTTTTAAAATGGTACAATAGCTCTTGTTCAAATGGTATATTAGCCATTTACAAATGGTACTTAGCTCGTTTTCAAATGGAACAAAGCTATAGTCCCGTGGGTCATTCTCAAATAGCCACATATATGTGGCATCTGGGGGACACGACTGTATCCTTTTCAAGTACCCTATATGGTATACCGTACCGTATTGTCTAACTGTGTAAACATAATTATAACGTGTCGTACATAAATACAATTTCACGCATGCGCTCCGTGTAATACCTCCATAGGGGTCTCACTCCGCTTCCGTTTTATATTTACGGCCGTAATTTTCATCCGTTTTCTGATTAGAAAATGGTAAACCGCCATATTTATATTACTATTTAAATAGAAATATTTTTTTTTATATTTCATTGGTAAATCAGTTAGCGGATCAGGTAAATATTTGTAGGGGGTATTGAACCGGTTTACCGGTAATATATATGATAACGTATAGTTAGGTAGGCGTATGTATATGTGTGTGTGTGTATATATATATATATATATATATATATATATATATATATATATATATATATATATGTATGTGAGAGTTCACCCCCTGCGTTAATGTATCGAATTAGTTAGATGACCAGTTAATTATTGTATCCTAATATATGGTTATATATAACCATACATATACATATATATATATATATATACATATATATATATATATATATATATATATATATATATATATATATATATATATTAATATATATATATATTAATTACAGAAAATATAGGGATCGTGTGAACAAACGTCCGTTCGCGTACAGTACGCGATTTTTAATTTGTATATATATATATATATATATATATATATATATATACTATATAAATAATATATAAAACAGGTAATCTACTCATAACAAAAGGGTATTGCCACTGCAAACTTATGCAATTACGTGCAATATGTCGACATGGTCGTCATCAAACGAAATAATAAACACAGATAGTTACGTAATTAATAGGGCCGCATCTGGGGGGCGTGGCCAGCCTTACTAGGATTACAAGAACCCGTTATTAAAGCGAGCTCGGTCGAGAGGGGGGTAGTAAACTACCTCTACAGTGGTGACAGAGGGTACTACCGTTATAATAATACCGGCACCCCTCTCCACTAGTAACGCCCCCTAATAACAATGTAAAGCCGACAACCTGTACATGTAGGAGGCAGCACTAGTACTAATAATAATAGCGGAGGAGGCGGCGACTTCAAAGCGAAATCATAAACGCACGCGCGTCGCGCTAGTAAACCAATTAGGGGGCGTGTCTAGCGGCGGAGGGGGCGCGGCCTATAATTATAAAACAATTACCGACGGACCGTTAATTCAACGTGGTGCAGGTGTTTGATGGTGTGCGCACGCATGGCCGACCCGGCTATATTCGATAACAATAGACCTCGTGTGAGTACACAGGTACAACGTGGTGGAAGAGAAGGTATTGCGGACAGTGGTCGGTGAGTGACCATGGTCACTACCATGGTCACTACCATGGTCACTACTGCAGTAGCTAGCGACCGGTCGTTTATTTGGTTAATTATTTAAGTAGTGGCGCCGACTTTGAAGTCGCGGGCGGGCGGGGTAATCACCTCGTGATCACGTGACGTGTTTCAATCACGTGAGATGATGTAATCTGTGCCATCGGACCGGTGATGTAACACGTCCGAGGGGCGGGCGTGCGGGCGTCAAGTAGACTGGTGTCGAGGGGAGAGGAGAGATGGTCATGTATTAGTGCACAGTGTTAATGCGATGTTAATAATAAGTACTTATAGTGTAGTACAGTACAAGTATACTTGTACATATACTTGTACGATGTAGATATGAAATACATAAGTACGTATATAAATCCGTAAAAGTACGTATTTATATACATTTATATACATTTATATACTTATATTAACGTACTGCATATATATAGTGTACACTGTAAATAATGGATAATATTCCCGGTAAACTATACAATCCATATACCCCTATATATAGATATAATTATATTTTATTTTAATTTATAATAATTTATTATATTTAAAACACTTTAATGTTGTCAGTTATTATGTAGGTCACATTGTTCTCAGAAATGATATCGCTAATATAATAAATAAGCATTGTTAAAGTATACTTTGGTTATAACCAATCGATAGATAATACAATTGTATTTGCCGAGGTTACTAGGGGTGTCGACAATATTATGTATAACCTTCTTTCGTATTCTAATAAAGCTTTAAATTTAAATATTAATATTTCTTAATATTAATATTACTTTTTCCTATAGCATTAAATATTACTTTTCCCTTAGTATTAAACATTATTTCCTAACATAATTGAATTTCTTGCAATTAATCTAATTATAGATACACTTCAATTTATATTCCTCCTAAATATGTGCCTATATGCCTAATACCTTTATTTAATTTCATGAATTATCTGATTACATTAAGTATATACTTACTTTCTATAGTATACGTTCAGCTATATTATCTACTATCGTCTACATTATCTATGAGTATCTAACTTAATATATATTGGCGATTTTAATTATTATATAGATTCTTTCTCACAACACCTTTCTTTATTTAGACAATTAACTGATTTTATTGGTCTACTTCAAGATATATCTTGTTCTACTCATATATATGATAATATTCTTGATATTATTTCACCTCTCTTAATACACCTGTTCAAGTGATTGTTAAGTAATTATTTACTATATATTTATTATCAATATCTCTTCCATACTTCATGAAGTGCACTTAATCTAAGTAAGCTTCCAATTATTATGACTTAATTCTATTATAGGGAGTTAAGACATTAATCTATTATAGGGAGTTAAGACATTTGAACTATTATGAACTTGTATTTATAATTAGGAATAAAATAACCAGTGGTCCTATATACCTTGATATCCTATAGGTGTTATTAATTATACCTATATTATAATATTATAACTATATTATCTTTTATCCTATTTGAATCATTGGTCCCTTTAAACTCTCATTACCTCACTCTACTTTATTACCGTTGTTTTCTTCACACCTCGCTCTTATGAAACGTTCTCTATGGAAACTTGAACGTAGGCTACAACTTCATTCTTATCATGCATGAGTCACCAGTGATGACTCATAACTAATGAGTCATAAGTCATTGAGGTCAGGAGGGATTATATGCAACACATTTATTTACCATTTAACATTCATTTATCACATTTATATATGTAGAAATTCAACTGTCAATCTCTCAATAGTTATTTAAAAAAATAAATAGAATTCTTGATAATACAATATATCACATATCTAATATACTTTCCAATGAAATTGTACACATGTACATCGTACGCATACACGAGGATTGTATACATATATATTGCACATATAGTACAGTGTACACATATTACATAGTGTATATTTTAAATTGTATATAGTATATATACAGTATACCTCGTACAGTATATACAGTATGCTTTGTACAGTGTACAAATTAGACTCGATTTACACTGTATTTAGTCACGTGTTAAAGTTAATATTAAAACTCTAATTAGGATTACAACAATATTAAGTCAACATTAATATTATATTACTGAAGGTAAATACGATATATTAAATATATGTATTTATTCTATATATATAATTACATATAAATAGCTATAATTAACGATCCATACATGCATTCACATATTTCACTACACATATCGTATAGAAATGTTTACAATGGGTTAACATAAGTAATAACTGAACAAGTGGACCCTGTTTGTGAGCCCCATTCGAGCCCCACTGTCCCATGTGGGGACTATAAATCAAGTACCCATGCGTGTGGGTGTTTGTTAGTGACGTACAAGAAATCCCTACCCAATACTGACATCTACATGACATATGTACTCGTTGTTTGCGACAATGCACCTAGGAGGCGACATATGACATGCATACATTGAGCGTATTGTATAACATGCATTGTATTGTATTATTTAACATGCTTATTTGATATATTACTATGATTGTATTGAATATTGTAAATAGTAGATAGATTATCTACTATTATGAAATAATTAATTATTAACTCCAGTTTATTAATTTGTATACACATAATACTTATTATAATAATAATGTCGGTTAATCGCCACTATATGTCGCTAGTCTCTTTTGATTGACAGCTCACGTCGGAGGTACGATACAGTTCAGCGGAGAAGTTCACAGAGACGTTGAATAATTAATATAGGAAGGTAGGTGTGTAGAGAGGTTGATGGGTAGGTGGGTGGTGGGGTTCATTAGTGATTCATTAATTATCGCCCGTTTAAAGCTTCCGATGACCACCGCAGCCGCTCGGGTGGCGCTAGTGGTGGTCAATAGATTAGGGAGGTATGGTTACATAACCGTAATCTATTGTTTAGTGTATTGTCTATAGTACGTGTATGGATGTATAAGAGTGTGCCCGCCCATATATGGAATGGATGGACAACATTTTTAAACGTAAATCGTTGTGATCGTGTGGATCTATAGATCTCGGTGACAGTCTGATGATGACAAATGATCAAAACGAATGGCGACGATGTCGTACACAATATTCATATTCCCCCTACGAATCAAGAGTCATTGGATACAAAATAACGAACACAATACCCATAATGTAGTTATATATCTATATGTGTCCATATACCTATATATACTGTGTCTTAAATATTGTGTTATATGTAAGTAGAAGTACATATATGTAGGATTCCTAGATATAAAGTTATAGATACTATCTATTAGATAGGCTATGTCTCTAAATATTGAAAGAGTTAAATAAAATGAACTCTCTAGATCAATGTCCCTATTGTTATGAAGATATGTATTCAAATTTACGGGCCTTTCAAAATTGCGCATACTAACTTCAGAATTGTTGACTAATTTAAGTATACTTATTGCATAGAATATAATTTCTATTATAACTATTATTATATAATGTATAATATTACTTATAGTCTATATATAGTCTATAAGATATATAATATATCAGATTATAACTTCTTCTATAGATAATATATTTATGGCCTCTATATATTCTACTGTTTAAAGATTAATTATAGCTTCAATATATTCAGTCAGATTATACGCACATTATTCATTTAATATGTAACATTATCTGTAGATGTTAAAGAATGCGCATTCCTGCCTATCAGATCGTTGGATATTTTGTATAATATACCCTAATCGTAGTTTGCTTCAATAAATGTTTAAGTTAAACTCATATTTAGCTGTTTTAATTCATACATTATATTGCATTTATTATATATATATATATATATATATATATTAAATTATCTCAGTTGGCTAAGGAATCAGACACACTAGCAGTAGGACACGGGTACGATCCTCGTTCGGACCATTAAAATATGTCTTAAAATATTATTTAGAAGTGATATTATATAATTGTGTATAAATAAATGAACGGCTCTCGTTGAATCCATGAATTCATTAACATGAGAGCGGCTTTGAAGGGATATTATAATATCTCTATAGAGACCTGTGGTTATAAGTGAAAACTTCATCTAAGTTCATGGATGAAAGGACTCCACCAAATAACAATAACAATGACAATCATATCACTTCGAATATTCACAAATGCAACCACATTTTCACAATTTTTTGACTTGTGGTAAATTAATTCTCTTCAATATTGACCATGGTCAAAATAATCTGTAAAGATTGTCGAATTATTAAGTTACCATTTATTATTTAGTCATTCAGTTATTTTTATAATATTTAAAGAGTTCGTTTATAGTTGATTATTATCATAGCATATTTAAGTTATCGATAATGATGTATTGTATACTAAACATAAGGATTATATCGATACAATTTGTTTATGTCAATGTTTGATATTATTATATAATTTTAGTTGGTACTTTGTTTAGTTAAATGTATGTCAATGTTATCACATGGTGCTATATTATTAATATTTGTATTATAATTATTATTAACAATGACTAATATTCTGTATTATTAATACTAATAGTAACATGTCATTCATGCATTATACGTATATATATACGTATACGTATACGAATAACGTATACGTTATTCTCTATAGATAATATATTAGTATTACCGATTGAGGTGTTAAAATTAAATAATCATTATCATCATATATGTAGGTTTTAGAATAAAATAATATATACATATATATATATATATACATAATATTTCATATAAATAATGACGACACACTCGCCTGGTATTGATCACCTCTATTGTCCGCTAGGGGCACTGCTGCTGCTACACTGTGATCACGTGATGTCATGTTTATCTTCTGTCCAGTCTCCTCCTCCTCATCGCGCTACTTATCTCCGCCGCTGTGTTATTGTTATAGGGTGTGTTCGCTGTTATAATACCCTCCCTCCCCCCCAGTCTCCCCATCTCACGCCGCTTGGTCTGTTACAACAACTAGTCACGTGATACACGCGTGTCACGTGAAGTTGCGTAACGGATGTGTCATGTGACCGTTATGCCGTGTCAGCATTAACATGTTATTCTAGTTGTAATAATTAAATAACAAATACCGTATTTGTGTTATATAATAATATTTATCTATTAGAAAATACTATATATACATATATATAAATTAATACTATAGTTTTTATCTGATAATAATTATATAAGTATGATATTAATTATTTCCCAATATGTGTTAGAATATTACCAATATATATGATTATCATAAATATTACTATTACATAATATATATAATGTATCATACTCGATATTTGAAATGTAAATGATTTATATTTAGTAAGTGTAATAATTTATTTAAAACAAATTATCTCATCAGTATATTGAATACTTATAATGTCTATAATTAATAGTTTATTTATATATGTTACTTCCGGTTTAGGTTATTATTTACCTGGTAAGTCTGTATCACTAAATTTGATTACTTTTTGATTAGTTTTTATTATTTTTATTTATATTTATACTTTATTTATTTATAATTTACTTAGGTACACCTAAACATGTTTAAATACAATTTCATCACTTTTTTCATTATCATCATTATTATCATCATGATAAAATATATATATACATCGTATATATATATATATTCCCTTGCGAGTCCGACTTATCGGGAGTTGACTGTATATATATATATCGTACAATTTCTATATTAGATTCGCTACTAGTGTACTATATTACTATAGTACACTATAGTATACACAACTACTGGAGTCAGTAATAATACCAATAACCCTCATGAGATACTCAGCCACTGCAGTGGTTAAATCATGATTAATATATTAATCATGATTAGCTGCCGCATGCAGTGCAGTGTACACACGACACATACGACATATAATGTATAACATATTTAGTTGATATATCGAACGGAATTCCGAAAGTAAAAAGTGAAACGTTTGAAATAGATATATCGTTAATCCGATACTAAGAAGCGGTGGTGACAGCTTGTTACGTACAACGTAAACCCCGATATAACGTAAACACCTCGATTAATAATAACGTCTCATCGTATCGTAAATAGCGAATACGTCATAATAAGTCTGACACCTTACACAAACACACACCCACACACATCCACACACATATGATATCAATGTACATAAGTATACTGTCTACCCTATAGGGTAGACCGTTTTTGAAAGTGTTCCTAATAGCTCACAGTATGTCATAAATGTTATATTAAACATATTTGTTAAGTTTCATCACAACATATTTAATATTGGTAAAGCTGAGTTCACTTCAAGAAGAAATATTTGCATTTATGATTCTATGTACATTTCTATAAATAGAAAATATTACATGTGTATTTTATGTATTTGTGCAAGAGCGCATTGTTAAAAAAATAAAATATAATATTATTCTAATGCACCCCAGCAAACAGTAAGATCAGCATAATAGCAGCATAACAGCAGCATAATAGCAGCATAACAGCAGCATAATAGACATTTAATAGCAGCATAATAGCACAATGTAAACATTTGAGGCTCTATCATTTGCTGTTATGCTGCTATTATGCTGCTCTTACTGTTTGCTGGGACATTGTACATGCGAGTATGTATATACATCCCTTGTTGACGTAGTGTTGATGCTCGCGTCGGTAGGTATCGTTATGTCATCGCGCGTCGTGATGTATTCAAGGACGCGCGCCTATGTCCTTGATGTATTAACCGACACGCTTGGATGATTATCGCGGACGATTACGTAACGACGCGTCGTAGCTGTACTTCGGTCCCGTTAATGGTGTTACCATCGCGGCGGTCAGTAGTACAACCTCCACGACCACCACCGTTAGTGTGGCGTGGCCACTGGTCAGTAGCTACCACTGGTCAGTAGCTACAACAACACTTACCTCCCACGCCGCCGCTCTAGTGCTTTATACCGTTGTATATACATTGTTAAAAATAATAGCATTCAACACCTTAACTTTATAAAATATCAATAAGTGATTAAATGTTTCGTTTACCAAATCCTTTAATCGTATTTCATATGAAACTAAAGGGTTTGTCGTTAAATTTATATTATACATTAAATTTGCATATATAAAGGGTTTCTATTTATGAGTTAATATAATAGCTTTCAAAACCATTTACTTTATAAAATATCAATAAGTGTAGACTATGTGGAATACCTACGTGGAACATTACACACGAATACGAAATTATATTACGTTATTAAAAAAAATTACTACGTTATCTTCATTAGATTAGTATCCGTATCATTTTAGCTAGAGTTAGAATTAACATGGTAACTCCCAACGCCAGCTTGCACCCTTAGGCTCTATTTATTAATTAAATTTATATATATATAGTACCAGTGATAACGCACGCATACATAGGAATCACGTATACATACACCAGTAATCACGCACGGATCAACATACGAACGCATACACTCTATGCACTATAGGCATCACTATGATGTGCGGCACTTTGATGTGTGGCAGAGAGGGTTCCGCACGGCGGGGCGGTGAACGTGTTATAAACGGCTCTTCTTTATTAGTTGAGTGAATGTTAATGTATCACATACGTGTAATATAACTGTTTATATACTATGTATAGGACATACACACACTCATACACACACACACACACATACACACATACACATATACATACACACACACATATATATATATACAGTCAAAGCTCGATAACTCAACATTGACGGGACGGAGTTTTCATGTTGAGTTAGCGAGTATGTTGAGTTATCGGATGTATAAATTAATGACTTAATTAATATTTTGTTCACATAAATGCATTCAAAATAGTACTCGTATGATAATATAATAATTTTAATTGTATTTTTACGTTTAAATATTTATATCCATATATTATTAAATAAAACCATGTTGCATAATGTATGTTGAATTATATTTGTTGAGAAATGTAGTTTTATTACATGTAAAAGATACGAATCCAACAACATATGATTGTGATATTTTGATTTTTCATAAATGTTGAGTTATCGGATGTATATGTAATGTATAGGCTAGGATTATAAAAACGATGTTGAGTTATATGTATGTTGAGTTATATTAGTTGAGTAATAGGGTTTTTGTTAACATGTGAAAGATACGAATCCAACCAAATATTTTTTGGATGTTGAGTTATCGGCAATGTTGAGTTATCGGCATGTTGAGTTACCGAGCTTCTACTGTATATATATATATATATATATATATATATATATATATATATATATATTTATATATTTTAGGTCAAATAAAAATTCTATATTATATTTAATAATTCGATTTATATAAAAATTGTAAATTACAAAATATATGAAATACTACCTTTAAAAGTGGTATATTTATATTTATACTATACATTTTTGTATTCAAATATATAGATGTGTATTAATTTATTGATTTATTAGTTTCAATTTAAGTGCAAATATAATTAAGAATATACTTAACATTAGCGTATTATAAGTAATTTAAAATATTACAAAGAGACACCGTAACAATAATACTTGAGGCTGAGTCATAGTTACCATGGTTACCTACACGAGATGATTCATGGTAACCATGCATCATCCCGTGCAACACATGTCTCCACTTTTAGAACTTCAAGATTATTCATTATTTAACATTTCACGTAAACTTAACTTTGAAATTTGAAATGTTAATAAACATTCCTACTATATTTGTTCTAAAACCATTATAATAAAGTAACATACTACATATATATAGTATTGGATCGATGGCTCAGTGAGACAACCGAAAGCTAATAAGCCAGAGGTCCCGGGTTCGACTACAGGCAGTTCTTGTTTTTCTCTTGTGTTTATCAAGAATTTAATAAACGATAAATCAAAACACAATAACAAAATGTTACTATTTGTTTCGTATTGTCCGGGGCTCCTCAAAGTTATTTATAACATGTACTGTACGGTTGATCATTTTTGGAAATAGTATAATGGACTGTACATTTTACAGGTCTATGACTTCTTTAGGGTCCATTTAAATTACAATTGTATCCGATATTATTATATGTGTGATTCAATAAATAAATATTATAGTATTATATATACATATATATATATATATATATATATATAGATACATTACGCTATCAATTATTATTATATAAATGTTGTATCTAGTTTGTCTACTATAGTATACTTGAAGTGATTATAACATACTGTAACTATAGTTGTATATATTAAACCTGTTAATTATATATTACTACTATAGTAGTAATGCATACATATATATTATAGGCCTAACATATTATATACGGTACTATATATATATTGATATAATAATGATGTTTATATAATTAAAACGAGGATATTAAACTACCAAATATAATTAAAGTAGATATTGTTGGTTGATATAGTTTATCCAATATTAAATTCATATACTAAAAATGTATATTTAAACTTTAGAAAATAATACTATGACGTATATTATCATTATAAGTTTGAACATTATAATGTACTATATGTATATACTTAATATATATATATATATATATATATATTAACTAGAATATTCCAGATATAATAATATATAATTAATATATTATATAGTAAACTATCTATACGGTACACCCCGGTACAATACACTTACACGTGTGTGTGGTGCGGTTTATATTATTAATAATCACGTGATACGTGGCCGATTACCCGCCGTATAGGGCGGCATATGTTTCTCGGCTGGAGAACAATAGAGAGGTCTAGAGAGTCACGTGACTGGAGTGGGGGGGGGGTGGGTGGGGGTACTAGAGTGGGGGCCGACCTGCTGCTGATTTATTACCGACGCGTACAGGACAATAACATAACGGGACAAAGGGTTGACGACGGCCTCTTCCAAATATAGGACTAGGCGCGCACACATACGCACGAGCGCACGCACCGATGAGCGCGCGTATACAACGATGCACGAGTGCCGCACATATATAGGACACACCGCTCGCTAGGGGTAGTGTTAGTCGCTATAATCCGCGATCGTGGTGACAGATGGTCGCGTGTCCACCACCGAACTGGAAAGAGGGGGTGGGCGGGGCGATCGGCCTAATTGATGACGACGAGAGGAGGCGGTCGTCGAGAGCTCGCATCACGTGATGACGCCCACTATTCAATAATGGCGACCGACCGATCTAGGGGACATTACCGAGAACGACAGGCTACGAGAAGGTTCGTTATTTAGCGAGATGTATAGTTTTCGATCTAGCCTTATCAGGAGAAACAGTTATTGATTATTTTCTCGTATACACTTTGTGTATGTATGTGAGTGTGTATGTATGTGAGTGTGTATGTGTGTGTGTGTGTGTGTGTGTGAGTGTGTGTATGTGTGTGTATATTCACTCATCTGTAGATACCATAACACGTATGATATATGTTTATAATTATATAAAACTTATCCTATATATACAGTACAAATATTATAAATACATATTTTATATGATATATATAATATGAATATGATATTTATGAATTTATATAATCTACTAATTTAAAGTCTATTTTAAATTATAATACCAGTTTATTAATTACAATATATTATGTTTATAGATTTAAATAAAAATGACAAATATATTATTATATAGTTATGATTAAATATAATAATATACGATTATTTAACATAACTAATTTATTAGGTAATCCAACGAAGGAAATATGCCCAAGGTTCACCTTGGTCAATGTCGGGAATATGAAGGCCGAATAATGTGCTTTAATTAGTGCTGAAACTTGTAATGTTAGTTTAATAATATATGTTTTATAATAAATAATATATATATATATATATAATGTTAGATAATAATAATATTAATTATATATAATTGTATAGTTAATAGCATATAAAATATGACTATAATATATATGTATATATATATTATACTAAATTATTTAAAATAATTATCGACCAATATTATTTAAATGTAAAAGTTTTATTTATTTAATACAAGATTAATATGTTTAATATGGAATAAAGTAATATTGTTGTAATAATTTCAAATATATTTAAATATATATATATATATATATATATATATTTAATAATAACTTAACCCTGCACTATTTATAAAGTTATTTTAGTTTATAAAATTTATTATTTTTATTAACGATTTTCATTAAAAATTAACTACTAAATATAATAATAAAAAATATATATATATATATATATATATATATATATATATATATTGATGTTGATATCATGTATACATTGTAGATGTAGAACAGTGACACGGTGAAGTAACCGAACATACCTCAGGTCGATTCTAAAAAGAAGTACAGTTATAAATTATGCTTAGAAGATTACTTTTCTATTTTGATTAAGAATACATCTAGCACATATTATTTATTATACATATTATATAAATCATATATATACATGTATATTATATATAAATGCAGATATTTTGTTAGAATATTCATAATCAGAAAATGAAATTAATTTAATAATGCATTAAACTATGCTCTATTAATAGATACCCATAACTTATTGAATTCTGTAAGATCTCAACAGAGAATATCGCCCTATTCTCTACTAACGCCAGTATGCGTGCGTGCGTGCGTTCGTGTGTGCGTGTGCGGTTGCAAGTGTGTGCAACTGTTATCTTTAGAGTGTATACCAATAAGCTAACGGTATAATTATGTGGAGATAATCTGTGTTTGCGAGAGTGTCTATTTCCGTCATGTTATTGTGAAGATGAGAATATCTAGTCAAAGTATTCAATACGTCATATAATCTAAACTCTTTTTAATACATATATATATATATTAATTTATTTATTTATTATAGATATATAATATCGGAGGCAATATCCATTAACTTATTATTATTATTATTATTACGATTATTTATTATTTATTATACTTATTATTATTTATCGGACTATTTATTTATTTATTAATATAATTATGTTATTAATCATTTATTTCCTCGTACCTATCATACATAATGTTACCACCATATAACGGCTTATATTTAAGCCACGCCCCCTATAGATAGATCGTTATCCGTAATGGTAACTCCCCCTAGATAGTAAAAACAGTGCCGGACTGTGCAATAACAACAACCCGATAACAACGGAAGTCACGCGCCACATCGGTCACCTCATACTACTACTACTACCCCGTCACAGCGTTACGTCACCGTCTGTCGTGAAGTCACGTGACATCGTCACCGCCCACAACGCCGTCTATCGGCGTTTTTTAGCGACGGCTTTTCTATCGTTTATTACGTAACGCTCGGCTGCTAATTAAGCGTCTCTCTACGTGAGCGTGCGCGTGTGTGTGTGCGTGTGTGTGTGTGTTAATACGTACACACGTACAGTGACGTCGTACGTCGTACACACGTAAGCGCCCACGTTAGTGTACGCAGACGTGCGCTCGTACCCACGTGATCAAGACACATCTCAATCAGCAGTCTCTCTCTCTCTCACAATGATTGCGATGATAACCACGATAGGACGGCTAACGGCACTTATGTAAGCGACTACAGCACTGATGTACGGTTGCCCAAACGCACGCACACACGCACGTACACGCACGCGCGCGCCAGAACATATGGCGACACGTAGCGGTAATATATGGTAGTAGAGGTGACCGATTATCGCTAGCTCCATCTCTCTCTCTCTATCTGTGTGTCTAGCGCTTCACTTTCTACTATTATTTCATTTCGATTTCGATTATTACGATGAGTCACGATCTAGTCACGTGTTCACCTAATGCACATTCATCTTCGTCTGCCCTATACAACCGTTATGTATACCCGTTGCATTTATTATTAACTTTTATTGATCACACATCCCGATGATGACTATTTAATTTATTTATTTATATTACTAATTTATTTATTTATTTTATTATTATTAACGTGTCGGCTAATATTTATTTATTATATTTGTTCACTAATATATGTACTTAATTTAAGCTACAATACCACTACATTATATAACGAAGTCATTTGTTACGTCTAGTGTATACTATTCTGAATACTTTAACATTCCTGATTAATTATTAATAAACAGATTTTATAAATAATATATTATTAATTTGTAAATGTAAGTAGAAAAATATAATAGTAAGTATAAAGTATAAATATTTGCTAACAATAACATATATTATTGACATAAACATAACATAAACAAAGATAATACGAAATCAATAAATGAAGAATGTAAGCGTATTATGATAACCGTAAATAATTAAATTAGTAAAAGAGGGCATCGAAATATCATGTTTCTACTAAAATATATTATATTATTTTAACTTTGTAACACATATTGGTAATATATATTAAAACAAGTATATAGTTTAATATTTAAATGGTACATTTTAAATATATTACAAAGATTTATGTTACAAATCAAATAAACCTATAGGTTTATATAATAACACGAAACAAACAAATAATCATCTTTAAAATATGTCATAATAATAGTACATTATTAAATGTATATTTTCATAGTATAATAAATATATAATATATATATATATAAATATATATATATATATATATATATATAATAAATATATATATATATGTAAAAAATAATTATATAAAATATATAATTTGTATACAACAAAATAATAAGATACTTTAAAATATGTAAATGGTGTTGTATATATAGGTATAATTGTATTGGTAAATATGTAATAGTAAATTAAGTAAATGGTGTTGTATATATAGCTATAATTGTATTGGTAAATATGCATACTGGTGTTCATTCATACATTACTAGCATAATTAACTTTGTGCTTAATAATGATTAATAATGATATATATATACATTCAACTCCCGATAAGTCGGACTCGCAGGGTACCGAAAAAAGTTTCCGACTTAGCGAGAAGTCCGAAATATCCAAGATTCAAAAGATCATGCAAATAAGACATGAGATACGCAGCATGAGTTAAATGATATCAGAAATGTGGAAGTATGCAACAATCAACAACATACAATGTTGTATTCAATAATTTTACTTACAAAAATTATAATATACATTATGTAAAGTAAACATTTCTATCAATTTATAAAAAGTCCGACTTATCCAGTATAAAAATCATAAAAATGACAATAATATGTGTCCGACTTATCGAGAAATCCGACTTATCCGTAGTCCGACTTACCGAGATATCGAGTTGACTGTTTATATATATATATATATAATTATAATCTAAGAGTAGGTTGGTAATTATATTCTTATATATTCATAAGTATATATCCTATATAAGTACTTATATATGTATATAGTATATATTATATACATATTATGAAGAAGATTTATTATAGGAATTATATTATTTATTAAGTGAATTATAATATAGTTTCGAGAACCTTCGATCGTGCACCAACTTAAATAATATAATATGATATACGCAAATAACAAATTAAATAAATGCAATACTAACAATAGTTGCACGCTAGTAATACGTGAACAGATACGTGATCAGTGATAGGGGATGGCTACTGTAGTTTATAAAGAGGGGTTAAAGAGGAGTATCATAAAGAGGGGTTTTAGTTTATCAACTTGTAATGATATCTAACAATGGAGATAGTTCCAGAGATTAGTACCTATATGTATACATAACCCGCAGTCTCAAGAGTACATGTTAATAAACTTATATATATATGGGTATCAATATATCAATACAAGTTAGTATACTCCTATAGGATGTCGAGTTAACGGTTCAACTGGTCTGGTTAGCAGTGTATAGTTAACTAAATTATAATAAATTATTAATAAACAATTTTGTATTCGTGTTCGTCACTTATATTATTCTTGATTATATAATTAAACTTATATTAACAATAATTATAAAATATAAGGATATTATTATCTATAATATATCATATTGTATATAGTATATTTGACCGTATACAGTTAATTATCTATATACCCTACTCTATATCTCAATAACCTAGATAACTCAGACTTTTTAGACTGTTACATTAGCATCTACGCATCTACGTCGTACATGTATACAATATGTATACAATTAATGTATATAAAGTATACTATAGTACATTGTTTTGTTTAAATTATATATTAAGTTTAATGAATTCACCGAGTTGCTATAAATATACACTTAATAATGACCTAAAGGTCACATGATTCATTAAAAGTTACGTAATCAAATAGCAGACGCGTGTCAATTATATATTTGTGACACTGTAGATTAAATTATAAGATTCGTAATAGGACATATGTCACCATTCAATGTGAATAATACATAAGGTTAATAATGTATCCATTGTTCTATTGTATATATATATATATATATATATATATATATAATAATAATAATAATAATAATAATAATAATAATAATAATAAAAATAATAGAAAGGTTTATTGACTCAATGAAAACGATAGATGTTTATATGCGTCAAGTTGAAATAATAAAACAAATAAATAAATAAATACACGAATAATAATAAATTTAAAATCATATATAGGTGTATCGTTAATATAAATGTTCTAATGTCACCTCGTGTATGTATATGCATTTCAAATACAGATATCCTACTCGCGTATGTAGATGCGCTAATAACAAAGGGCATTGATAATACACTTAAGGGTCTAGGTAATACTGGGGTAACAAGAACACGCCCTCCATTTGGATAACACAACCGTCGTTACACAGTTAACACAATCCGATTCCTATTTGCGTTATTATCGTTTCCTGAGTGTCTTAATCAGAATCGGTTTTAAATCGCTTCCTAAAATTCTAGATTAGGAATCGGTTTATTTGAAACCGATTCTTAAATGGTTATAGGAATCGGTTTATTTGAAACTGATTCCTAAACTAATACTATAGGAATCTGTTTATATTAAACCGATTCCTAAACTAATACTATAGGAATCGGTTTATATTAAACCGATTCCTAAACTAATACTATAGGAATCGGTTTATATTAAACCGATTCCTAAACTAATACTATAGGAATCGGTTTAACGTAAGTTGTTGATGTAAGTTTGAACGTAAGTTTAGATGTAAAATATAATATTAAAATACATATTAGTATCGTAGCAAAGTATTAACTCATATATTATAATGTATTATATAAGTTCATTTAAGTTAGATTTAAAACTTAAATTCAATAATAATACATTATAATATTTAATTTAATACCCAACTCCTATATTCAATATTGAGCAATTAGTTCAACATAATTACAATTGTAATATCAATATAATTATGATTAAAATTGTAATTCAATGTGTCACTTGAATGAGATTATGATAACTTAGAAAAATACATAAAAAGGATTAATTACATAAAATTAAAATAATAATTAATAATTAATTTGGATAGATAACAATTAAATCAATATATTAAAATAATTAAAAGGTATAATATTTTATTCTTTCTATATTAAAAAAATAATATTCCTATAATTTAAGAAATTCTTACATCAATAACTTAAACCGATTCTTAATCATTTGTTTAGGAATCGTTTTTAAAAACCGATTCTTAATAATTAGTTTAGGAATCGTTTTTAAAAACCGATTCTCAATAATTAGTTTAGGAATCGTTTTTAAAAACCGATTCTTAATAATTAGTTTAGGAATCGTTTTTATCGATAATAATGCGATTCCTGCACGATAATAGTAGGAATCGATTTTATAAACCGTTTCCTAAACAAACTTTACAGGAATCTGTTTTCCAATTTGAATCCGATTCCTATAATAAAATCGTCGTAGGAATCGGATTTGTTTAACTGTGTACCTAATCATCTTATGGCGCTATCTAATCGTATTGTTTAGAATACAAATGTATCATAAGACTATATGTATATCACGTAACCTTGCATCTAGACGACAACTATTATATAATCTTTTATTATGAATTATTATTTAATTTCTTGAAATGTTCATTGAAAACTTAATATTAATTAGAGAGAGCTTGAGTTTTATAGTTTATATACACCAGGAGTTTATTATTTTGGTTCTTCGTCACTCTTAAAATAATGATATTATATAAACCCAATATAGGTACACATATATTATAATATACCTATAAGTATGTCAATAAGTGTACCTATATTTGTAGTTATGTTGGTTTGTATAAGTATACTATATATAGTCAACAAATGATCATCTCCATTTACGAACAATTTTTAATTATGAATTATTACCTATAGTATACTATTAATCAATAACACATACACACACATACACACACATACATATACATATATATATATATATATATATATATATATATATATATATATATATATATATATATATATATATTTACACAGTACACTTATGATAAGTCGGATACGCAAGGGACCGGGAAAAGTGTTCTACTTAGGAGATTTCCGACTTATCCCAAACTTAAAGAAAAAATAATATCTTATAATAATAATGAGTAAGATGTTCGTCGTATTAATCGCATTAATAGTTCAGTATTGCAATGTATACATGTATACATGCATACATGTACAATGCGGTTATAACGTAATAACATAACACACTCAAACTTGCATCAATCATGAAACATATAATATAAACTATAAAAACAAAATAAATAAATAAAATGGTATATACATTAAATGTTATAAACGTCGTTTTTTATGAAATATTTTATTATTTTGTTTATAAAATAAATGATAATACTATTAATATGGAGTAGGTTACCCTACAGTTATATAAAATACATCATATTTCATTGGTTTATAATTTCGTTTAAACTTAATTGCAATAAATGAATTTTAACTCTATATTATGACATATGTATTGTGTAGCTTAGTATACTCACTATAGTGTATACATTTAAATATAAATATATATATATATATATATATATATATAGAAAATAAGTAATAAAAAGAAACTATAATATATTTCCGACTTATCGAAAAGTCCGATTTATTAATCCAACTTATCCGATTCACTTAATATGTAACTATATATAGTTAACAAGGGAAAGTAACCGAATACGGACAGTGCCCAAATACGGACACTCTCGTTATCTCAGAAACCATAAATCTTATACAAAAATGTTTTATTAAATAAAATATTCATAATTATATAAATAGTATAAATAAGTATTTTTTATTTTTTAATAATTCAAAATATTGCTGATATATCCAATAAACAGATTTTTATTTCGTTTTTAAATTTATTATGACAAATTTCAACTTAAACCCTTCTCAAGAATATACAAATGTATTGATATAAAATATAAAACTATATTATTAAATAATAAATAAATTCTAAAATTATATTTATAATTTCTATATTAGTTATAAAATATTCTTTGATTTATAAGTATATATCTATAGGTCATATAAGTCCCTAATACGGACATTCTAGTTGTCTTAATACGGACACCCTATAACCAATCCGCGTGCAGTGTATGAACTATTCTGATTTTCATAAAAATCGAGTGTATTATAATATTAATACCATCAATAAAACTAGATCTACAATTTTTATTATTTAGATACTTAAATTGTATTATTAATTACAAATAATAAAAATAAATAAATTATTAACTAATTAAATTAGAATACATTTTTCATAAAATTAATTATAAATAATGTAATTATAACTTGTCTGATTGATTCATCAATAATATATAGTTTATCTAGTGGTATATAGGGTATCCGTATTATAACACAGGGTGTCCGTATTAGGACTTTATAACTTTATATTTATAACTTTATAACTTTATTTTTATACTTTATAACTTTACTTTGTAATATATATTAATATTACAAATATATTTACATACTATTATAGTTACATGAATATCTATTCGATATTATATATAGGCGTATATGCGTCATAAACATATTAATTATTAATCTCTCTCATTTACGTTTAAAATAGAATCGGTTTAATTAAAAAATAACAATGATAGAAATAAATGCAATACGTATTACACACACACACGCACTCGCGTTCACACCCGCCTACAAACGTGTTTAACACCCTATTACATAACACTCGATGTTACGCAACACACACCCCTATTCTCTAATTGTAATTAACTGCTCGCTAGGTGCGGTGCTGATAACATCTCTGGTCAGATCGCTGCTGACCACTGACCCTTGAACCCGTGATATACCCGCTCGGTGGCGCCCTCTATCTTTGATATCGAATACCAGTGGCCGGCTAGTGTTACCGAGCGATGGAAGCCATTGTTACGACGACGACGGCGGCGTCCCTAGCAACCGAACCGCTGGTTAACCCGGTGACCGCCGCTAGGACTAAATATAGCGCCACGGGTGACAACGTCCGACGAGCGTGCGTTTATTGATTTTAGGCATCGAAGACAAAGGGTTCGACTACATCACCCCCCGACGGGGAGTCTGACAGCTATTAATAGATTATTTCGTATATACGTATTGTGCGCGTGCGTATTATTGCACTATTTCTAGGAATTAACTATAGTGCTGGACAATAATTATTTTATTTTTACATTATAATTTAATTAATTAATTATAAATATAGGAATATAGATCACTTATATACTCGGAAAGTTATTTATAAATATGAAATATATTACGATATATTTATTTATAGAACAAAAGTTATATATAGATATGAAATATATTGGGTATATTTATTTATAGAAATATTTATTATGGCGTATATAAACTCCATATATGAATTCATAGCATGAGAAATAAATTTATATATAAATTAACTCTATAGAGAAATGGGAATTAAGATAATATATATATATATATATATATATAGTTAGGAATTATAAATTAAGTATTATTAGGCATATAATTATGAAAATAACTCGTCTCTATATATTACCTATTCTCCCCTTCTCTATACTATACCCAAATCTGACATCAATTCGTACAGTGACGGAAGACATTATTAAACCACTCGTATTTTCATAATACAACTAAATTCTATGTTTCTAAATTCTAAATCCTATTTATTAATTATACATACTACTAACATTCATAATACTGTTTAGTTTCATATTAAATATTTGATTTCTTCCCTTATAGGATATTCCTAAATGTATTCTATGAAAACATTCTACTATTTACTATATAAGTGTACTTCTTTCACTCGATATATATCGTATAATTATAGTTCGGACACTATATATACCACTAGATAAACTATATATGAACCATTCAGATAAATTACAATTACATTATTTATAATTAATTTTATGAATAATTTAATATAATTTAATTAGTAATTAATTAATTAATTTGTATTATTTTATTATAACTAATAATTACAAGTGAAATATCTAAATAATAAGCGTTAAACGTATTAATAAATTGATATTATAAATCTTATTATTCACGCCATTTTTTAAATATAATTTTATAGGGTGTTCGTATTACCAAAAGTTATTAAGGGGTATTTATATGATCTCTAGATATATTATTATAACTTAATTAATATTTTATAACTAATATAGAAATTATATATAAAATGTTTAGAATACTTTATATACTTTATATATCCCCTATAGGGGAAAGTAACCGAATAAGGACAGTGCCCGAATACGGACACTCTTGGTATCTCAGAAACCATAAATCCTACAAACAAATGTTTAATGAATAAAATATTCATAATTATAAAAATAGTCTAAAAAAGTAATTTTTATATTTGAATTATACAAAATATTGCTAATATATCCAATAAACTGACTTTTTTATTACGTTTTTAAATTTATGAAAAAAAAATTCAACTTAAAATCTTCTCAAGATTATACAAATGTATCGATATAAAATATAACACTATATTATTAAAAAATAAAGCATTTTAAATATTGTATTTTAAATTTATATATGTTTTATCAAATATTCATTAAGTTATAAGCATATATCTAGAGGTCATATAAGTTTCTAATACGGACACTCTAAATGTCTTAATACGGACACCCTATAACCAATCAGCGTGCAGCGTGTGAACTATTCTGATTTTCATAAAAATCGCGTGCGTTATAATATTAATACCACCAATAAATCTAATTCTAAAAAAATTATTATTTAGATACTTAAATTGTATTATTAATTAAAAAACAATAAAAATAAATAAATTATTAACTAATTAAATTACAATATATTTTTTATAAAATTATTTTAAATAACGTAATTGTAATTTGTCTGATTGATTCATCAATAATATATAGTTTATCTAGTGGTATATAGGTTGTCCGTTTTATAACACAGGGTGTCCGTATTCGAACATGGGTACCGAATAAGGACACCCCCGTTATCTATGGAATTAAAAGATTAAATAAAATTTTAAAATCACAATAATATCTATAATCATATAATATTAATATATTGTAATTTTTGAATACAAATAATGAGTCTAAGACTATTTATTGTTAAAGTGTCCGTATTAGGTTACTTTCCTATATTAATAATATATTGTTATATTTTATATTAATACATTTTGATATGCTTGTAAGAATTTTTAAATTGACAGTTGTTTTCTTAAATTTAAAAACTAAATAAAAAAACAGTTTATTGGATATATAAAATTTATATTAAATAATTAAATAATAAAAAATACTTATTTATACTACTTATACAATTATGAATATATTAATTACAATTTGTTGTAGGATATAGGGTTTCTTAGATATCGAGATTGTCCGTATTCGGGCACTGTCCGTAATTTGGTTAACGTAATTCCCCCTACTATAGTAGTTTATAATAGTCTTATTTTACCATACAATAATATCATGTATCATGGTAGGATTAATGGATATATGGAGTTAGCGTATTCTTTAGAATAGCTCAATCAGATACAACTAGTAAGTTTGAATATATAAATAGTATTACTCAAATTATTAAAATAAATTAATCTGAGATACATTATTACGTATAGTAATAACATTATAGGATATATATATATATATATATATATATATATATATATATATATATATATATATACATATATGTATAGTATAAATATATATATATATTCTTAATTTGATAAGTAGCTAAATATTCATAATAAAGTTTATTGAACTTATATATCTATTATTACAAGAATATAGTCTACAAGTATAAGTATATTGTTATTTAATATGGTAAATTGACCACATGCCTAGCAGTATATATGTTAACATTCATAAACTAATTACATTATAAGTATACTTATAGCTATATAACCTACTTACGTAAACATACAGTGTGATTCGTCAAGTGAATTAGTAAGCTTAACGTTAATAGTTACATTGTGTACCTATTACAATAAGTCCTACTATAGTTGTTAATTTAGTTAGTCTAAATTTACATATTATTAAGGTGTACCTAAGTACTAGTGATGTAAATGATGATCAAATTTAAAGCATCGATGCAGTCTCAGTCTCGGTTACCTAAATCATTGATGCAGTCTCAGTCTCGGTTACCTAAAACATCGATGTAGTCTCAGTCTCAATACCTAAAACATCGATGTAGTCTCAGTCTCAGTTACCTAAAACATCGATGCAGTCTCAGTCTCAATACCTAAAGCATCGATGTATTTTCAATGTCAAAGACATCGTCTCAGAATGTGTTACCAGAATTCTCAAAATAGGTTACCTAAACCGTCGATGCAGTCTCAGACTCTACAAAATGCATTGCTATTAACTCATGCTTATTAATGGCATCATTTAAGTGTTAGTCTCAGTTTTCATAAGATCAATATAGTTTCACTGCCTACTAGAATCATTGTTTTGTATATAAAACGAAAATAATTTAATTACAATAAATAATACACAATACAAACTATCAGATAAGGAAAACAACCTCGGAGTGTCAATTGATAAGATTCATAATATATTCATAAACGCAAGTCAAATCAGCCAACTATCAATTGCATAATATTAGAATTATAAGAAAAACAATAACTATTAATACATGTAAATTGCTAAATCAAATCCTAGTTATATCTATAATGTACTATTGTATACAACTTACTTAATGTTATAACATACTTTTAATTAATTTACCTGCTTATCAGTTAATGCCATTAAATAAATAATTTGATCATCAATGCGCGTATTATATAAATTACCACCAAGATCAATAGACGATACAGTATAACTGAACTGATGCTATAACAACACCTACTACCACATTGGCTACCAATTAATAAATATATATATATATATATATATATGATATATTTTCTATTATAAATAAAACTATATTATATGATTATATATAATACTCTATAGAGTCCGGCTTGGCTCGGGCTCATTTTTTTTTAACGAAAATGAAAGTATCGGATCGGCATCAAAAACTAAGTCTTGGCTCGGCATCAAAAGCTCGGCACCATTTACATCACTACTAAATACCGAAGAGCTCGTAATTAAAAGAAGGACATGAATATTTATAATAACCGTTGAATTTAATCATTCTAAATCATATAACATTTGATTAAAAATGATGTTCTGTAATAGTTATTACCTAACCTACATATAATAAACAGTATTATCTATAAGGATTGTTGTATATTAGTTTAGAAAACTTCAAATTTACAAATTAGATATTTCTAAATTATACCTACCATTATTCATATATTATATGTTATATAAAACATTATAATAAACAATTATTATAATAATAATGTACTTATTATGTAATGGATAACTCCTACTTAACTGTAATACTACCCTAGTTCTCCCTATAAAGACTACAGCCTATGATCTGTGCACGTTAGTCTGCGTATCTTGCGTGTAGTAATCCGCTTATAAGCAGACTACTACTTAATGTTTATCTACTAATCGATAGAACACTGACCTACATATGTCTGCGCATGTCACTCACTAGTGTATTGATTTCTAGCCACTATAGCGGTCACTATTCATTAACACGATTACCATAGCAACTATACCACGTGATCGTCTATATCTGTATAGAGTGCAGTCTCCACTATATCATATATAGATGTTAGTGTTTTGATATGATGTAGGCTACATAATACGCATTATATATATATATATATATATATATTATATAATATATATATATGTGTGTGTGTACATATTCCTGTACATAAATAATATATTTAATAACCTATACGATGGTAGTCACCTACAAGTATACTTGTGTGTTACATACCTATGTATTGGGTACGAGGTATGGTTATGTATACAATATAGTGTAACTAGGTGTCAGCTATAGCTGGGCTATTCTAACATGGCGCTATGATGATTTGTTAACATTTAATCGTATTATCCAGGCAATGTTGTGGATACACTATTTAAGTATACTTATGGGTAATAATAATACCTATAGGTAAATAGATATCATTTTATATATATACTACAATTTATAGTATATATACTATTTATTAGTATTTATTAATATTTATAGTATACTATATACATTATATTATATGTGAATATATATATATATATATATACAATATTTAGTTTATATATTTAATCATAGTGTATAATATATTATCATCTTCCTTTTCCTATATGTCACATGTAGATAGAAAACACCGATAACCTCTAGATAACAGATAAGATAAGAAAATATAACTGTTAATCTCTAATTATTATCTATAAATGATAATTAATCTCTAATATTTATCACCGTTATTATCATTACATTAATTAAACATTTATACATAGATTTTTCGAGCTTAATAATTAGAATGAATCTGATTACTGAGAGCATCTACTAACTAAGGTATCTCCGTACTAAATGTCATGTATTATAGTTATGTCATGTATTACATTTATGTACCGGTTATATATTAAAGTTATATTAAAAGTAGGAGCGCTGCAACAGGGGGATGGGGGAATATTTCCCGGGGACAATGCCCCCGCTTTAAAATCTAGGGGGACCTCCTATGTATTTGTCCCCCCCCCCCACTTTTTATCACAACATTATTTTGATTGGTTGTTCCCCCCTACATACAAAATCGTTCCAGCGCACCTAATTAAAAGATAGATGTACAATTATTTGTATTAAATAAAATATATAGATAGCTTGTAATATGAAATAAAATTAAGTAAATAATGTAATATATTAAATATGGCAAAGAGTAAATAAATAATATTACATAATTATCATTGTATTATTAAGTAACGGAATGATTAGTTAGAGAAAGTTTCATTTATTAATGAAATACATGGCAAAGTGATAATAGGTAGTATTGTTAATGCATTGTTATGTATGTATGTTTATGTTCTAAATAAAAGAATAGACAACGAAGTTAAGACATCATCCAAAAGCGGATGTTTACAAACAATTGTTGTGTATGTTATGTAATGAAATGATAAAATAATACCTCAATCGATTTCTAATAGTAAAAAGAATGTAGCCTAGATAAGGTTTGTTGCACATAGGGTATAGGGTGTGGGGTGTAGGGTTTGGTAGGCCTAACAGTGAGTATTGTTATTCGTACCTGCAGAGGCCAGTTGTCTGGGAAAATAAATCATTCTAGGATTATCGTAGGATAATCCTTAGATATCTCGGTTATGTTCAATATTTGGCTATGATACTCCTCGGACAATTTATTTTCGCAGACAACTGGCCCACTACTTGACTCAATAGTTTGTATGTTCATATATGGTAATAGTAATTATATAAATAAATAAATAGGTGTAAATTGATGTGAATAAAATGCCTGGTATGGTCTACTGATATATAGGAGTAATACAATAGGGGTGTTATTGCAGTGAGAAATAACGTATATACACGTATTATTTAATAGGTATATTCACTATACTAGGGTTAGTTAACGTTGTAGTAGTATGTATATGTATGTATGTATGTGGGACATGACAAGGACATGTAAATAGCTAATAATGGTAATAGTACAATACAACAGGAGGTGTGAAGGTCGCATCATCTGCATCATCTGCATCACCTTCATCTTCTTATCTTCCTAATCTAAAGACAAATATTATATTTATAAAATATAAACAAAATATAAACAAAATATAAAAATAATTAATTAAGTTTTGTTTAAATATAATAAAGTAAAGTAAATATATATATGTGTGTATGTTTGTGTGCGTGTGTGTGTGTGTGTGTGTGTGTGTGTGTGTGTGTGTGTGTGTGTGTGTGTGTGTGTATGTGTATGTGTACATAATATAATAATGTAATCAAACCTTTACATTCAAATGTTTCGGGATCTGTGTATGATATGTTAATAATGTTAGTGATATAATATGTATGTATTATATATATGTGTATCTACTTGATATATTTCAATGAATGTACTTTCTATGTAATATCAATATGATAATGGTGGTGATGTAGATGATGGTGCAGGTGATGATGATGATGATGATGATGATGGTGGTAATGATGATGATGGTGGTAATGATGATGATGATGATGCAGATGATAATGATGGTTCAGGTGATGGTGCAGATGATGATGATGATGATGATGATGCAGGTGCAGGTGATGGTGCAGGTGATGATGTAGGTGATGATGATGCTGGTGAATTATCATAAAGACAGTACCCTAACCACATATAACGGGTAGATTGGGTGAATAAAGGAGACTGGCAAACTCCTCGAAGGAAGTTCTCTTGCGATGGTCGTTACTGATTCTTCTGATACACTCGGCTCTTTCCTCGTAGCTAGTATCACGTGATAAGGAGGTGGAATAGTAGCGAACACGTGTTACGGAGGTGGAATAGTAGTGTCACGTGATAAGGAGGCGGAATAGTAGCGAACACGTGATAAAGAGGTGGAATAGTAGTGAACACGTGATACAGAGGTGGAATAGTAGTGACAATGTGATAAGGAGGTACTAGACTATTAGTAGAACTATAAACACCCTTTACTAACCATATTATATATGAATTATGTAATAACTAATAACTAACTTATTAAAGTTAATACTAATAACTAACTTATTAATGATGATTATCATAATAATGTATACATCGTTATATTATATAATACTAAATTAACAAGAGGGATACATATCTCTATAGGTAATAATAATAATATAGATATAGATATATACTTATAAAGGTATTGTAATAATACGTATTATATTTTATATATATATATGTACATATTTATTTTGATATTATTTACTATGTATATATAGGATTATAATGTATACGCTTGTATTACATAATATTATAAATAGAGAGAGAGAGAGCCTCATCTCCGGCTGGTTACGTCATATGACGTAAGAGCGTGTGTGTGTGTGTGGTTCAGGTGCGCTTAATTGGCTTAAAGAGATATGTAGGTGAGCGCGCACACACAGGCACGCACACACGCACCTATTAACGCGCGTACGAACACAGGTAAAAATGGTATACAATGTTCTTTAATTAATATGCTGCTGCAGTGATAGAGAGCCACCGAGATTAGGCGAAGACACGCGACCGTAGCCACGCCCACTGTTACGTAATAGTTGTCGAGGTTGGTGACGTAATCGAACGAGGGGGCGTGGCCTCGGCGTGCCCGCTAACGATTACGTAATCGGTGCTCGAATTCGCTAATGGACCGACGCTGGCGTTCCCTTGTGGATAGAGTGAGCGACTAGGCGACGGGGCGTGGCTAGCGAGGGGGTGTGGCTAGTGAGGCGAGTGTAATAAACACGGCCTTGATCTACTTAGAATCGGCTAATGACCGGTAGTGATTTGAACGAGTAAAGTAAATAGATTACAAGTTCGCGGAGAGTATCGTTAAATCCCGTGAGGTATCGTTAAATCCCGCGAGGTATCGTTAAATCTCGCGAGCGCGGATAACACACACATAGCTCTTTGAATCATCTCAAGCTACAATAAACACACACACACACTCACTAACACACACTCACACACACTAAAACACACGCGCTCGCACAGTTTGACACTTTTGTAATCACAGAGTGGCGCTAGTGGTGTTGGTCAAATTGAGTGATCAAGTTTTAACGGTTACTATAGAGTATGTAGTAGTTATTACGTAATGCTTATGACACGCGTGCGGGGGAGACAATGCTTACGTAATAGCATTGTTAAATAACGGTAGGGGGAGGGGAGGGATATGTTTCATAATATTTACATTGTTAATACATTGTGAACTTGAATATACACATATTATATTATAAATAAGAAATGTATCTGATATACATTATTAATACCTGCTCATTTATAATTACACACATATATATATAAATATTATTTATAATTTTAAATATAAATATATATTATATATTAACTATGATATATTAATAATATATTATTATTAAATATTTTAAAATAATTATGTATATCATTTTTAAATTGCAGTTATTCTCAAATATGCTAAATAAATTATAATAAAATATATGAATTATTAAGATTGCAATAATAGTTATGAGCATATTACATGTGTACAATAATATTATCAATTATATATATATATATATATATATATATATATATATATATATAATAGATTAATCATATAAATATATGTATGTATGCCTATAATCAGTGTGACATAACTCTGTAGAAATAAACATATATAATAAATATTGACACATGACCATTACTTATTGTTGCTGTATATATTAATCACTATTCAAGTATACATGTGTATTGTATCATTTGCTGTAGCCTATACCTTCCTAATGATAATCTGCTTCACTTACAGATGTGACTTTTATTGGTTACATTATATTTCATGTTCAAAATGAAAATCAATAATTAAGTAGTTATATTAAACATGTTATACCTACATGTATTCGTTTGTTAACTATATAATATTGTTTAGTTATATTTATAACTTTACTTTTATAGATATAACCCTTATTTGTAATATATATTCATTATATATGTTATAAAGTGAAATCTGCAGATATATCATTTTTGTTATATGGGTATTTTCTGTCATAAAGTTATACCTACGCTCTTCTCTTTGTTACATATATAATAAGTATCTCTTGGTAGTTTACTCTATTAATACTACTCCCCTCACATTAAAACAGTCTACAGTTACTGCTACAGTAAAGGATACAAGTTTTTAAAGAAACTCTTATGACATCTCAATTCTCGGCTGGCATTTAGGGTTGTAGACCTAATGAGGCTGGGAAGAGATGCATAGGTCACTATGGCTCCGTGATATAGTGGACCAAAGTTCAGACCCTATAGTGGTGGGGGTGATGATTAGAATAATATTAAGATGATATTTGATCTTAAAGGGGGAGGCTCCCGTTCATCAAAACAATGCTATTTAACTATATATAAAAATGCTAATGATAAATAACTAATGGAGATAATTACTTTATTTTATTTTATTTAAAAGATACCATTCTCTTTCATATAGGATCTTTCTTTATATTAGTATAGTTATTTTAAAAGTACTTAAAAAAATAGTCTTAATTGTTATTGTTATTGTTATTGTTATTTGGTGGAGTCCTTTCATCCCATCCAGGAACTTAGATGAAGTTTTCACTTATAACCATATATGGCTCTAATGTCCCTTCGAAGCCGCTCTCATGTTAAGGCATCCATGGTTTTAACGAGAGCTAAAAAAATTAAGAGCTTTTAAAATTACACTGTAAGTTTATCATAATTTATTTAAGGGGACGCGATACCATCGTTTGGTTTACATGTAAAAGATACGAAAAAATGCTATTTTTAGAAATCTATTAACTCAAAAAATATTCACTTTTTTTATTTATTTATTGTTTTAATCTATTAATAATATTCCATATTTTTATATTATATGTTGAAATTTATAGATGTTTACACATCTTTACACATCTATGTTATACGTTTCTAAAAAAAATAATTGAAATATCTGATAAAAAATGTTAGTTTTCCAACTAAATTTCTAATTAAAATTTTTTAAATTAATATTTTTTAATTTTGACAAATAACTTTAATATTACAGGTTTTATCTAGTTATATTGAAAAAATTAAGAATAAATATTAAATTGTACAAAAGTTAATATCAGTTATGTCAGCATGATTGGTCACAAATAATTATTCTGAGTAAATCAAGTTTCAAATATAATATATGAATATAAACAATATGAATATACAGGTACAAATAATATAATATAAACAAAATTAATAATGTAATGAACATAATTTAAACACCACATAAAAGATAATATGTAAAGTATTAAAATTTTACATTAAAAAAAAATTTGAAATTCAATTTTTTTTCAAAAAAATCAATGGTATCGCGTCCCCTTAATTAATATAAAATATAATAATAAATTCAACTGGATTTATATAGATGTATATGTTATATATTTACAGAAAACGTTTCAGATAAAAATAATAAAAATCAAAAAAGATGTAGGCATTTACATGTGGTTTCTAAGTGAAAAAGTAAAAACTTGAGAAAATTACATTCAAAGTTTAAAATATAAAATTTAAGTAAATATAATACATACAATTTCCTATCAATTTCAAATAATCATTATATCGATTAAATTCATAAAACACTGTATATTAATATAAAGTGTTACAAATAATTGTTATATACATAATAAATACACACAAATAATTTGAGAAATTTTACAAATTTATAAATAAGTTAAATAAACATGGAAAATATGTAATACATTTGGTTGTTAAAATTAATATATTAATCATATTTTAACTTCCTCCACCTTTAAATGATTATAGTATTATAGAATTATTGAATATATGTTAACAAAGATAGAAGCTGGTTTAAAACTGTATGTTATAAAGAGAACTGGGATCATTATTAATAGTTATAAAATTTTCAAATACAAATATTAGAGATAATTATTTGATAAATATTACCTAATTATAAGATTATTTATTATATTATTATTATAAAATATACTAAATAGTACTATATATATAGTATTGATGAACAATGTAATATATAATAAATATATATAAAGTACATAATCAATAATAATAAATATATATATTTATACATATATAATATCGATAGGTACATTACATAAAAATATTATAAAAATATAATATATATATTGTTTTAATGTATTTAATCCTATTAATAATTGTATTTATTGATATTTAAAATAAATAATTTCACCAAGATAAACTATAATCTTAATTTAAATATAAATTGAGTAATCATACTTTTGACTAATTTGCTTGAGATATTATTAAGCTAGTACCGGGATGAAAATAATTATATTCTACAGTAAATATTTAATAAATTATCAATAAAGATAAATTCATAAAATAAAATCTATTTATAGTGATATTAAAGATATTTCTAACAACTTAGCAACATCTCGTGATAGTTACTAATATTAATAATGGTAATGGACCATTACAAATGGGTTTAGGGGATATCTCAATAGATACATTTGTTACAAAAATTGAAAAAAATAATATTTTTAATATGTTCTATTGATTAATGATATGTTATTTAGTAACTGTGAAATAATTATATATAGAATCAGATTAGAAATAGCATAACAAAATTGTTTAAATCTACATTTCTAATATAAATTGTTATATAATTTTATATCTAATATATAAATTCTATAAAAATAAAACTATTAATTTATCAAATTTATTTTATATTAGCTGAATACATAATGATATTACTTTATAATTCAATTAAGTTGACTTTTCAAATGCCTTTTACTCAATAAATTACTGGAATAAATTTATTTGCTATATTATATATAAATGAGTGTTTAGATAAAAGTACTAAATCTATCTATTTACTATATTTTGCTATATATAATTATAATATGTATGCACAATTGTAGAGCCCATATTCAAAAATATAAATATTATGAATAGGATTTTATAAAATTGTTGAAAAAAAAAATTATTTCTATTGTTGTATATTGTAAAATATAGTTATTAATGTTGTTATTTCTAGAATATAGATACAAATTTCCTTTTTATATAACATACATAATGTATTATATACATTAAATTGTTTTTTAGAAACATTCAATAAGCGGAGGCAATTCGTTCCCTATCCCTATCTATATTCCTTACCTAAATGTAAATTAAACAAAAGCCATCCCATGGCGATATTACCTTACTAAATCCATAAAACATTTCATTATCAGAAAATGAAAAAGTTATTTATGAATCATCACTTAATAATTAATTTGTAGTGCATATATATTAATTTTAACATTAATATTACAAATTAATTTTATTATAGATATAATTTACATTAGATTAATAATATCTAGTAAATATGTACTTAAAAGATAACAAAGTCATTAAAGTCAATGAGTAATATAGGTGTGGCTATATAAAGTTATAGGTCTACAGGAGTGTTGGGGTGTTGTTTAACAGGAACATATGACATTAATATTCTATAATATTATATATTCAAAATTGATATTCCAAGAATTGAAATATATATAAAAACTAGAAACTTATGAAAAACTAACCCAAACATTATAAATATATATAATGAATTTATTATAGAAATAATATATATATAATTATTATAATATAAATGAATTATAATATAATTCTAAAATAAAATTATATTATATTTATTAATAATTAATAAACAAAAATAAATTATTATAAAATAATTGTAAAAATGTAGACTAAAATATATTAGTTAAATTATTTATTATATTTTAAATAATATTTAAAATAAATGAAAAATCATATAAAATATATTCTTAATTACTAATTTATTAATATTAGAAATAAATTGTCTTTAAATAAACTAATATTACATAAACATCACTAAATATAACCTACCTATCTAATTATTAATAATTAATATTCATATAATTTTTAATAATAATAATAATAATAAATAAACGTCCTCACAGTTAGTGCAAAGTCAGTGATTTAATAAAGTTAACTTTCCTTTATGAATGATCAAACTAAATGTACTTGTAATCAAAGCCCATACTTCCCTAGCTAAAGGAGAGAGTATACTCTAGTATATATAATATAGTATAACCTACTTCAGAGGTATACATATACATACATGCTTATTACAAACAAGCTATATTATTACTATTATTTATATTTTTAAAACTATTTCCTTCTATATTTTATTTTGTTTATATATTTCCCTCCAGAGAAATACTGAAAATAGTTCATTGAAAGAAGGTGATATTTTAAATGTAATTCTATAATTAATTTCTATCAATAATAATAGTATTTAGATTTAGTATTTCAAATTTGTATTTTAATGGTTTAACTTAAAATTGAATTGAATACTCTATAAGTCTATATAATATTATAAAATACTCTAGTAACTAATAGAATATACAGAATATTATTATATTATGGATTATAATTATAATTTATAATAGAATACTCCATAATATAATACAAAATTGGATATTACAATATAGAGTATTATTAATAGAAATTATAATTTATAATTCAATAATTTGTTCTTATTATATATATATATATATATATACAGTTAATATAGTTAATATAGTTAATATAGTTAATATAGTTAATATAGTAATATGAACACATGTGACTCTGATATCTAACCTCGGCCTTACAGTCGATATCGATACGGAACATGTGATTGGTCAGGGGATAGATGGTGATGAGGACATCGCTGAACTCCGTCTGAATGATGCTGCGACGGTAGGGTCGCGTGTGTTCGCACCACACGATCATCACTTCATCGTTACCCAGGTGGCGTAACTAGTCGTCGAGGTGGTGGTGATATGTAATGTTTGTAATCTTTAATATTCGGAAATAATTCTAAATATTTAAATTTTACTTTATTGAATCGTAGGAATTAAATTCTAAATTTAAATAATATTATATATAGATGACAATTATACCTTTATAGAGTAACATTATATTATATTTTGTGATATTTTTTTTTACACAATAGAGAACGTTTAACGTTATTTTTGTGATTAAATATACATTCATTCATTCATTCATATATTGAGGGGAGGTACCTTTTAATTATTTTTTTTACAATATATTATTATGTTAGAAATAAAATGAAACTAAGTATAAAAACTAAAATTAAAACGAATTATATATAAACTTTTAGAAGTTAGTGTGTTGTATAAGTTTAATTTTCCCTATCCTTAATATATATATACTCGGATACGATATCGGGCTATGTATTTAAGTGTGAACGATTCTTAAGTACAATAATACAGGAATTAAATATATGATGATGCATCTTATCAGTAAGGATATATGTGTATGGTATTTATATGTGATAGAAATAAATCGAATTTTTTTAAAATAATTATTGAAATCTAATTGAAATTATCAAACATTTATTTATATATAAATATATTTATGAAATTATGAGCTTATTAAAGTATGTATTAATAATAGTAATAAATGTTATCAAGTCTTGTGAATGATATACATATACAATCATTAAAATAAAACAATAAATAAATAGACGAGCCTGTCAGTGTTAGCCTAATTGATGTAGAGCTATCTGAGCTATCATAGTTATATGATATAAGAGTATTCGATTAACTGAATAAAGGAACAGATTACCCTGATGGATAGTGAACTTGATTGACAGCTATCAATCACTAACTTTAGTAGTAGTAATGCCATCTACCACGGGCATTCTAGTGGACACGTGCCATATCATCTCCACAGTGGGGGATGAGTAGTAGGGTGCAGTAAGACCCACGGTACCATTGATGGGCAGACCTCCCAGGAAACCCCGGTGCTGGTCCAGCTGCACCTTGATAAAGGATCACGAGGTTTATGTTAACTAATAGTTTGTACAATAAATAGATTATTTCACGATTTAAATTATTAAAATGGTGTAATTTCAGTCTAAATTTAAACAAAATATATATTAATTTACAATTATTATTATTAAATTAAATGTAGGGATTGAATTTAAAAATTAAATGAAATTATATATTTAGTTTAGAGATTAATATTATAAAATTAATTGTAGGAATTAAATCTAAAGTTGATATGATATGATATTTATGTATAAGAATTTATACATTATTATTATGTATATTAAATCAATAAATAGAGTGAATCAACAAATAGAGAGAGAGATATGATAGAGAGAGATAGAGAGAGAGAGAGAGAGAGAGAAAGAGAGATAGGGAGGGAGGAGAGAGAGAAAGAGAGAGAGAGGGATAGAGAGAGAGAGAGAAAGAGAGAGAGATAGAGAGAGAGAGAGAGAGAGAGAGAGAGAGAGAGGGAGAATAAGAGAGAGAGAGAGAGAGAGAGAGTGAGAGAGAGAGAGAGAGAGAGAGAGATAGATAGAGATAGAGAGAGAAGCAGACCTCCCAGCCGATACCGGAGATGAAGGTCTCAAACTTAGCGCTGGCCTGCATGTTACACAGGATAGACTGTTTATCTTCCTGACCCTCCGCTACGTATATCACTGCTATCTTGTGCGTCTCTCTACTGTATGAATACTAGGTTTTAATACTAATATATGTAAGGGGGTAGGTATGGTCACGGGCAGAAGCTACTGATATATATAATCACAATTTATATAGAATCTATTACGGAAGTTTTGTGGAAACATAGACAGTTTTATATTTTAGAAGAGAGATAATATATAATTTATAAGTATAAATTATAAGCTATTATTATTATTATGAGATGACATAAATGTAAATAAATTAATTTAGTTAAATTATAAGAAAATTCGTTTCTATACGAATTCTACCAAATATTCTATATATTTAAATACAATGAGATTTATAGTATACGAGAATAATAATAACACAATAACATGCAGAATAATGAATATAATTAGACACACATGAAACCATTTCTGATTATCTAAATGTTTCAGTTCCCTCCAGAGTTTCTCGTTCTTGTTGAGGAGGTCTAGTTCAGATCTAAATGTGTTAGTGATCACAGGTTAGGTTCGGTTATCATAAGGAGAAGTTGTATGTTCAGCTATGGGAGAGAAGTTCAGATCTTTCTTTCTTTCTTCTTTCTTTCTTTTTTATTTGGTGGAGTCCTTTCATCCCATCCAGGAACTTAGATGAAGTTTTCATTTATAACCATATATGGCTCTAATGTCCCTTCGAAGCCGCTCTCATGTTAAGGCATCCATGGTTTTAACAAGATCCGATCATTTATTTATCAATAATTATATAATATCACTTCTAAATATTATTTTAAGAAATATTTTAATGGTGAGGCTCGAACCCATGACGTGGGACCCACGACCAAACGTCCTACTGCTTTTATGTCTGACGCCTTATCTAACTGCCTTAGCCACTGAGCCACACAGGCAGTTTAATAAGAGTTTATTAAGATCTATATGCAGTGATATAGTGATATATATATAATAAGCCACATATCATTAGGATCACATGTAGTTATTGTAAGGAGGACTAATAAGAGACACTACCTTTTATTCCAGTTGAGGAAGCCGTATTGATTGAGGAACAACCTCGACAGCTTGAAGCCTAGCAGACCGCTATTGTTGGAGACTTTTATCTCAGGTCCAAGTTCTTTAGCTAATTTACTATATGTGTTCTAATGTTAGTAGTCATAATGGTAGGTTATTCTTATTTAAAGTTCTATATCTCTATAATTTGTATATATTATTTAATGAGAATTTGTAACAAATAAATAATAATAACAATAACAATATTATAATTACAATATTATAAATGATTTATCTATTAAATTAAATTATCTATTAAAATAATAAATATACTATTTTAAATAATGTTACACTAATAATGATATCAATATATGTTATAATAGCGTACAATAATTAAGGGGATTCCCGGTCTTCAAAATAATAAATTTTGTAATAATTTTTTAATTTAAAATTTGTCAAAATATTATAGGTTAAAAACATATATAAAGCATAAAAAACGTAATTTTAGAATAATACCTACTTCTGATAAAATAATATATATTCTAACACTATTTTCAATAGTTATAATTTATCATTATGAATTATTTAAAAACAGTAATCAAGAATATATTTATTTTCATGTCAACTAGCGACACCTGTTGGTTTTATTGTATAAATGCTATCGAATGGCCATTGGCGTTATTATAAAATGATACCATAGTCATTTCATTATAAATTTTTAATTTTTAGACATTTTTTAACATTAATTATCTCAGAATATTTGATTTTATTATAAAATGTACTATTATTTCTCAGTCAATAATTAACTAAACTTAGTCAAATTTTCACAATATGTTTAATATTATATATAAATTATATCTACAGGACATATTTGTGATTAGATATAGAGTTGATAATAAAATTAAAAAAATAAATATTTCATTTTGATCAAATTTGTTACTTGTTTTAAAATGCTAATATTTTCAAAACTAATATTCAAATCATTTGAAAATTCTGTAGAGTAATTAATATAATATATCTTAATATTAAGCAAATTAAATTATGTAAAATTCTTAATTATTTAATGAGATTTTGAATGTTCAATAAACAAAATGTGCTATTACATTGAAATTTAAAGACAGTGAATCCCCAAGCTTAAGCTTCTGAATGCTCTCATACAGTATTATCTGAATACTTCTGAATGCTGTACTAGCATACAGTACACCATACTACTATGTAACAGCCTACCGATAGCTCGTGTGGTCGGTATACTTGAGATCTTCATCGCACTGATGTCTGAGGGAAGCTATCACAGTTTGCTCATCAGCTGAAGGTAGTAGATAGATGGAGCTACAGGCGGTGGCTAGGGGCGTGTCTCGGACCATCAGACACTCGGGAGACGTGGTACCGATGTAGCCGAGAAGCTAAGGGTGGGATAGCGTTAATAGTGGTATATGCGATGTCGATAGTAGTGCTAGAATTGGTGCTGTGTTGTATTAAATAGTGACATTAATCAGTATAAATACATTTAAAATATTGTATAAATCTTAAAAAGTATGAAATTTGCGCATTCTCTTATACTACAGGTGATATTTATTAATGATTATGATTAGTTGACCTACTGACCAATCAAAGGAAGCTCACACCAATAACGTACGACCACTGTTTCGCTAGGCTGACCTGATTAAGTTTATCCGAGTCTTCATTTTCCCTGTAATCATCATCAGTTGGACAAGAGAGGCTGGCGTCGTAGCTAGGAAGGTAGACCAGGGACGAGGTGAGAGTGTCTCGATATCTCGTGCAGTCAGACGAGAACAGGGTAGGATCACTACTACTCGACGAGGAGGATGAGGAGGAGGAGGAGGTGGAGCGAGGGGAGGAGCATTGGCTATTGGCGTTGGTGTAGTGAGCGGGTAGAAGGCCACGATGCTGCTTTCTGGCCACACGTTGGTGGGAGTTACGAGTGGGCGTCGACGTAGAGGTTGGGGGCGTGTCGGTGGGCGTCGCGGTAGGAGGGGAGGAGTCATCGGAGGTGGAGTCGTCTTCGTCTATGTGGAGGAGCGATACCGGAGCTGTTTGCGTGGGGAGGACGAGGTATTATATAGGTGTATAGACGTACGTTTGTGTGTAGGTGTATTGGTGAGGTTGGAAATGTATTATAAGTATGTGTGTGTGTGTGTGTGTTGGTGAGAGCATGTATGTTATAAGTATGTGTGTATATATATATATATGTGTGTATGTGCGCATGTTAAAGTGTGCGTGTATGTATGCATGTGTATATGTGTGCGCTAAACTTTAATATAAAATGAACTATGTTTAGAAACTACATCACGAATATTAATATTCCTATATTACGATAGTATATCATTATAAAATAAGAACTTAAGAACAACAGTGATAAAACACAAAGTGAGAATATTATAAATGCACTCACAAACTACAGAAGTCATTGCGATGGTTTAAAGGTCAGATAGGGTTAGGTTAAGAGAACACGTACAACACATAGATAGGGTATTAGGGGTTAAGCTTACCTCAGTTGTAGGGTTACATGCAGCGTATACATTTAATAATCAATATAGTGTATAGTATATAGTATATAGTATATAATGTATTTTTATGTTAATGTTTAAATGATGGCATATATAATAGTTTAGATAATTCATGCACTATCAGTTTAAGATATATAAGTATACATAATATTTTCTATTTGTCAAATATATAGTATAATAATTAATGATAATACTTTTAATAATAAATTTATTAATATATTTTTACACTTGAATACATATATATGATATATATTATATATTATTTTTCTTTAAAATATTGTAGAAAATTATTATAATTTGATTGATAAACTATATTTAAATTCCGTATATAATACTTGATTAATTGTAATATATTACATAGGTAAATTTGGAAATTATCTTTGTAATAAAGTCTCTAGTAATAAAGACTTGTAATACCGAGTAAAGTTATGTTCAAATAAAGCTAATTTCAGTAATATAATTTGTTTCTGTTTATGAGAACTTTCATATTAATTTAAGAGTTTTAAATATAATATAATATACTTAGTAACAAAATATGTAAAATAATCTATATGATCACGAGCAATAGTTGTATAGGAGAGTGATTGACAAAATAATATATATCACTATTAGCAATACATAAGCATGGATTTATATTATTTAGTAACATCGTTACAGGCATATTATTTATAGTAAGGTAAGTATTACAGTAAATCAAAGATTTCAGTAGAGTAAAGATTGTTAGTTAAATCAAAGAGTGTCAGTAAAGTAAAGATTGTCAGTAAAGTAAAGATTGTCAGTAAAGTAAAGATTGTCAGTAAAGTAAAGATTGCCAGTAAAGTTTGATACACAAGAGATATACTGAGAGATTGTGATGAACTATAGGTACTACACATAGTGATGGTACTGACCTGAAGGGAATGAGCCCTGTCTACAGTCCTGGGTACCGTACAGAAGGTTCAAATCCCAGCAATAGCGGCCTGATAGATCCCTTATTATCACTCGAGTCCGTGTGTCAGCGGTCAATAGGCCTGCTGTCTCTCTGGGGTCAGTGTCCTGAGGCTGGGGTGAAGGGGTGAAGGGGGTTATAGTGCTGGTAATGGGGTGAAGGGGTTATAGTGATGGTAATGGAGTGAAGGGGGTTATAGTGCTGGTGATGGGGTGAAAGGGTGAAGGGGTTATAGTGCTGGTGATGGGGTGATGGGGTTATAGTGCTGGTGATGGGGTGAAAGGGTGAAGGGGTTATAGTGCTGGTGATGGGGTGATAGGGTTATAGTGCTGGTGATGGGGTGATGGGGTTATAGTGCTGGTGATGGGGTGATGGGGTTATAGTGCTGGTGATGGGGTGATGGGGTGAAGGGGGTTATAGTGCTGGTGATGGGGTGAAGGGGGTTATAGTGCTTGTGATGGGGTGAAGGGGGTTATAGTGCTGGTGATGGGGTGAAAGGGTGAATGGGGTTATAGTGCTTGTGATGGGGTGAAGGGGGTTATAGTGCTTGTGATGGGGTGAAGGGGGTTATAGTGCTGGTAATGGGGTAAAGGGGTGTAGGGGGTTATAGTGTTGGTTATGGGGTAAAGGGGGTTATAGTGCTTGTGATGGGGTGAAGGGGTTATAGTGTTGGTGATGGGGTGAAGGGGTGAAGGGGATTATAGTGTTTGTGATGGGATTTGAGTATTAGTCCTGGAGGTCAAGTTTAGGGTGTTAGTACTAGTGATAGAGTTAGGGCTGAGACTGGTGGTAAAGTTTGTAAGGGTTTTATGTTAAAGTGGTATTAATACTGATGTTGTGATAATGTGCCAGGTGATGGAGTGAGGGTAGTGAGAGCTATTAGTACGGGTGATAAGGATGTATGTATAAACTTAATAACTCTATTAACACTTAGAAAGCCTACTAAACAACTGGGATCATCGGGTCTACTCTTTAATATTCCTATAGTTAATAAACATTAAGGTTCCAGAGATATCTCTTTAGCTAAGCCTATGGAAAAAACTCCCAAATTAGGATAATTCCTAATCATCAAATATTTAAAAGAATGTTTACAAAATAGTTATTATTGAATACTAGGTAAACATTTAACATTGTTATAAATTAATTAGTATTGTACCATTTTATTATTTTATTTTTCTTTAAAAATTATAACTATAACTATTAATTTTATTTATTTATATTCTTAAAATCTACATATATTAAATAATGAGTAACTACTAAAACTTATTCTAAATGACTTGCTATATTACATTTAGCATTATTATTTGCACATAATATATTATAAGAAATCAAACCTTCATTTCTAGAACTGTTATTATTGTGGCATCTTTCAAGATGAAGAACTGCAAATAATTATAAATATTTATATTAATTATAGGCTATAATGATAATAGGCTATAATGATAATAGACTATAATGATAATAGATATTAATGATAATAATTATAGTTAAACATAGTATGTCATCAAAGAATACTCAGCAAAATTCAACAATTAATATAATACTATATGCATTTACAAATAGTCAAGTTAGTCTGCATTTTTTGTAACATACTATAGTATATATAACCTACCAATGTTCCATCATAAAATCTGAAACGCCCGCAATTATATGAAAATACGTCATATTTATTGTGTATAGATTGGGACGTTGGTATGTTGTGATGTTAGTACTATTGTATAGTACTTGAAAATGTAGGTCCAATGCACTACCATCAACATTTACATGTAATGAATACAGATGGGACGTTGGTATGTTGGTATATCTACGAAAACACACCCTTAATCCTCTAGAATAATTATGATAAGAAATCTTTTAGTAAATTAATGATAAATATATAAATTGTACTTAAAATTTTGTTATCAAAATAAAATATAAAATAATAATACTGGTAATGATAATAATACTGGTGATGATAATAATACTGATGATGATAATACTATAACAATGACCTGTAGGTTAGGTGAGTCATAGAGAGTGGCTTCAGTGGTCAGCAGGTCATCTATCTCAGACACACACGAGTCTATGTAGCTAGAGCCATGGCCTGATGCGTATTGGCCCAGGTGATTTATCAGCTGTGATATTATCTGTGGGTGGGGGTAGTGTGGGTGGGGTAGAGTGGGTGGGGTAGTGTGTGTGGGATAGTGTGAGTTTGTAGTGTGGGTGGGGTAGTGTGGATGGGGTAGTGGGGGTGGGGTAGTGTGGGTGGGGTAGTGTGGATGGGGTAGTGTGGGTTGGGTAGTGGGGGTGGGGTAGTGTGGGTGGGATAGTGTGAGTGGGGTAGTGTGGGGGGGGGTAGTGTAGGTGGAGTAGTGAGGGTGGGGTAGTGTGGATGAGGTGAAGTGGGATGGAGGTAGATTGGGGAAGGTAGGTGATATGTAAGTGATAGTAGTGAGAAGTGGTGCAGGTGGGAAGTTGTTGATTAATATGGGATGGACAAGAATGATGAGGTAGTTTTGAGGAAATGTAACATGATGCTGAATGATATTAATAGTATAAGGCAGGGTAATGAGGTGATGAGGGAAATAAACAATATAACAATGAAATCAACGAGATAATGAACAATAGTAAACCTGCAACGTGTACTACCTGGTAGTATTCAATGTGAATCAATTATAATTATAAACAATAAATTATAAGGTATTTATTAATATTTATTACATCACTATTATTATTTCATTATATTCATAATTATATAAACGAAAATAGTCGCTAGTAAATAATTATAAAATCATAAAATAAATAATCTGAATAAATGTGTGGATAGGTATACCTGGTATGTATCTCGTTCAACTCATTATCAGGCAGACAGTAACTAACTAGTTTAGCTGTCAAGGTCACACAGTCAATATCAGCTGAATCTTGAAGTTCAAATGACTTCTTGAGCACTTCTTTCGGCGAGTTCGGATCTATTTGTTGGGAATTCTCTGATGGAGAAACAGGAGGTAGGTTATTGTAAATATAGTGATTTGTAAACTTTATAGATCAGCACTAGTAAAAGGCATAGTAATAATGACTACAAATCACATTATTTTATTTCTGCAATGGAAATTTGTGGAATTGTTATATTTTGTATAAAAATCTATGATAGAGCAAAAACCGATAACCAGGAAATATAACCTCGCAATAATATATTATATTATATACTATTATATACTATTGTATACTTTACAATGTATAGTATATTCAAAAGTACATTCGTATTCAATTTGTGAAATTATTTAATTTTGGGAATATATAAACTAGTAATATTATATATATATATATATATATATATTAATTTAATAAATGTAATAGAGAAAAGTTAATGAAAATGATATTATAGACAATACTAAAGTAAATGTGCTTATACACATATATATTTGATAATAGAGATAACTATTACTATATTAATCTAATAAGGGGTGCAAATGTAAGGTATAAGAGTTGGGGTGTTATGAGAGTGAGGTATTAGAGTTGGGGTATTTTAGGTAAACCTTCAGAGTTGACGTCTTGCAAGGTCTGATCTTGGCTAACATTAGTGAAAGGGAAATGAGATTGAAACGGTCTTGTATAGCTCTTTGTGTAGGTTATTACACCATTCAATACCTGTACATCGATGAGCATTATCAGTATATATAGATATGTGTAAGATAATATGCATAGATATGGTATGATATTTACTTGCATATTATCATTAGTGATCTGAGCTGGTGAACATATTTTATTATTTGAAAATATTTATTTACTCAAAAATGTAATATCCTAGTTTATAATTTAATCTGAATGCATTTATAATATATCATATGCAACCATTACTACTGTATATATATATATATAAAGAATTTAAATACTCTTTATATACTAGATAATATATACATATATTAGAGTTGATATCTTGATAAGCTTAACATTGCTTATATATTATATATTATTATAAGTTATCATGACCTGAATACAACTATATATGTAGTCAACTTCTGCTACCTCAGATATGAAAGGAATGATAAAATGTTAGGCAATATTGAGTTTTTGAGATATCAAATTATTCTTACATGTTTTTATAGATATAAAACCCAACTAGCATTTGTATAAGGTCTAATTTAACAGGGTTTCTGAGTTAGCTAGATTCTGAGTTAGTGGAAGTTGATAATTAAATTAATAACAATGTACATGAATACAGTAGATTTATAGATAACATATAGATTACGCCTAATGAACCTGGAATACTTGTTCGAGTAGTGACCTCCAGATGTCAGGTTTAGGCGAGTGTTTAGGTGTAAGGTCATCAGCGTCAAGGTCAAGGTCACATGATATCAAGATACACCATTCGAATAACAGGAATAACAGCGATTTCATCAACTATCGGAGAAGTGGGTCATGGTGTTGGAACTATATTAATAGGGCTTAAGTAAACTATTAAATCTCCTGCTTTTACTCGCAATAATATAGTTAAAGGTATTGTAGAATAAGTTGTCACTTCTATATGGTTAATAAGTACTTGAGTTAATCTTTAGTATTGATCAAATTAATTTTGCTCTGGAACTATTATTTAAAGTTCTGAGAATGCAATTTATTCATTTATTTCAGAGGTTAATCATCATATAATGTCGTATGTAAAGGATATTTATTATAATTATTTATTATAATTATAATTATACTATATTTATTTTATTTATATATTTATATTAATTTATATAAATGTATTATTATTAATGCCACGGTGGGGACTTGAACCGTGGACATTGCGCATCAGGTACATCGCTGTTAACTATTCGCCCACGTGGAGATTTAATACACAGTGAGATATCATTACAAGATATCATGCAATATGTCACTAACTCTTTTGTCGTCGGAGAAACTGGAATTAATCGATGGCATCAACTTCTTAATGGTTTCACAGATAGACTGTGTGTAGTTTGTATAGTAATGTATATGTAGTATATGTAGTAATGTATATGTAGAAATATTAATATATGCATGTGTAGTTTAATATAATGATACAATGATGATATATATTACAATGATAAATATTGACTATACTATTATCTTTGATATATTATATCCTTCCAGTTTATTTATCATATAGCTCTATCCAATGCCTATATAAATGTGAGGGTCACACCAAATTCATCGTTGAAATACCTCGCCATTAATACAAATTAGTATCCACACCAAAACAACTTGTAACTAAAGATTATATTATTATCATAGTAAAATAGGCGCATGTCAATGAACTGCCAATCACTAATTCATACCTTCATACATAACAAATTCTAGATAGTGATTGATAAATGGAATATATTCGTATGAAAAAATGTCAATATAGTAAAAATATAATATTGGTAACTATTGAGCAATTTCAACTATGAAATTGCTCGATTGTTGTCGATGAAAGTTAGGTACAAAGCCCCCTTTACATATGTAAGGACTAGAGGAGAGGGGTGGGGGGTTGGGTTGCTAACGGTTACGATGAGGTTGGGCAGGTTAGCGTCCAGTTTCTTAATCGCCGCAATCTGTTCAGACAACATGAATATCATCTGACAGGAGACTTTAGCCACCGTTTTGTTATTGCACTACGGTACGTGAGTAATAGTATAGTTTATATAGTTTGAGGTTTAGTATGTATAGTATGTATAGTATATTAGAGTGAAATTTGAAATTATTATGGCGATTTGGTTATGACTCGCGATAGTGATGTTACATTTTATTTGAATTAGTGATATTATTTAACTCCACGTATAACGTTACATTACTATCGCGAATCATAACCAGATCGCCATAATTATTTCAAATTTTACTCCAACCTACATTGTATAGTATATTGTATATGACTGGTAAATTAATACAAATATAAGTAGTATGCGAATATATATATAACATGTGTTAAGAATTGTAGTTTAAATTAAAATAAGCACAATTTAAAATCTATTGCTGCGGTGACAGATTAAATGTATGCGTTATCGATTTATTAGATATCGTATTATACGTATACTTCTAAACTTTCATATAATAACATATATATTTAATTTGATAACAAATTAATCACTAATTGTCCTAGGAGAATATTTAGCTATCTCCGTAATGTTAAATATTGTCATAGGACAATTTTATTTTATCGCAGTTACCGGCCCCCATGCAATGTATCCTAACTTGTATATATATATATATATATTTTTTTTATTTTTTTTATTTGGTATATATTTATAACCATATATGGCTCTAATGTCCCTTCCAAGCCGCTCTCACGTTAAGGCATCCATGGTTTTAACGAGAGCCGATCATTTATTTATACACAATTATATAAGATCACTTCTAAATAATATTTTAAGACCCATTTTATAAAATTTATTAATGGTCCGTACTAGGCTCGAACCCGTGTCCTACTGCTTGTGTGTCTGGCGCCTTAGCCACTGAGCCACACAGGCAGTTATTTATATATATATATATATATATATATATATATATATATATATATATATAACCTGTTTAATAAAATAATTGTGACAGAGAATCCACCAAATGACTGGTCTAAGATGATAATAATACCAATCCACAAAAAAGGTGACAAACTGAACGCCGCAAACTATAGAGCCATTGCACTATTACCAATACCAGGTAACATATTCTGCAAAATATTGATGAACAGATGCTCGCACATAATTGAATCATCAATGAGTGACTCTCAATTCAGTTTTAGGCCTGGTAGAGGAACCACGGATGCAATATTTATTATAAGGCAGTTGATCGAGAAAGCAAAAGAGCACCAAATACCGCTCTATTTCCATTTTATTGACTTTAAAGCAGCATTTGACACTATTTGGAGAGAGGCACTTTGGAAGATGCTGCTTAAGATAGGTATCCCAAATAAACTTGTCGATATAATCAAAAATCTATATGATAAAAATAATGTCACCAAGTTTATTTAACATATTCCTGGAATATGTAATGAAGGGTGTTAAAAGTTTGAACCGTGACTTTCAATTAAACGAAAATATGTCTGTTGATATCAGATACGCAGACGATACGACAATCATATCTGCTGTATTCGAAAAACTGAAACTATCTACATTGGAACTTGAACAAGCTTGTCAAAAATGGGGTTTGAAGATAAATCCTCTTAAATGCGCAATAATGACACCAGATAGCAATGTTGAAATTGAAATCGACAACAACGTGGTTCCCAAAGTTTCCAAGTTCAAATTTCTGGGTAGTCTTGTTCCAGACTGCTCCTCAGATGTTCAACACCGAATATCAATGGCATCGTAAGCTTGCGGTAGACTGAGAACGATATGGTCATCAAAAGACGTGTCAATACATCTTAAGACTAGACTATACGGAGCACTCATTCTGTCAATTGCCACATACGGTTCAGAGTCATGGACTACAAGACGAAAAGAAATAGATGCGCTACTAGTGTTTAAAATGAAATGCCTTAGAGCTATACTCCGTATTACTAGGTCTGACAGACTCAGAAACACCATGATACGAAAGAAACTAAACATAAGCGAGACGATAGAAGACATCGTTCTTAAAAGAAGACTTCGCTGGTTTGGTTATGTTGTCAGGAATACGTCAACACTAAATTTCAGCTACAAGCTAGATTTCAACAAAAAGAGACCAAGAGGACGCCTGCCAAAAAGATGGTCTGATGGCATAAGGGAACAGTGCGGTGAGCCACTCTTAAATATAGAGAGACGAGCCAAACGACGAGATGCCTTCGGAAACTATGTATTCATGTGGAAAGCAAAGGGACGATAATCCTATGCATTATAGTCAAGTAAGTCATATATAGATATATGAGCTGATAACACATATATCACAGAGCAAGAGTTAAAGGTTTGATTCCCTTTATGAGTATTAATAGATAAACTTAATTAATAAAATAATATCAGTAGTTATTGTAGTGAATTGTATTAGTAATGCTCCTAACTTAGTTTATCTATCTACACCTTGTGTATAATATGTCTAGGTAAGCACTAAATAGATGTACATTTTTAAATATTTGTGTAATTAATTATATCATTTTATCTATATATTTCAATATATATATTGTCTGTCTTAGTTGATTAAACTTAGTTGACACACGGCTTGAAGGTATCAATACCTTATCGGAACAGTACAATAAATTATAAAATATATATTTTAAATTTAATGTAAGAGAGTCTTCGAATGGACATTAAAGTGAATTTATAAATGAAAACTTCATATGAGTTCCGTATTGAATGTACTCCACCAAAATAACTACAATATATATATATATATTCGGGCGACAGCATAGAAAAGATATTGATCTTAATCCGAAGCCCTTTAGAGGAAATAATAACATAAATAATTATAATATAATATATATTTCATACGAAAAAAAATGTACAACTTAATACTTCTAATAAATATTTATTATTATTATTATAATTATTATTATTATTATTATTATTATATACATATATGATAGTAAACCTTTAGAGTTTCCAGTAGAATATTGAAGCCTGAGATAAGTGTGTCGTCGTAGTGTGATTTGATCAGTTCAGTTTGAATAAGTGTTCCTATCTGACAGATAGCCACGCACCTGTTTATTATGTGTGCACTATAGACCTCTTAGTGTTCGATGTTGTAGCTGACACCGTTTTATTAAGGTAGGCGCTGGAGTTAAAATGTGTTAAATAATTTAATTTGACCAATATTTTTGTATTATGTATTATTTAAGTTCTGTATTTTAATTATAATATCCTAAAATATTTTTTTAATATTTTTGAGTATTTCTATCAATATAAAGTGTTTTAGGAGTAATAAATTTATAAATATATTTTGTATTTATGTAAATACTTGTAATATGTAATCTTATATTACGATTTATTAAAAATCGTTTAATTTATAAATTTCATGATTTATTTCAGCATAGATCATAGATTAAATAGCATTAAATAAATAAACAAATCATATGTTATATATTTGTTTTTATATTGTATATTTTATATAGTTGCATATTTGTACATATTATCTATGATTATTTATGTAAAAACTTTGAATGTCATTTTCTCCAGTTTTTACTTTTTCACTTAGTAACCATATGTAAATGCCTACTACTTTTTTAATTTATATTATTTTTATCTGAAATTTTTACTGTAAATGTATAACATATACACCAATATAAATAAATCTTAATGTTATATTATATTTTAATTAAATAAATAATGATTATAATCATACATAATTATGTATGATTATGTAATATATTTATAATAAAAAATATGCATTGTTTTTAAACTGTTTTATTTCATACTTTTAAATTAATTATATTTATGAAATTAATTTATATAGATGAATTTGGATAGTATCTATTGAATAACAATTTTTTTTTGTAATTATCTTTATTAATTTTTTATCCCAAACTTTTTCTGTGGAGCTATAAATAGTATGGTGTAGATGAACTCCAGCGCCTGTAATTAGAATACTGCGGTTTTAGGGGATATATGAAACTTATTTCATACGTTATTTTAATTATAGTTTCTATATAATATAGAAAATCAATGAAGTATACATATATAGTAATCTACATATATAGCTGAATGTATAATAATTTAATAATGAACAGATTATTAATGTTATACATAAATATTAACCTGGTAGATGTTTGTGAGATTTTCTTTTTACTAAAATCTAACAGAATTTTTATTAACATTTCCTGTTTCAATAAATATTATATTAAATATTAGTAATAAACTCTACAATGTTAATATATCAGTTTATTTATATTAAAAAAAAAATTTTATTTATTATTATAATATGTATTTGTATTTGTAATTTATCAATAAATTAATTAAATAATAATCAAAAAATGAACGAATATATCATAATATATAATAATAGTTTCATTGCGATAAAAGTGATTAAATAACCTTTATATTAGGTAGAGAGTGCATTTCTATTGGTTGAGACTTGGGGATGAGAACTTTTATAGTTTTCTGGGTTTCAGGAAGGAACAGGAGAGAACCGATTAATGTAATCGCCTCCATATGGGGTAACTGTATTTATAATAAAGATATATATATGTAGATATGGATATAGATATAGATATAGATATGGATGTAGATATGGATATAGATGTAGATATATATATTTTAAACATATTATTATTAAGTATTAATCAAAATTATATTACAATTTTCTGAGTAAAAATAGGTTTGCTGAAGATAGATTTGTATATTCAAGTTGAAACTATACATTTTTATATATATATATATATATATATATATATATATATATGCATATATGTTTGTAATCTATGGGGGTATATCTATAGTATTATTTATAATTATGTCACATATTAAATTCATGATTATTAATAAGAATTGATAATATATCTAAATACAAAATTATAGAGATAGTAATAAATTATACATTAAATATATACATATAATTAAATTTATAAAATAAATAATTGTATAAATATAATTATAGATAATATGAGTACTATATGAGTATTAATTAAGATTATATTTACTATCTTACTGATTGTGTTTATAATATTAGATTATTATTAATTGTGATAAATAATATTAACTATTAAATTAAATATCAGTAAATTTTGCTTTATTATGCATTTGTATGCTATATTAAATAACAATATTGATAAATATATTGAATAACAATTATTATATTCACATAAACAACTTATTAATCAGATACAATAATATAATGTAATTATGTTATTTGAATTACATTTTATACTGAAGTTGTGCTTCCTCTTATCATTTATATGCTATATTTAACTTTATATTTAGTTAAATATTATTGAATAAATATATATAATAGATACTATATATATATACTGGATACTTTAAAATTAAGTATATCAATGCTATATTGATTGAGTTGATTTCAGATATATTAATATTATATATATTTACATATATATATATATATATATATATATATATATATATATATATATATATATATATAATATATATATTATATATATATATAATAGTGATTGAAATGTATAATTCTCAATAAGTTAAAATCCTACATAGATAATAGACTATCTAAAACAAACATTAGCTATATCAAACATTATATATATCAAATATTAGCTATATCAAACATTAGCTATATCAAACATTATATATATCAAATATTAGCTATATCAAACATTAGCTATATCAAACATTAGCTATATCAAACATTAGCTATATCAAACATTAGCTATATCAAACATTAGCTATATCAAACATTAGCTATATCAAACATTAGCTATATCGGTGGAGAAGAGAATAAGGTTAGCAGCATATAGGAAGTCTTCAGCCAGACTTATAGCTCCGGGTAGTTGTAGCGAGTAGAAGTGACCTCCGCAACCTTGCATGAAGGTCGCCATGAATTCCTGTAGACGGAGGAGTAAGAAGGGTCATCTTGCGCGACATATTATCAACATGTAATGGTTATTTAATGTCTGTATGGCCTCATTATTGTGGTATAGGCAATATAAGTATAGCATGTAGCATATAACATATGATTGTAGCTCATCTCACCATATTGCATATGCTTTTATTATATTTATATATATTAAAATTCGAATGATTTTATTTAAAATTCAGGAAATCTTGAATTAAAATCTGTAGTCACAAATAATAACATACATCTATTAATGATTGTTTATATAATAAATACAATTAATAATATTACTACTATATCATAATATATTCTAAATATATCACAATATTAGTGATGTGGAGTGTATATTGTACAAGACATACACTTTATAATGTACAGTGTACATTATACAGTGTATAATGAATTGGGGAAAGGGGTTTTATGTAGTAATATCTATAAGTTCTGTAACCAATGATCTTAAGGGGACGAGATACCATTGATTTTTTCGGAAAAAAATTGAATTTCAAATTTTTTTTTAATGTAAAATTATAATATTTCAAATATTATCTTTAAAATGGTGTTTAAATTAAGTTCATTACATTATTCATTTTGTTTATATTATATTATTTGTACCTATATAATCATATTGTTTATATTCATATATTATATTTGAAACTTGATTTACTCAGAATAATTATTTTGCATTTTGTATATCTCCAATTAATGTCTCTTCTTATTCAATATTGAATATTTTTTCTTCAAATTTTCACAATATTATATATAATATATAAATGAACAGTATGATTAATTATTCTATATATATAATATATGTAAATTTATATAAGTTGTAAATTTAGTGATAATTTGTGATAAATATCTTAATTAATTATTTTTTTTTATAATTAATCATTTTTATATTATTTATGTTAATAATTATTTAAATATATTCAACCATATGATAAAGCTATATGTTTATAATAAGATTGTTAAAAAATTATTACAAAAACTTTAATATTATAAGAGTTTATACATTTTTAAAACATGCTATTTTCCCTATCTTTTACATGTATACTGTTTATAAGTAGCTGGTCCCCTTAAACAATTGTAACCAATGATCTATGTATTATTAGTTACAAGAGTCAACAGCTAACACGGTGATGCTAAGACACCATTAACTCACACACACACACACACACACACACACACACACACACATAGCACACACCCAGACAGTAGTACCTGATTAGATCCAGTGAGATGAACGTGAAGAAGCCTGTAGAACCGGCTCATGAACTCCCCTCCCAATGGGATGTCGTGTTTCCTTACCACCAGACTACAGAGGGTAGCGAAGGCGGTACATGTTCCCTTTCTGTAGGCGCAGCCTAGCTCTGAGGTCTGTAGAGGTCACGAGTGGTGGTGGTAGTTCAATAGTTGTTATGTTGTCTATTTATTGTATCATGCTACTTTTATATAATTGATAAATTATAAAAAATATGAATAATTAATAAAAAGTATGAATCAATTTAAATATTGAATTGTTGAATACATATTTAAGGAGAGAACCTCCTTCGTGAGATTGCATTTTAATATATATGATAAACCACTATTTTTAAAACTCTCCAACTTTAAAGATATTAAATATTGTTACAAAGATTTATGTATAGATATAATAATAATACATTATATTAAATACAGACCACAGTTATAAAATATATACTATTTTAAAAATAAAATTTATTTAAACGTATAATTGTTGATAAAAATATGATATAAAAGTGTTATTATTAATTTATATTATTAAATAAAACCAAATATCTATACATATGTATGTTATTAAAATATACTGAAAATTTCAATAATATATATAATTATTAAAGAACAAAATAGTCCGGAATTTTTAGTAGAGCAATATTCACTACATTAAAATTATGAGAAAATATATAATTATAATGTTTAGTTTAAAATATGTTGATTGTATTATTTTGTTAATTTTTTTATTTGGTGGAGTCCTTTCATCCCATCCAGGAACTTAAATGAAGTTTTCACTTATAACCATATTTGGCTCTAATGTCCCTTCGAAGCCGCTCTCATGTTAAGGCATCCATGGTTTTAACGAGAGCCGATCATTTATTTATACACAATTATATAACATCACTTCTAAATAATATTTTAAGACCCATTTTATAAAATTAATTAATGGTCCGGAGGAGGCTCGAACCCGTGTCCTACTGCTTGTGAGTCTGACGCCTTAGCCACTGAGCCACACAGGCAGTTATAATGAATTATAATGAATATGTTTATTTTTAATAATAGGTGTTATAAAATATCATTTATAATTATTAATATAGATGATTTAGGTAAGATTTTTATTTGAAATGATAGATAAATGATTATATATTAAATAGGATAAATAAGTAATTTTAATAAATATATTATAATAAAATCTAAAATTTATAATTTGATATAGAATTCAACTTTAAGTTACTGGAGATAGGTAAATCTAATAATGTGCTTTAAATGGCCACCATTTAAATAGATAGGGATCTCTAATATATTAGGTAGTAAGTTATAAATAGCTCTAACTCTAATTTCAATATAGGTAACACTAGTTTTTGTAGATCGTAATTAAATTACAACTTTAGTATTTTGTGTGTATGTTTCATTCAGTTATTATGTTATTTACAAGGGGTATTGTGAACATTATTAATTTTTTTAAATTATATAGAGTATTGTATTCATAATTTTCTAATTATTTTATAATAAAACAAAACTTTATTATAGATCTAGTATTATCTATATTTGTTTGTAATTCATTTTTTCTAATAAACGAAACTTTACAAATTATATTCTATGTTAAAATACTGTATTTATTATTTATAAATATCTTTACATACTTATTTTCTGCCATATTATTTATAACATAAACTTAATCTTCTTATATTATTAATTGTATACATTTAAAAAATGTAATGAAAATTATATAGTTCGCCTGAGAAAAGAGTTTCAACATAACTTAATTATAAAGTAAAACATTATATAATCATTTAATGTGTATGATATAGTATTCAAACTCCATCATATATAAAACACATGTATTAATATTAATATGTATAACTAGTCGAATAACCTGAAAGAACCATGGGGCGAAGTACAGAAGTGGAGGAACCAATGTAGGAGGGGGAGGAGTACTGTTAGAGTCTAATGATACTGATAGGTTATCTCTTATCTGTGTGGTAGAGTGATAGGTTATCTCTTATCTGTGTGGTAGAGTGGTAGGTTATCTCTTATCTGTGTGATAGAGTGATAGGTTATCTCTTATCTGTATGATAGAGTTATAGGTTATCTCTTATCTGAGATATATCTATTATTTTATATATATATATATATATAAAACTGTAAATCTATATTATTATATATAATATTAATTAAATTGGGTAATATTGGATAATTTTAATATTAATTTAGAAAATTAAATTAAATTAGCTTGAATTTTTAAAAATGAAGAATTTTATAATAATACAAATAATATAATAAAATGCATTTATATCTTAAATTTTAAATTATACTACAAACTTTATTACTATCATTTATTATTTAAATTAAATTTAAAACTTTTTAACCATTAATTTTTGTATTCGATTTATCAATTCATGATTAAAATTTCATAATTTATTAAACGTATTAATTACTATATATGTAATAAAGAGTCTAACCTTACACAGTGAATTCACAGTTCTGGCTAAGGCATCGATGACTAATGAGTGAATACGAGGGTTAGTCATCAGGTTTATATCTCCCAGTACACCTGTCATCCTCTTGAATATAGCTATCGACCTCTGTCAGTTCATGATCATTATTATTTGACATAAATGTGAATTACTAAAATAACTATATAATAATTAGGTAGTATATAGTTCCTAAACTAATTTATTTTATTTTATTTTGTTAATATAATAAAATATACGTATATTGATGTATATACAAGAGTATAATATAAACAATAGTATAATGTTATCTCGATAGATTTAATTTTAATAATTTCATATTTTATTTTACGATTTAAATTCATTTAGATAAAATAAATACAAAATGATGAAATCTATACTCTAGAGGATGCATGATTATTGATATCTACAAGTATTCTAAGTGATTAATTCAATGCTTAATATGCACAATAAATATGTAAGGAATATGTAGAATCATGATATTGAGAACACAAATTATTGAGGTGTTAGTATGAAATTTGATAGTGAATGTTTTGCATATGTATAATGAAGTTCTCTACTACAGTACTGCATACACACACACATACACATACACATACACACACATACGTGTATATTAGGTCGGAGTGAAATTGAAATAATTATGGCGATCTGGATATGACTCACGATATTGATGTAACGTTATATTTGAATTAGTGACATTATTGAACTCCGCATATAATGCTATATCACTATCGCATGTCATAACGAGATCGCCATAATTATTTTAAATTTTACTCCGACCTAATGTACATATATGTATACACATATGCATTCATACATACACATACACACATATATACATGTACATATATGTATACACACACACACACACACACACACATATATATATACATATACACAGACAGATACAAGGTCATCACTGAACCTCACAGTTCCAGCCACTGGTACTGAGTTTCTTTGGCCCTTCTCTACCGTCTTCACCGCAGGAAGTGATGCTCTGAGGGGTTTCTATGTCATCGTGTATAGTGGAGTCTGAGTGTACTGAGGTTAAGAGGTCAAGGTTAAGGTCGGTGTAATGTGGCCGCGTTAGTACTACAATGACTGATATGTCATCAATTGTACATCACCCATATATACACTATCTACTTATTTAAATGTTATAATCTAAATTAAATATTTTCTATATTAAATAATAATAATAATAATAACAATAACAAGTTCTAATTTTTGATCACATATACATAGTATTCATTAAAGTGAGGGGCTAATCATTCAAGACCTTTTATTATAAATGTTTTACCTCTTTATAATCTATTTATAAACATGCAAACATTTAACTCAACCAATCATACACAGTCATGTACATATAAACACATACAAATACATATACTCATAATACACATACTCACATAAGAAAGCAAATATATCCACACACACATATTCATTGATACTAGCACACACTCTCACATACACATACATGTTATAACATACACTTATAACAATATACAGTGGTATAGTCATACAGTAGTGGTGATAGCAGTAGTAGTAGCACTAACTAATGTAAGTTATATATGTCAATGTTATTTATATCAATATGTTATTTACTATGTACTTAATGTGTTTTAGTACACTATAACCTATATGTCGGAGAAGATAATACATATGTATATCCATTAATATCTTCTATTTGTATCAATATACAATACACACACACATATATATATATATATATTATAAGTTCAATAAATAACTATTATTATTATTATTATATACATCCACTAGATATGTGAAGTTTGTATGATTCATCATCACACACTGTTGTACATCAGAAACTATAGTTATATACTTAGGGACACTATTCGTATCATGGCTAAGTAATCCTAAATATATAGTAATATAGCTCTATATATATCATTATTATTATTATTATTATTATCAGATTTAGGAAATGCCAGGTTAATTATAGAAGTAGTATTGCTTATCGAGACAATTACCTATATATATATATATTTAATATAATAATAAATTTTAATAACTTTATATGAATAAACTATTGAACACTAGAATAACTATCTGTGTAATAACAACAGTAACAAGGACACTGGGTAAAGTGAGTCATACAAGTGAGTCATACAGACATTTCACTACGAATATCTTCTACGCTATGAGTCATACTTACGTAGTAGAGCCGGTTCCGCATCGGTGATCTTATCGGAGAAGCGAGCGCCCTCGAAGCTACTATCACCCCCGCCGCCTGTGCTGCCACCTCCTGTGCCGCCCCCGCTACCCCCGCTCTGATCCAGTACATTGTAGATAGTAGCGTTGGCGCTATCGTGACTATTGATGCTTGTGTCATCACCGGGTAGTGAGGAGATGGCTAAATCACCTACGTGCAATGGGGGGGGGGGGAGGGGGTTACACGAGTTGGGTGAATAGTACATTTTGTAATTATACCAGCTCTGTACATCGATAATACTATATTAGAAGAATATTTACAATTTAATATCACTTTAATTATTAGAAGAATATTTAAATTTAATATCACTTTAATTAATTATTAGCTAAATAATTATAATATTCGTAATGCAACACATTATTTATTCACATGATATATAATGTATTATCTATTAATAGAGTATTAGATATAGACTATATATCATGAACCGTATGCGTTGGAAGTCATGTCTTTGTCAGCAGTGGACTTAGTATTGCATAACTTATCAGTGAGCTCATTTCCCATCAACGTATCATCATTGAAAATAACTGTCATGGTCGTATAAATGTGTATATAAATTATCACATTTATTACTTGATATCAAGTAGATATGATATAATACGTGAAATAGTTTTATAGAGTATTATCAATTATTGAATATCAATGTATTTACGATTATAAGACTAATTATGAGTTATCACTATTAATAACTGGATTTCTATAGTTAATTAAATAAAATAATATATAATAATTCTATATTAAATATAATATTATAATTTCATGATGCAGTAAAATGTGAGAGAAAAATGATTAATAGGTTTATCGATTTAGGACCATGGATATAGTGAGAAAGTGGATAAGCAATTGAATATAGTGTATGGCACTTTGCGATAAAGGCGCTGCAGTCGCATCTAATACCTGGCCCACTACTTTTTATTTAAAATAACATTTATTTATACATATATATTGATAATTACTACTTATTTTAATGTACTATCTATATAATAAATAAAATCATATATATAAAATACATCATATCAACATTTCTCGTAATTTTGTGTATTTAAATTGAAGATATCATGCTATTTTATTGATATTTGTAATCTATATCCAATGATATCTATTGTTATTGTTATTATAACAATAACAATAAGTCACTTTAATCTATTTCGACGAAAAGCCTACTGTTTTAATATTTGATATATATATAATATGACTAATATCCAATCAAAATCATTGATATCATTTTGTTAATTTATCGATAAAAGTGTCATTCATGTATCTATCTTTAATATGCATTACGTGCGTCAATTGCCTATCCACTTTCTTTATATCGATGGTTTAGACATATATGTTTAAGTATCACTGAATCAAATTAAACCATCTGTGATATCTTTCAGTGATCCGGTTCTACTTGCATTTGAAGATTTCCTAGCCAGAATAGATTTAGAGTCGAAATCAAACCTCAACGAACTGTCACTGTTGCATCTCACCATAGGAGTTACCAAGTGATTCACTGGTGTTATATCTATTGGCAGGGGGAGAGTAGTATATCAATAATATATATATATATATAGAAATAAGAATAAATCTATTTAATGTAATTACTATAATTATATAATTAATTAATACATTTAATAAATAATTTATAATATATTTAATAACATAATTATAATATAATTATTAATATAGTTAATAATATAGTTAATATATTTAATATAATTAATAATATAATTAATAATATAGTTAATATAATTAATAATATAGTTCAAAATATTTATAATAATTAAAGTGTTTTGATAATTAAAATGACCCGAATATATATATATATATATATACATATATTAGATTTATAAATTATCACAGAAAGTAATCTCCAAACATTAATGTTAATTATATAATGAATACGTCATAAATACGGGGCCTCCGAAATAGCTCGATTCTATAAATATAAAATAGTAGGAGAGAGAGTTATTTGCCACCGATTCCAGAAATAGCGCTAATCCTACGCGCTATAATTAGCATTTTACGATCTCTTAAACGACGATGAAAAAAGTGTGCTCACGACAGGCGATCGCCTTATTTACGAATAGGGGTCAGGGGTCACGCTTGTATTAATGTGCACCGGACACGGGTGAGCGATTGCGTCCAATAAACAACGAGCTAGAGAATCATCCGATGGTGATACATTATCGAAGAGTTATGGGATGGCGCCATCGTATTAATAGCAGTGTTTATCTAATTAATTAGATCAATAAATAATAACACGCGAGCGAAAAAAATCTCCTTTTAAAAGCGAACCGAAATAAACTTTTACGATGAGTTACGATCTATGTGATAGGAATTTCTTCGCAAGTTTATATAATAGTAACCATTCTATTGAACTTATGTAATAATTCTATACGATGGATTGTGATTTACGCAGGGCTAACAAATATGAACATCTTTCTATTGCTGTTAACTGATTAATGAAGTCATTAAAGTATATTAATAATACGACCGCTCTACGATAATTATAGATAGCCTAGATTATATGTGATCAGCGATAACTTGTGAATATCGTGAAGGTCGTTCTAATGAATGCAATAGTTGCTATTATTAGGTTATCTTATCAATGATGATAATAACAATTAAATAATACAATGAATTAGTAGGATTGCATTATCAACAATATATATATATATATGTATATATATATATATATAAATTATAGAATTATTTCATCATAAAAATAATAATTTAACATTGTAATGAAATCTATGTAGTGTTGACCTTTAGTGTTCTTGTATTCTTTAGAGGTCATACGTGAGGTAAACAGACGTACGACCTCTACTGGATCGTGTCGCAGGAATAGTGGTTTACTGTGAGATTCAGTGGTGGTGGCGCTAGTGGTAGTGGTAGCATCTCCAGACGCAGTGATGGAGGAGGAATTTGTGATATCAGACATTCGTTTAGCGGTAGATATGGAACCGGTGGTAGTTGTACTGGATACTGTGTAGGGGTGGGGTACAGGTAGTGGTGGTGGTGGTAGTAGTAGTGGTGGTGGTACTGAATACTGTGTAGGGGTGGGGAGTAGATAGAGACGGTGGTGGTAGTAGTAGTAGTGGTGGTACTGAATACTGTGTAGGGTGGGGAGTAGATAGTGACGGTGGTGGTAGTAGTAGTTGTGGTGGTGGTAGTAGTAGTGGTGGTATTGAATACTGCATAAGGGTGGGGAGTAGATAGTGATGGTGGTGGTAGTAGTAGTGGTCAGTAGTGGTAGTGGTGGTACTGATTACTATGTAGGGATGGGGAGTTGATAGTTGTGGTGATGGTAGTAGTAGTAGTACTGAATACTGTGTATGTGTGGGGAGTAGGTAGTGGTAGAGTTAGTGGTGGTGGTGTGTATATGAATAATATAACATCTACAACTATACCTGTTCCATCCGTTGTGTCTTTTGATTTATTTCCTCCTATAATAAGTAAATGATTACTATTTATATAAATGTATAATAAGATTAAAGGTCAAATATAAACATATTGATCGATCTATATGTTACCCATACATTAGTTTTTTTATAATATACTCTCTTTATTTATATTAGGAGAGAACATACGTGTGCAATGAATGAATAGGTATATATGTATGGAGGCATATTGTATAAATTAGAAAACGATTGAAGGAGAGCGATGGAGAGAGAGAGAGAGAGAGAGAGAGAGAGAGAGAGAGAGAGAGAGAGAGAGAGAGAGAGAGAGAGAGAGAGAGAGAGAGAGAGAGAGAGCCGTAGTGGAAGTATCAACTAACCCCCTCGTTGTATCTTCTTCTGTTTACTGAGTCGGTCAAGGGGTAGATCATTCATATCCACACCATAGACATGTCTGCCTATATTCTTAACTATGGTCTCCATTATGAACTGTGGGAAGAAATGATTAGGAGGGGGCGTGTCACTACTATAAAGGGCGTGGCTTAATACATACCGCCCACTGTTCGACTATCTCAATCCACTCGGTGCGAGCTGACATCACAGAGAGGATATCATTCCAGAGATATTCGGGCAGATCTAGTCGTAGGTGTGCTCTTACGCATGTTACGAGTAGGGTCTATAGAGTGGGGTAGTGAGGGGTGGGGTTAGGAGGTGAGGGGGTAGAGCGCAGGTCTAAATGTAAGTGTGCCCATATGATTCGGTAGTATGGAGTATATCATTAGTAAAGTAGGCAGGTGATAGAGGAATAAACTATTTATCAGTGTTCTATGGATGGTACACATGATACTATTACAGTATGTAA
>OZ025240.1:11109126-11326626 GCA_964019155.1 Osedax fenrisi
CTGAGGCGTCCTTCACGAAGTTAGCAGTCCATATGATCAACACCTTCTGACACTGAATCAGATCTGAGGGGGTGCCAGCGGTATCGCTGTGCTTACGTTTGTGTGGTATCACTGAAATGAGAAGAGGGGGTTATTTAGTGAGATATGCGAGTGAAATTGTTATCTTACTGTGACTATGGTATTCAGAAGTAGCAAGATAAATTTGGAAGGTTCGGTTGATAAATAATTATAAATGGTAAATATGTATATAAAAATAATGATCCCTCTGTATTATAGACATGTTACTACATATAGTTATGTTGATACTAATATTAATATAAGATAATGTAAGATACCGTAGTAAGTTAAGGAAATTATACACTAATTTTTCATATATAATATGTACATTTATAATATTGTTCATATTGGAATAGTATTTCATGTATAATTAAACTCTATCTCTCTTCTCTCTCTCTCTACTTCCCATCCTCGCTCCCTCCATCCCTATACAACATAGTAAATATAAAGTTGACTAACCGAGGGGAGAAGTACTGTAGATGGTGTTGAAGGTAATGTCAAAATAAGGGAATATAGTATTCAAGTGAAACTGTTTGAAGCGCTCAAACAGGAAGTGGAAACATTTAGCACGTTTCTGCGTGACGTTTGTTTTCCAGTTGATCTTCGTTAACTGGGGTGGGATAGTATTTAATGGTAAAGAGGGTCTGGGGTTAAACATATAAGCATATATTTATAGGGTGTAATAGTATACTATTAACGGGTTAGATTATGGCACTTAATTTTGTGGGGATTCTCTTTATTGGGTTAATATATGAGATTTAATTATATTAGGTTATTATATGGGGCTTAATTATGTGGGGATAATTATATCAGATTAGCTTGTGATGATACATATGTTGGGTAATATTAGGGTTAGTGTATGGAATTGAATTGCATGGTTAAGAAATTAACTATATAGCAATAAAGTTATTGTATTAAAGGTATGAGAGTTAGATAAAGTATATAGATGGAGATTGCAGACTAACCTCAGATACCATGTAGCGGAGAATTAGTTCAAGTAGAGTAGACTTACTGAACGAGTTCTGATCGGTTGTGAGATTCGAGGGTAGGATAGGGGTGGACTCTATACGCCCTGTAAATGAAGCTAGGTGTTATATATTATCTAGGGTATCTGGGTTTAGGTATTGTTTGCTTTTGTTCACTCATTATGTAAATATCACCAAACTAAATCATAATATGATAACATAAATAAACATTGATATTGCATTTACTTTATATTGAATAGAATGAATCTAGAATTAATTTTGAGTTATAGTGTATTAATAAATTATAGATTACAAATTAAAATTAGATAAAGTTAAATGAGTTGAAATTAAATAAAGTTTCTTATTGATAAAATCAATATTAATAGTATTAACTTGACATAATTAATTAAATTAGTATATTAAGCATATTTTATTGTATACATTAATTAAAATATTTAATATTACATATTATTTATGAAAATATAAAGAAATATGGTAAAATGTCTTATAATGAAAATTATTTATAATGAATACATAAATGGAAAAATGATTTTATTAAAACTTCTATAAAATATATATTTATAAGTAAAAAATTAATAAAATAAAGAGTAATTTAATCTTAATATAGACACCTATTGAAATTACATACAATATCATACAATATAAAAAGGGGTAAACCAGTAGTGGGGGTAGATGAAGAGGGGAGCCTGGTATCGCAGGCATCTTGGCAGTTCACGAAATTCTCAAACTCAAGAGAATTGCTCTTGTCGACCAAGAGCTTCGCGAATATGTTAGAACATCCCATGGTGGCATTCTCCTGCAGGATCTGATACCTGAAGTAATGAGTCATTAGTAGTAGCGATACCAGTGGTATTATCTCAGATTATGACTCATAATGTATTACCAGGGAATGTGTTTAATACGAAATTCCTGCTAAAATACCATTATAGTTATATATGGTAACATAATGACACACATATAATGCTAATATCTGTGTTCACGTAATCAAAAATAGACATTATTCTATATTATTTGATATGATATTATGTAATCTACAATAATCATTTTTTAACTTATAGTATAGTAAACAATAGTACATATTTATCTAACTGGATATAATTATATTAATAGAAATGGCAATCTATCACATACGTGATGAGTAGGGGAGACTGTAGAGATGTATGATGTAGAGTAATAGTTAATAAGGGAAGAGAAGTATGAATGTGGGATAAATGTGAGGGAGAGGAGGAGCAGTAATATGAACAGTTATATTACCAGGATAAGTAGCAGGAAGACTAGTATGAATGAGGGGGATGAGCAGGAGGGGGAGGAGGAGGGGGAGAAGGAGGAGGAGGAGGAGGAGGAGGAGGAGGAGGAGGAGGAGGAGGAGGAGGAGGAGGAGGAGGAGGAGGAGGAGGAGGAGGAGGAGGAGGAGGAGGAGGAGGAGGAGGAGGAGGTACATGAGGAGAAGGTGGATGAGAATAATTATTAGATGAGGAGAAGTAGGATGAATAGAAAGAGTGATTACCAAATGATGAACAGCCGTATTCCCTCCTGTTGTATACGCTGTACATTAGACTGGTGTATCAACTTCTGCATGATGTGTCCTATGGAGTAGTACTGCCATCTTCTCTGCACCAAGTCTGGCAGTAGGGTCAGGATTTTCTAGTGATGGACCATAATAGGTATGTAGATAGTCGTATATAATATAATATATAGAAGTGGTATATAATATATAGAAGTGAATTGATATTACAAATTAGGTATAAAGAATATTATATGTTGATCTCCTGCGTGTATTAACCTCAAATATGAATAGAATTACATCCAATTCTTTTTGATATTTCACACCTTTTATGGGTTATTGTAATATTATATGTTAATATGATGTTTTTTATAACATTTATAATATATTAATAAATAATAAATATATGATATCCGTAATATTATATATTAATACTACATTAATATAATATAGAAATGATGATACTGTAATGACGTTAATAGATAGGTAAAGCTAGAATTATCTGAATATTTTTAATAATATCTAATAATTGATAGCAACTAGAAGAAAAAGCTAATCTATAAAAATATAAAATATTATCCGCAAACATGTATGTTTATATGTTTAATATATGTATGATTTCAATTATATAACATATGTAGTGATTATTACCTTTATACATGATGTGTAAATATCAATTTAATACAGGCATTTTGAAGGGTTGATTTTAGATATAGACGAAGTTAGTTTTACCAATAATAAAAGAAAATCTGAGATTAGCCTTACCAAAAATTAAGGTACATGTTGATAATAATGTGATAAACTTACTAATTAGGCTGGATAGAGAAATTTAAATTTGTTAAGGGGATGTCCCAGTGTTCAAAATGGTAAAAAAAAATTACTTTGTATTTATTTTTTATTCCATAATATTAATAAATGTAGTGTGTTTTAGTATCTGTATAAATATCAGCTGCGAATTCAATCTAGAAATGCCATAAAATTGATTTCTAAATTGTTATATTATCAATAGATATGTATACTTTCAACTTTCAAATGCTGTTTTCTCAGAAAAATTATTTCGCGCTAGGTATGTGTGTATAAACTTAGGTATAACAAAAACTAGTATATGTATTCTACTAATTTTTATTGCATTATATAAATAACATTTATATTAATACTATTACAAGCGTAATTTTTTAAATTTGTATATGTATAGTTGCAAAAAATAACAATTTCTATAGAAATTCAGTACATTAAAAAATTAAAATGTGTGCATATATATATATATATGTTATATAATATATATTATAAAAATTACGTCCTGTAATAGTATGTGTATACATTTAATGAATAGAATATAACAAAAATTAGCTCAATTCAATGAATAGAAATCTGCGCGCCTAGTTTTGTGTAGACCCATTATTTGCTATCTCTATACATAGGGAGGCGGGCGTCGTGTGCCATCCCCTTAACATAATATTAATATGAATATTATATTATTGATAACAAATTCAATTAAAATATTCACAACTAAGTAATACTAATTACTATGTATATTATAGAACTATAGAGACATTCTATCAATGTTATATATGTATATATATATATTTAATTATAATATGGGCAGTTTATTGTCATATTGAAATACCTTTTTGTTTCAATTCCAAATCGACAGCATAGAATGACTCATGGAATATATAATATATAGTGGAGTTGTTGCGCTGAAAGAATGTAATCAAATCTCCAAGTTCATACGTCTCTGTGATAATGATTCGCTGTAAGTTATTACTGTGAATAAACATATCTAAATGTGTTATTCCAAATATGTATATGTCCAATATAAATACATACATAATTAATAATTTATTTAAATACTTAATTGGTTTACATTATATATATATAGTTATATAGTATATAGTTATATTATTCATAGTTTATGTTTAACAAGCATTTATACTTAATAACATGTATACAAAGCTAACCTAATTATGACCTAATAAATAACATATTTTATATATATATATATATATATATATATATATAGATATATATATATATATATATATATATATATAGATATTTAAGATTCAATGATAATGGCTTAGGATACACTATGATTTATAAGCCAATATAATATACCTGAAGGCTATATTTGTATACATTATCAGTTCACTCACGAATTATAGATATTAAAATATATACGAGTAAACAAATGTCTACCTTAATTAATGAATAATGGCCTTCAATAATAATATATATGACTAGTTTAAAATAGAGATTATCAAATTTTATTTGTAATCTCTTTAAATAAAATAAGAACAAGAATATTTTTATTTATATTTATTTTATTATTAACAATAGAAAATTAACTTCTAATAAATAATAATAATTATTATTATTATTATTATACATACAAATAGAAAATGATATTAATAAGTATAAGTGAATCTATCAAAAGCAATATATTTAACAATACTAGTGGTATTAGCGTATACGATATTATTACTAATAAATACGCATATACAGCCCTGGGTGACAGTAAGCACTCGAATCTTGTATATACGATGTTCATTAATTGTTGTTAATATATATATGTATATATATATATATATATATTTATATATATATATATATATATATATATATATATATATATATATATATATATATATATATATATAATATATATATATATATATATATATATATGCCATTCGCTATGTAATAATAATGTTTATTAATTCTTACAATATCATCATGCTATTTTATATTAGTGTATTATAACTTGAATGTGTTCAACCATGTATTCAACCTAACTGCTACCTGAATATTTACAATAATCATTCCATGATACATTGCGAGGTTACCCATGCGTGTGTTCATGTTACTGTAACATATAATCTCTTAATTATTAGTTATAGCAATTATGTTAGTATCTATTTAATTGTTATCTACTTCCCTTATACATTAATTTATAAACTATATACTTGAACTATCTTTATATTATGATTATTATTAAATATATACTGTTGAGAAAATGTGTTTCAACTAGAGTCAATATATATATTAAATAATTTTATATTATATTTAATATTAAATATTTGTAATATATTTAATATGTAATATTCATATAGTTACTATATATATATATATATATATATATATATATATATATATATATATATATATATATAGTATATCATATACTCAGTATCATACTGAGTCAGTGTGATACTGTCAGTATAATACACTGTATATCATATACATATACTATATCATATAGTATATGTATATAAATAAATAATATCATATTAAATATGTATATAAATAATTATAATTATAATACTATAAAAGTATTATTCTAAATGTATAAATTTAATATAATATTATATACATCTGTGATAAAATATATTTTATATATTATATATATTATATATTATATGTAGTACATATGTTGTATATAATCATTATGTTAATGTAACATTAAATGTACATTTCTTTTTACAAATTCAATGATAAATTAAAAATTATACCTATTAAATTCTTTAAATGCTTCAAACGCTGGGATGAATCTCTTTTTATATCGAGCACCTTATTTGCAGATTTTTTAATATCACCGTGAGTTTTCCTACTAAACATATTTACCTACAATATAAATGACTCATTATATAAATGTATCCCTAATTTATTTATTTATTTATTTATTTATATTAAAATTATCAATTGATAAATTGACATTTGTAAATATTTACATGGGCGTGTTCAATTTAAGTAGGTGTGTTTTATATCATGTGAGAAAAGTCATGTGACTTAAAAATTAATACAAATTTGCTTATATTTTCAATTTCTTTCATATTATTTTGTGATATTGTTAATAATGTTGTCCTTCAAAATTACCTCACTCCTGTTATTATGTATAGTAATTGTCTCTGCGACAGACAAGTTTAAGTTTACATTATGTGGTTAGATTATTAATCGATAAAGTATTATAACATCACGCACTTTTATTAAATTATTTTATAAGTTTTATTAATATAATTTATTATACATAAAATTATTACAAATATATTAATATACAACGTCATTTTAAATACATTTATGATAATTATAAATTACTGTACAGTAATTTTAAATATATAGATCAATTTAAAGGATAACTCTATTAGTTATAATCTATTGGTCACAATAAGACTATTAATTAATTTAATGATTAAACTTTAATTATTAAATTAAAATTATATTAATTTAGCTTTATTTGAAGCTTAGCTTCAAGCTACTACCATAGTAGCTATGATTAACATATTATTTTAAATAGTCATAATGAATTATTAAGTTAATAAGGAGTATATTACTACTAGTATTACTGCTACTAAAATAGTAACTATTAGTAATAAAATAAGTTTTACAAATTAATATTATAAGTTATACACTGTATAATACACTGTATTATACAGTATACAATTTATAATTTATATACACATTATTATACATATATACTGTATATCATATATATTGTATATGTATAATTATTATAATTATTGTATGATAGTACAAATTAAAATATGTGTTTATATAGTTTATATTTAACTTCCAATATTAATATAAAATCTATAGAAAGTTATTTATGAATAATTATTTATTACATTATATTTAATTTTATAAATAATAAACTACATTTTATAACATACATTAATTAAGATTAATTGATTACATATAATGTATAGAATTATTGAATTATAGAATCTATATTATATTTTTACCTTATCGAAATCTTGTTGAAGTTTTGATGACGAAAGTCTATTTTTAATCTTAACCGTCAAGCCCAGACCGTGTTTACTATAATTTTTATTTTCCTGTTCCGTTATCTCGAACACTTCAATTTCATCATTCTCATCTTCGCTAGAGCAGCCGAACCTGACCCGATGCGCCGTCCTAAAGTTTAGCGACTCAGCCGTCGCGAGATTGTTGAGTTCGTCCGACTTAAATTTCACTAGGAAATGATCGACGGTCCTAATACTCTCGTCGATTGTCTTGCGCCTCGTCAATATCTTCGGCAATCTAATACTAGTCTTCGTCGACGCCTCTTTAACGTGGTAGTCGATAGTAAGCTTATCAACCGCCGCACCACTATATTCTACCATCTGTGGTACAAAAGTAGCTGATTCATACGCTTTAGACCACTCCCCTTCCTCGTCGCTTGCTCCTCCCTCATCTCCGTCTACGCTGCTCGGAATATCCGACGACGACTTCCACTTCGACTTGATCAACGTAACGATGTCGAACTTACGTCGGGTCGCCTGCGGAGTCACCGCCCTACCCCCGACTACCGCCTCCTCTCCTGTACGACGCTCCTCTCCCGTAGGAATGGCGGCTCTCACCCTAGTCTTGTGGGGCTCGGTACTACGATGCCGGTGCCATATCCTCGTTACGAAGCTTGTCTTGCGCGCCGCTTTCTCGTCTCTGCGCTGAGAAGCCGGCGGTTCCGTTTGCGATGTCTTGCGAGAGGATGAGGAGGAGGCGTGTTCTATTATCGACTTCGACCTCTGCGTCCGCTCCCTCCGCCTCCGTTTCACCGACTCCGTAGTGCCGGGCGACGCGGGTGACGTTACCGTTATCTCTGGCTTTCTCAGCGGTCTACGCCTATCTTGGGCTACTCGGTTCTTGTCTGCTGTGCCCCCCTCTGCTTCATATCTGACGCTGCCTTCTGTACTAGATCTAGACCGCGAGGTGTCGGTGTCCGGTGTCCAAGACTTGCGATACGCGATGGCTCCGCTGCGGTCGCTGCTCCACAGCGGAGACGCTCGATGCGGGCCGCGACCTTCGTCTGTGACCTTCGTAACGTCGTCGACCTCTGCTCTAACCTTCGTTACTTTTTCTGTCGACTGATTGCTGCTGAATATTCTTTTACTCCACATTTCTATTAATGAATTTATATAGTTTATTTCTAAATGATAAGTATAATGTTTATTTTTATTTATTTACAATATATGTATATAATTATTATATAGTATGTAATTATATATCAAATTATTTCATATATGTGTATTATAATATTTCTGAGTATATTAATTATGAGAATATATATTTATTCTATTTTTTATAAACTCCATGGTGATAATAGTAATTATATAGATAATTCAATTAATATGCAAATGACACATTAATATTCATGATGCCCATAGCTTTATTAGTAATTCTATATGCATGCTATCTACATATACCAATAGCTTAAATTACTAATGTTTATATCCACAAGGTTTATATGCACATGTATCTCCTATTGTATAATAGTTTAGTAATGTAATTGTATTCTGTAATTAATCTATTTATATAATCATTGGAATTCCATAGATTCAACTTAATTAATATAAGTAAATAATGTAAATATGTTTTAAAAAAGAGTAATTTAGATATTTTTACTATCTTAACAATTCTATTTAATACTACTTTCTATCTTTTATGATAGATGTGAAATTATATATATTTTCAAATTATCTTACTAATTGTAATAATCATAAATCTTTTCTTTGAATCTATTTATAGATATTATATAACCATAATTTAATAATTCACAGTGAATTTCATACTATTATACTGATATAAATATAATAATATAATTTCTCAATTATTAATCTATAATACTATATAATAAATGTAATTATATATATATATATATATATATATATATATATATATATATATATATATATATATATATATATAGATTCTATATATATAATGTTATAGAATAATAATTCATTAAGTGAATTAGTTAGCAACTGTTGGATATATTATTCGACATCTAATTAGTTACTAATAACAGTTGCCATGGCATTATTAGATCTAGTAGGCTCTTACGTCATACTAATAGCACGTTTATGCGCATGCGTGTATCTTATTAAGTAAGGTGACCACTAATAATAGACTACCATATATCTGCGCTGATTGTACTGGGATTGTTATACTGATGCTTGACCCCCCCCCCCTCTCTCACTCTATAAGCTGGTCACTTATCTCCTGACACGATCTCTCTGGTCAAACGATTACGTCATACATGCATTGTTGTTGTTACTTTAGTTGTTATTGATGTATGTGTTCAAGCAAGCTAGCGTTACTCTATAGAGCTCTAGTTATACTTCTTATCTTGCCCCACACTCTCCTGCCCCCAACCTCTCCTACACCCCTCTCTCGCTCGTAATCAACTTCCCTTCGTTTAGTAGCGGTCAATGTCCGAATCAGCGCAATGGTCGCACCACCCCGCCCCCCTAGTGTGCGCGCTCTCCCACTCACACTCGCGCACACTCTCTAGTGAACTATTACGCAATCATGTGTTATGTAATACTTATTCGTTCGTCTACTAAAGAGGCGGTACCACTCCATATGTATAAACATGATCTCATGTCGTACACTAGTACTGCTAACTTGCTAGAATTACCTACATCTACTATAAGTAGTACTTTAAGAGCTTTATATCTACTATTACCACCTATAGCATCACACAGTTTTACATCATACATCAACCCTGGTTAACAACTAATCGTTATCACCACACCTATCATCTACCTACACTGTAGTACTATGTATTATATGTCTACATGCATACTATCATATTATATAGTAAGTTAATATGTATGTATGAATGTCCTACAGTTTATGCATGTGTTTATTCTACTATATTAAGAGTTATAGACAATACTGTTTATCTAGATGTACAGTGTGTATTATATTTGTGGTATATATATATATATATATATATATATATATATATGTGCGTGCATTCCTCTTGATGAATACTACAATGCTAGTTACTCACCTTCTCTTAAATTCGTGCTCACTCGACCATATCCTCGAGATATAGTTTCGTTCTCCGTGTCGGTGTTTCTCGCGGGATCGTAGTATCTCGTAGAATATCGCTGATTAACGCTACCCACACATAGAGATACTATCGTACTACTAACTAACGGTAATGGCTTATTCTCTTGTACGTGTTTAACTCACGAATACGTCTACCCTATGAGCGCGCTGTTGTAGAATACTCTATCTCTCTCGCTCTTGTTGTGCTAACGCTATTTATGGGCGTGTTTAACCGGATCATTGGACACTCCCACTTCTGATGTTTTATCCACTTCTAACATACACCACTACTAAGTCCGTATATCTCTCTCTCGTTGACCCTTACTATAAGACACCCTTATGTCTTAACATAATATCATGATAATTATAAACAAATGTAGTGATTGCCTATATTAATCACTATCTACACATGCGCACACCCATACATATACACATACGCAGCCAGATAGATATCACCATCATGCGCTCTCTATCATATGTTTATCAGTCTCTCCTCAATAGTATAAACATTACAGTTATGTTGATTCTTCTTCCCAGGTCAACCCTTGTTTACAAACTAGAATCTCACTCTTTCACTTATACATGTTATTGTTATTTAACTATTTTTGTTTTATTATATCTTAATAAATTAAAATATATATATATATATATAAATAATATATATATATATATATCATAATATGAGTAAATATATATACTAACATTCAATACATAAAATTCTATAAAAATTCAATGACATTGTGTGTATACATTTTACCACTAATTTAACAATATGACCTCTATACATTCTATTCAATATTGGTGTGAATACAAAACCAAGGTCACCTTCACAACTGCAGTGTACACAAAACACAGAGTGGCACTCCCCTTGTCTATCTTCTCTCTACCATTCACCTATTGTTAACCTATTGTTGCCTATCTCTGGTATACACTATTGCTGGTTTTCATTCAGCATTCCACTTTCCTTTGTACCTTGTTAACTATAGGCAGTATGTGTTTCAAACATCCCCTTTATGCCACTCTCTATACATATCATCATACATATCTATTTTCATTATACCTGTATTCATTATCATCTATTTGATTAGCTATTTTTGCTGCATCAGAACTGTTATGCATGTTCTGTTTAATATAATAGAATCTTTAATCATATTAAGAATTATCTGTTAATTTCATTTTAATAATAATTATTTTATTTCATATATATATAATTATATAAATAATATACATTTTTTCTCTTTGAATATTATTACTTCGAGTAGCCGAACATTTTTGATTTTGTTCTAGTATTAGTTTATACTTTTATATATATATATATATATATAGTATTATTTGTCTAATATATGTATATATATTATGTGATAAGATTGTTATATATTTCATTAAAATCTCATTATATTACTATGATACCAGCTGATTATGCTAATTCCACTACTGCTGATAGGTAATCCCAAGTCTGAAGTAAAGTCTATCAGTATCAAAGGATGCATCAAGATGGAAGAAGATGTATGCTTTGTAGAGAAAGGAACTGATGCCACTATCACCATTACATTCAAACCAGGTTACTTATCATTACATTCAAACCTGGTCACATTATTAAATCTTAATTAATAAGTGATCTGTATATATGTTTCAAGTTAATTCCAGTTTTAATTTCAAATCTCAGCAAATTCTCTCTATCTAATAGAAGTTATACCTTAAGTTATGTTGCCCTCATGATACATAATTATTGAGGGGTTGGTCGCACTCCCTTCCTCTACCTCTATTATTTCACATATATTTTACTTAAATATACCCTCATAATTACCATTAATTTCATCTAAGATATGCATACAATGAATGTTAAATTGCATACTACTAAATAGATCGTAATGTTGTTCCTCTTTACACACTCACCATCACCTTCAGACAACTTATTGACCCTTCACTCGTATCACAGACAACAACGTGAGAGGTTTATCTACAATTGTACACGGGTACATTGGCATGATTCCCCTACCCTTCCCCATTAACAACCCGAATGCCTGCAACTACTCCGGCCTCGACTGCCCCCTAAAGGCTAACGCTGTCGTAGAGTTCACCAAGTCTTTCCAGATCCTCAAGAGATACCCTACGGTTTGTCTAAACACCCCCACCTTCACTGTACACCCCCACCTAACTTCCATCAACTACCTATACCATCTATATTGCTCTCTTCAATTTATCTATCTACTATCATTTATTTAATCTGTAAATCTCTATTTTACCATCTAAGTACATCATTGAATACTAATTATTGATTATGAATGCAATGTCTGTGATATAACGTCACTAGCTACTGTATTACCCCCCAAACCGTAACCATATTGCCTACCCTTTCAGATAGGGGTAACCGTACAGTGGGAACTGAAAGATGTTGATGCAAATGTAGATGTTGTCTGCCTTAGACATAAGATCAAGCTTGTTGATTAAATAGCCGTTCCACTGACTGCTGCTGGATCTATTGTTACGTTATGCAATACTCATTATATATAGATAGTAGACATTTATATAATAAATTCATATTATTTGTTAAATAATATATCTTCTTAATAAAATAAATGTAATTTGATAACTCTTCTTTAATCTATTATAATTAGTTAATGTTACTGAACTACTTGTAATTTTTGTGTAATTATAGGTAAATGTAGATGTTATGTGCTCATTCAGAAATGTTGTAAATTATGTAAATATTATAATTCCAATTCCTTAATTTATGCCTTCATATATACCATACTTCTATACCTTACCTACATACAATACCTTTGTACCTGTAATTTCAAAATTATGATAAACTTTATTTAAATATCACTTATGTTCAACTGATAATACAGTCATTTATAAATGTATAGCGTCATATATATTCTTATATTATAGTTAAATAGCATCTTGTTAAATTAAACTGATCATACTAAACATGAATTATCCCTTAATAGACATATTGCTAATCTGTCATAGTAAAAATGTTTTATTCGTTTATTATATTTTTAATACAGAAATAATAATAAAACCCCTAACACTTCATTAACATTGTTTCATACTGTGATCTCCCTTCATTATATATAAAATTCATCTCTTACATTAGTCCTCTTACAGTATTACATTATAAGTGTCTCCTATTATAGAGAAACATTTTTCTTTAAACCATGTTAGTGATTGCTTCATCATATTAGTAACCTACCTGATATGATATATTTATTATGGCTGGAATTATTTAATGATCACTTTATATTATTCATATCACATTACCACTTAACAATGTTGTATTGTTCTATTTGTTCCTGTTTATCTCAAGTACATGTGATAATCTGTAATATATTATTCTATTTCACAAATTATAATATTGCTAAATATATTACTGATATAATAAGTTAGATTACTAATATATTATTACATAATATAAAATTAACAATACATCTTAACTACTATATCTTATCTATAGAATATATTATGTATTATTTCTTTTTTATTATCTTTATTCCTTTGATAACATGATAACACTAGTAATAACTCTAGCATGTGTTAGGTGTAGACTTTGCTGTATTGTATGGTGAAATCATTACTTTTATAATATGTAGCAATTGCCCCATACACTCATTGAGGTTTACACACTGAGGGTTTAATCTGAATGTAACTCTTATGTTAAAAGTTGAACTTATTCAGAATATATCTATCTACATTATATACAGTATAACACAGTATCTTATATAGTATGCATATGCGTAGTTATATTTCATGATTTAAATAATTATAATATTTCCTGTACAATAAAATATAATGTAATACTGATATTATAGTTAATATATATATATATATATATATTATTTTTGCTAATTCACTCTACTTTTAATCTTATCTAATATCAATATCTATATATGTATTAATGTAAACAAATTATTTATATATATTGCGAAATAATATTATTTATTATTATATTATCTATTATTTATTATTGTTATAAATAATATTTTTATATAACTGGACATATATAATGAACAATAAGCTAGCTTATATAGATAAGCTTATCTATAAATAGTGTCATTATATAATATAACTATGTTATACATGCCTCACATATATTATATAATCATATAGTTCAATAATAAACTGGTTCAACAACTTCAATAATACATACTCCAATACAATACTATGATAGTCATTATGATGCATTATTACAGTATTATATTTAGTAGGTGACCTCATTGAACCCTTTCTCACCTATGTTTCATCAGTATTTAAGTAACAATACCTTTTTATATCATTGATAAAGAATGTTACGTCACTCGAGTCGGCCGATCAGTAGACTATATATAGTCTATAGGATATGCTATACGTAAACATTGTTCAAAACACATATATCCATTTTAACCCTATCCTATCTAAGATAAGAGAGTGTAAGAGATATCTGAGAACATATTATATACCTGCAGGTATCATAATACATGAAACTTTATGTGTAGCATTATTATTGATAACAATTACTAGAATTATAATGTCATCCAATGACCTTGATTTATACTTGACCTTTCGTACTACAAATAAAATATAATACCTACTCATCTATTCTTATGTCAAGGATATGTCCTTTTTAAGTATAATATTCCATATCTTAATATTATCTTAATACTTCTAAAATGTATGATGTATGTATCTCCTATATATGATCCTCGATTTGTATAGAACTATTGTTACTTTTTTGAATTTATTTTAAATTGAATTGTATTGCTTATATTTGATTAATACTATGTTTATAATATAATCGATTTTTTATATTACAATCATAGATATTTTGTGAAGATATATCACATTTTTATAATTATTTCTATGATTCAAATGAGAAATATAATTATATTTCAAAAAATATTCTTAATGATTATGCAGGTTTATTTTAAGTTATTAGTAATCACTATATATCTTACATCCTATTGCTACATAGTACATTATCTAAAGCCTATATAGACTATAGGTAGGATATATTGGATATATATATATGATTCTATTATTACTTATATTTATATTAAAATATTATATGGAGTAAAAAACAGTATTTATAAATATATATATATATTTAATAATTATATTTATATAATTACTATTTATATAATTACTATTTAGGCCTAATTATCATAATAATATTTCACTGAAACTTACATTCTACACGATGATTGATGGGAGTGAATTAAAAATACATTTCAGAGTATTTGTGACGGATTACCTATGACTAATAAATATCGCCTCACTAATTAATAATATGCGATAAAACAATAAACTATAAGTTTAAATTTAAGAAATAAAAAGTCTATATATAGGTGTATAAGTGAATATTATGACTACGGAGTCCGTACTACGGACCATTGTCTTGTATTGTTACAATACAGGGCAATTCTATGGAAATATTGTATGTGTGTGTGATAGAATAACGTTATTCTATCACACACACATACAATATGTCCATAAATTGCCCTGTATACAGAGCTGGGCAGTATCGCCGATACAGTATTTATTAAGGCAAAAAATCAGTATTCATAGATACATTTGTATTTGTATCTATAGATTATATATAATAAATATTACAAAAGTATTTGTAATCGTATCTATTAGTAATAAATAGTATCTATGGGAAAATAACCTAATACGGAAACTTTAACAATAAATTGTCAAACATTTTATGACACATTATTTTTATTCAAAAATTACAATATATTAATATTATATGATTATAGATATTATTGTGATTTTAACATTTTATTTAGTCTTTTAATTACATAGATTACGGGGGTGTCCGTATTCGGTACTCATGTCCGAATACGGACACCCTATATACGGGAAAGTAACCGAATACGGACCATCGATATAAAGAAACTTTCTTTATATCGATGATACGGACACTCTCTGTATCTCAGAAACCATAAATCCTACAACAAATTGTTTGATGAATGAAATATTCATAATTATATAAATAGTTTAAAAAATTATTTTTTATTTTTTAATTATTCAAAATATTTCTGATATATCCAATAAACTGATTTTTTATATTACGTTTTTAAATTTATGAAAAAAAAATTCTACTTAAAACCTTCTTAAGAATATACAAATGTACCGATATAAAATGTAACACTATATTATTAAAACATAAAGCATTCTAAAATTATATATATAATTTCTATATTTGTTATCAAATATTCATTAAGTTATAAACATATATCTAGAGGTCATTAAGTTCCTAATACGGACACTCTAAATATCTTAATACGGACACCCTATAACCAATCAGCGCGCAGCGTATGAACTATTCTGATTTTCATAAAAATCGCGTGCGTTATAATAGTAATACCACTAATGAAGATAAATCTAAAATTTGTATTATTTAGATACTTAAATTGTATTATTAATTAAAAAATAATAAAATTAAATAAATTATTAACTAATTAAATTAGAATAAATTGTTCATAAAATTAGTTGTAAATAATGTAATTGTAAATTGTCTGATTGATTCATCAATAATATATAGTTTATCTAGTGGTATATAGGGTATCCGTATTCGGACATGGTTACCGAATACGGACACCTCCGTTATTTATGGAATTAAAGATTAAATAAAATTGTAACACTAACCGAATACTAACCTACTCTCGGTATCTCAGAAACCATAAATCCTACAAAAAATGTTTAATGAATACAATATTCATAAATAGTCTAAAGTATTTCTTTAGTTTTTAATTATTAAAAATATTGCTGATATATCCAATAAACTGATTATTTTATTACGTTTTTAAATTTATGAAAAAAATTTCAACTTAAAACCTTCTCAAGAATATAAAAATATATCGATAACAATTAAGAATACAATTGTGTTCTTAAGAACAAATAAGGTAAATAAAAAATCGTTATAGCTGAATATAAACTATGTTGACTTCATGTTCAGGATACCTTTCAACATGTATTGAAAGTTATCCTGGAAATTCTAATAACACTGATGAAACTAATAGTACGGTGATTCTACATCACTTATGTTTATATGTCCTATGTAGAGTGATGACTAATACATGCGTCCATGTATATTGATCATATTGTAGTACAGCTACATAGCTTTTTCAATTATTTTTTCTGCAGGAATATTATCATTACCTACCTAGAGATTTACCTTTGTTTAGTGAGTTGACTTCTGATTATTTTCCACGTCTAAGAATTATGTAGCAATTCTTTGAATTTGAAATATCTATTAGGCCTACCTTATTGTTTCGAATTACTGGGTGGTTATATAAGTGATTGCAGTAACTGTAATGTTTTTAATATACAGTGAAATATTTTAAATTGTTATCCAACTAACTTCTTATAAATTCTGATATCTTCTAATCGTTAGCTCTTCGACAACCGTATGCGTTTCTTTACTGTATTGTTTATATAGGTTTACTTCTATAGCATTGCATTTATCATTAGTCAATTTCTATGTAGCTTCCTTCGTAGATTATCTGACAGCTTTGTTATAGGTCTGATATTCCTATAGGTCTGATATACTGATGTTATATGTTATGTTTTCTTTAACTTCTTCTTAGATTATGACGTTTATCATATAGTGTCAGTAGTTCATCCATCATCATTATACTCCCGTATTAGATGTTGTCTCTATTCTTTGTAAGGCATTCTTCTTCGGTTAAGCTCATGATGTAATATGTTCGCCGGGTTATCTACATATAGGTTCGTTGGGTTACCTACTTTAGTATATATATATATATATATATATATGTTATATGCGCTACGCTTGTTTTATATATCTAATATAGATGTTTAAGTACTGACTGTATTTCTAGAAGTGACTTGTTGAATTTAGGATATGACTTTTATCAAATCATTCATGCATATCAACAATGGAAACAGGAATGCATATGATACGCTACAGTGCACACACTTGTATAATACTAATAATATACCTTACAACATCCACCCACTACCTAAGAAAAATAGTGACCACACTATTTGTTTATAAAAAACATTATATATATATTTTTTTTTTTTTTTTTTTTTTTAACAAAATTACTACCCATAATATATATGCCATTACCTAAAAGTATAACCTACACAACCCTAAACTATAACTAAAACTAAACCTTAATCCTTGGTTACTCTTAAATTGATCCTATTTTCCACCCTACATGTCTGGCCAAATTTAATTTTATAGGCAGAAGTACCTTTAACTCTACCTTCAACTTCCCATTTTTCCTCACCCCAAATATTTTCTAATTTCCGTCTACCTAATTTACGTTTTTTTATTCTAACTATAGTCCCAGCCTCTAATTCGTCTTCTTTCTTTTTGTCATTTATTTTTTTTCTAGTTAATTCTATTCTATGTTTTACTTTACTGCCGATTTCTCCCATTTTCTGCTTCGTCTCCCATAACCAATCACTGTCCGTGCCTCTCCCATACCTCTCTAATCTTAAATCCACTGGTAATTTTTCTTCACGTCCAAACATTAAAAAAAATGGAGAAAACCCTGTTGTCGCATGAGGCATAATATTATACGCATGAATCATTTTGGGTAAATGAATCGGCCATTTGGACTTTTCTTCCGTACACAAAACTCTTAATAAATTAATAATAGATCTATTCATACGTTCGCATTGTCCATTACCTTCTGGATGATAAGGACTAGTCCTACTTTGGTTAATATTAAATAACTTACATATTTCCCTAACTACTTCCGCTTGAAAATTACGTCCTTGGTCGGTATGTATTCTCTCCGGAGTCCCATAACAATAGATCCACTCATTCATTAATATCTTAGCTACCGTAATTGCTAACTGATTTCTAGTAGGAATAGCTCTAGTAAACTTAGTATATGAATCGGTCATTACTAATATACTCTCTCTTCCATCTGAGGATTTATCAATATTAACGAAGTCTAGAAACACTAACTCCAATGGTCTAGTTGCACCTAAATATCCTATATCTATTTTAGGATTTCTACCCCCTCCCTTAGATACTTGACATATTTCGCACTTATCTATATACTCCTTAATATCTCTATATCTACCTACCCAGGTATACTTTAGACTGATTCTCGCTACCGTTCTATCTATACCCTGGTGACCATTGGCATCGTGTACCCCTTGTAAGATCTCCCTAATTAACTCACGTGGAACTACCAATACCTTATCACCATTTTTCCTATTCTTATATAGAACTCCTTCTTCTATTATGTAGTTATCATTATTTATTGACCCACTTTCTAAATGTTTTATTATCTCTTTTAACATATGCTCCTCCATTTGCATCTCCCTTATCTTCCCTTCCTCTATGCCTGCTATTATACTAATATCATTGATCTCTAGATCATCCTCATATAATCTTTTGAAATCATCCCCTTCTACCTCATTATTCTCCTCACATCTCCTAGATAACGCATCTGCTACTATATTTGTACTACCTGTTCTATATTTAAAACGTATTGGAAATGGCGCTAGTCTTGATACCCACCTCTGCTCTAAAGCTGTTAACTGTTTCTTATTTTCTATACACGCTACAGCGCTATTATCTGTAAATATTGTACACTGTTTAGCCCCCATTAAGTAATGTTTAAATTTATCAGTTACCGCCAATACTACGGCAAGAAACTCTAGTTTCTTAGCCGAGTAATTAGCTTGATTTTCTTCTCCTGCCTTTAATGATCTACTAGCATATGCAATTACCTTCCTCTCCCCATCTATCACCTGGCTAAGAACAGCACCTAAACCAATATGTGATGCATCTGTCTCTAATATGAATGCTTCCTCGAATCTAGGTAATGCTAATATTGGTGCACTACTTAACTTATCTTTTATCTTCTGCATCGCTCTTTCACAGTCATCATCCCACTTAATATTTACCCGTCTACTCATTCTCTTACTTATACTACCTACCCCTGCCTCAGATTTCGTTAATTTTAATAATGGATGTACAATCTTAGTATATCCTTCTATAAACCTACGATAATATGATCCTACACCCAAGAATGACCTTAACTCCTTCAAGTTCTTTGGCCTTTTCCACTCTATTATCGTCTTAATCTTATCCGGTATCGTTCCTATCCCTTTATCTGATATCTTAAAGCCTAGAAAATGTATTTCATTTATAAATAATCTACATTTCCCTGTATTTAACTGAAATCCAGCTTCTTCCAACCTCATCATTACAACTTCAATATGTCCTAAATGTTCCTTCCATGTCTTAGAATAAACTAATATATCATCTAAATAACATACTACAAATTTATACATCTCTGATCTAAATAAGTTTGATATTACTCTCTGAAATGTAGCTGGAGCATTGGTTAAACCAAATGGCATTCTAGTAAACTCGTAGAGTCCCCACGGGGAACTGAATGATGTTTTAAATTGATCCTCTTTTACTATTTTTATCTGGTGATATGCTGACTTTAAATCGAAAGACGAAAATACTTTAGCTCCCCCTAGTGCCTCTAATGAATCATCTATCCTAGGAATTGGATATGCATCCTTAATAGTCTTATTATTCAGCTGCCTATAGTCTACACATAATCTAATTTCTCCTGTACCCTTTTTTACTACCACTAGTGGACTTGCATATTCACTATTGGACTTAACTATTACCCCTCCCATCTCCCACTTAACAATCTGATTCTTCACTGCCTCTATCTGGGAAGGTATTATTCGTCTATAAGGTTGAGCGACCGGTATTTTGTCTATTGTTCTAATACTGTGTAATCCTACTTTAGCAGAAGCTAATCTATCATTATTTAAAAAAAATATTTTTCTATATTTATAAGTTAATTTTTCTATGCTCTCCTTAAAAATTCTATTTTTACACCCTATATAAACTTTTACTATCTCCTCATTATTAATACTAACACTACTTATTCCATTTGATACCCTACTTCTTATATGAATTCCCCTACTCACTCCAGTAATCGATATAACCCCATAAGTCTGTAAAATATTCATACCTATTATAAACAATCCCTTAATATTAGTTACTATGAAACCTACCTTCTCACTCTTCTTACCCCATAATATAATATCCGTTATTACTTGTCCCCTATAGTCTAATTTAGTGCCATTTGCTGTTTTTAAATCAACTTTTGGGTTTACAGGTATTACTTTCAAGTCTAATGACCTTACCATCCCCTCTGATATCACTGAAACCTGACTACCTGTATCTATTAAACATTCAACTACCATCCGATTTATTACTACCTTTTCCCTAGGACATCTTCCTATTAACCTATTATTATTACCTATTTCCCTTGTACCCCCCTTTATTTTCCAGGCATTCGCCCCTTTCCTAGTTGCCTGATCTACTGGAAAGGTTGGCGGTTTAAATTCCTATTCCTACACCATCTACTAGTATGCCCTTCCCCTCCACATGTAAAACATCTAACTCTGTCTGTCCAGTTACCTCTTAATCTACCTTCCAACTCAGTATTCCTCCTCTCTAATATTTGTATACGTTCCTCCAACCTACTACCATCATTCCCTCTATTAGTTACTTCACCTATTACTTTATTAGTTTCTATCTTATAGCATATACCACCCTCCTTCACATTACTCATAGATTCAAACTCCCTCGCCATTGAGCGTATTTCAGAAAAACTTTTTTTTTTTCCTGATATTAATAAATATCGCCGTAATTCGCAGTCAAATACATTTGTTTTGAATGAATCTGTCATTAGCCCCTCCCACCCATCTACATCCTCTTTCAAACTTAACCCTAATTTTAATATAGCATCTATAAACATAGTAATATTCTCCCCTTCTCGTTGTTTCCTATCAACTAAATCATGTAACCTCTCACCCGTGACCTCCTACTACTACATCTCTCCCTTAAACTATTAAATATATGCTCTTTATTTAAAAGTTTATTGCCTAACATTGATAATTCTAATTTTGCACCACCTCTTATATGATATAAAATATACCCTGCCGCATCCTCACCCTTATGCCCCAATAAATCTACACATTCCTCAGCTCTTGCAATCCACTCACCAGCATCTATACCCTCATTAAAATAATCTAGTTTAACATATGCTAAATATTTCTTAGCAGGTCTACCTACTGGCTTACTATCTTCTCCCATATCTTCTATATCCCTCTTATAACTATGTTTAATTACGTAAATAAACTAAAAATATTATTTTAAAAATAATATTTTATTATCTAAAATAATATTTTATTATACAAGTGTATGCAAAGTAACAATATCAATACACAAACCTGTTATCCTATGTTGTATTTCAACTTCTTCTTCTAGCCACTGGTCCTAGTCAGCACTGGATACCGCTGTCACCAATGTTATATGCGCTACGCTTGTTTTATATATCTAATATAGATGTTTAAGTACTGACTGTATTTCTAGAAGTGACTTGTTGAATTTAGGATATGACTTTTATCAAATCATTCATGCATATCAACAATGGAAACAGGAATGCATATGATACGCTACAGTGCACACACTTGTATAATACTAATAATATACCTTACAACATATATATATATATATATATATATATATATATATATATATATATATATTGGGGTCAATGTAGTATGAAGGAGGATTAAATCTGATGTACATACGGCCACACTCCTTGAACATTCTCCAGGAAAATTCACCTCTTTCAGATCACAAACTCTCCTGCATTGGTAACCCTTACCGACCCTGGTGACCACTTTGGCAGGTGGGCTGAAATTCAGGAGGGGACTAGGAGAGAAGACAGGCACCACCTTTATTTAAAATGTACACAGAAATAATCAATCAATTCAATATGCCATTAACAACACACACCATGCCGGATCGGTCGAGGCCCGGATCAACAACGACCGCACTACCCATCGCTTCTAACTAGGATGTAGGTGCTAAGTTTACTACTGGAAGAGCAAACAAAAGAACAACACGTGCTAATGATAACCTAAAACTACCCAAATAAATCATTAATATAGGAACATGGAATGTACGTATAGTGTACGTAACTATATGATATACCATTACTTCATTGGTTTCAGGAAAGCGTTTGACAGAGTCTACCACGAAGGACTTTGGTCAACACTTTAAATTTGTAGTATCGATCACAAATTAATTACAATGATTAAAGATTTATATAATAACAATTCCAGTTCAGTCCTGATTAGTAATAACATAAGAAATTCGTTCAAATCAATGGTTGGAGTACGTCATGGATACATGTATACTATCACCTTTACTCTTCAATGTATACCTTGAAGAAATTATGTCGGAAGTACAAGATAATCTAACGCCATCGATATCAATAGGTGGTAGACCAGTATGGAAACTGAAATTTTCATATGACATTGATTTAATAGCGGGCACCAATAAAGAGCTTCAAGATATGACCAATCAACTGTCTAAATATGCTAGCAGATATGGCATACAATCAGTTCAGAAAAAAAGCAATGTAATTGTTAATAGTAATGACTCCTCTCTTCATGCTGACATCACACTAAATGATAACAAACTGGAATAAGTCATCTGGACAAATTCTGTTACTTAGGAGCAACTCTGTCAAAGGATGGTTCATGTGAAACTGACATCAGAATACGACTAGCTCTTGCGACTTCAGCCATGATACGTCTATATATTATATCAAACAGCCGACACATACATTTTAAGCTCAAATACAATTTATACCGTCCTTTCTGTATTAACTTATGGATGTGAGGCCTGGACCATTAGCACAGCAATGCAGAAGAAACTGCAAGCATTTGAAAACAAATCACACAGAAAGCTGCTGGGCATAAAATATCAGGAAAAAAAGACGAATGTGTATGTGTATGTAAAAGAGAAAATGATAGCAATAATCGGCAAATATGATCCTCTGTTACACATGATCAAACGATACAAACTAAAATGGTATGCTCATATATCCAGACATGATCATGTCTGATCATACCGTCGACGGTCTCAGCAAAAAGATAATGTAAGGTATTATTGAAGCTTCGCGAAAGCAGGGTTGTCCGAAGAGTCAATGGTTCAACAATATATCTGATTGGACTAAGATGGACGCGAACCAATTAATGCACAAAGCAAACGATCGCGATGGCATGAGAAAGTGTGTTGTTAAGGCAGAAAGGACAATGACTGAATTGATTCCCCCTACGAGGACTACACTGGACTAAAAGTAAAAGTAAGTATATATATATATATATATATATATATATATATATATATATATATATATATATATACACACACTGGTAGGTTTATTCATAAACATATGATCATATATGATATATATATATATATATATATATATATATGCTATATATATATATATAATTTAAACATATTTGTTATAATTTAATAATTTTCTATTTTCTTTGTACTTTTAGTTGTTATTTTTTTTTTTAATATATACATCCTGGATATACATATTGTTATTTATTTTCAACTTTATTATTGATTGATAAAATAGTTATTGTTTCAGATATAATTGAATACGTTATTACTTGATTATAAAATATTAATATAATAATAACAATTAATTGTATTTAATTTTGAATAACATAATATTTAATAAATATGTCAGGTTAGTAATATGTATATGTACTATATACTATATATATAGGTATATCTATACACTATTATACAGTAGAGTTGTAATTTAATAGTATACTATTATAATATAGAACACCGGAGCGTATTAAGGTACACACTCTACCTAATGTGTACCTACATAGTGTGGACCTTAATACACTCAATACTACATATGGTAGAGTTGTACCTAATAAGGGAACACCTGAATGTATTGTAATTAAGGTACCGCCTCCCCAGAGTTGTACCTTAATAAGGGAACACCAGATTAATCTGTACAATACAATTGTATTATGATTAATACACCGCCTCCCCAGAATTGGAGCTTAACGATACGGCTGGCGTGTGGTCGACGTGGACGGAATGGTCTGATACGTTCTGCCTGAAGAAGTGTGTCAGTGGCAGGGAGATCAGAGACAGATACTGCACTACCTCTACACATTGCCCGGTTACCGCTCACAAGTGCACTCGTGTCCGAATAACTGTATACTAAATATACTCATATATATATACTCGCATATATGAAAGCGAGTGTGAATAGACTAATATAAATATATAACAATAATGATAATATATTACTATAGTAATACTATTTATTAGAATAATTTTGTTTGTTTTCAGTTTCGTTTTCAAGTTGATAATATTAGTATGTCTTTGGATCCACAGGGTTTCAAAATATATATGTCAAATATATGTTGCCCCACTTTAAAATATAGGGGCACCTCCTATGTATTGGTCCCCCCCCCCCCCCACTTTTACCACATAATTTATTTTGATTTGTTGGTCCCCCGGAGGACTACATACAAAATCGTTCCAGCGCCCCAAGTCCGGACCATTATAATACGTCTTATAATAATATTTAGAAGTGATAATTGTGAATAAATAAATGATCGAATCTCTTTAAAACCATGGATGTTTTTATATGAGAGCGGATCCGAAGGGACATTAGAGCCATATGGTTATAAGTGAAAACGTTATCTAAGTTCCTGTATTAGATAAAATAACTCCACAAAATAAAATAACAATATGGCCTATATATAGACTATATATATATAGATACTATACACTATATACATATATGATGCAGTCTTTAAAATTAAATATATAATAACAATATATATATATATATATATATTGTTATTATATATTTAATTTTGAAGACTGCATCATTTATTTATATAGTGTATAGTATCTATATTATACTATTTAATACCTCAGTATAACTACAGTATAATATAGATATTATAGTATCCTTCACGTTACCGTAGGGAGATCCGAGAGGCTACAAGGATTGCGACATCAGCAGTCTGTACTGCAAGATTTGGTTCCGATGGATGATCTGGTTCCTTATATGGGCCGTGATAACCATCTCGCTGAAGACTTGCATCATCTTCATGAACTTCGTTAGTATGTGTAGGCACGTGGTAACGCCTGTCTATTATACATATATGTATACCGCGTGTTTACACAGCACGCACCTTATATAGGTTATTTGTTAATATTTATATATATAATATGTTAATATAGAAAATATGTAGGTCCTAATATATATATATACAAATTCTATAAATAATATTTTAATATAGATAATTTGTTAACATATATATAACATATATATGTGTGAATCACTGACGATATATTGTATTAAGCCTGTATATATAGCATATATATCATGAATGTATTACGTATTCATTCAACGGTGATATCTCCTATTAACTCTAAATTATTATTGTTGTTGACATTAGAGAAACCAGAAAGAGAGATCGAAATTAAACGAAAAAGAAGCTTTCGTCAAGAAAAACATAAAATGTTAGCATTATATATTTATATAATATTAATTTATAATTTATAGTAGGATCAATTAAATATAATATTTATAGTTAATAAAACATTAAATAATTGCTCGTAGTATCAGATAAATTTCGGGATTTGCGAGGTCAGGGTAAGAAAGATGAACTGGAGCCGATATACTCTACATCGAACCTGATCAAACAAGAGAGTACAATTAAATTATTGGTTATTTTATTAATATATATTATATACATATTTAAACATACAATATATATATATAATATTTTAAATATATATAACTGATGTGTATATAATTTGGCTAAAGCGTCAGCTACACATGCATAGGATTTCGGTTAAATACCCGACCGTATAAATTAGGTCTTAACATAATAGGGTTATTTTATAATTATATATAATTATATATAATTAGGGTTATTTTATATAATTAAGAAAAACAAATAAGTCAAATCGTTATACCTATCGTTATAGATACATTAACATGAGAGTGGCTTGATTAACAATTATTAAACCTACATTAACATGAGAGTGGCTTGATTAACAATTATTAAACCTATCTTAATATGTGTTGTGTATTTAATAAACGATCAATATATGCTACATCACTTTAAAATGATAGGATACTTCGATCTCTCCTGGTTTTATTTGTATATTTAGAATTGTGCATAATTAGGGGAAAGTAACCGAATACGGACACTCTCGGTATCTCAGAAACCATAAATCATACAATAAAATGATTAATGAATAAAATATTCATAATTATAAAAATAGTCTAAAAAAGTATTTTTTATTTTTGAATTATACAAAATATTGCTAATATATCCAATAAACTGATTTTTGTATTACGTTTTTAAATTTATGAAAAAAAATATCAACTTAAAACCTTCTCTAGAATATAAAAATGTATCGATATAAAATATAACACTATATTATTAAAAAATAAAGCATTCTAAAAATTGTATTTTTAATTTCTATAATTGTTATCAAATATTCATTAAGTTATAAGCATATATCTAGATGTCATATAAGTTCTTAACACGGACACTCTAAATGTCTTAATACGGACACCCTATAGCCAATCAGCGCGCAGCGTATGAACAATTCTGATTTTCATAAAAATCGCGTGCGTTATAATATTACTACCACCAATAAAGCTAATTCTAAAAAAATGATTATTTAGATACTTAAATTGTATTATTAATTAAAAAATAATAAAAATAAATAAATTATTAACTAATTAAATTACAATATATTTTTTATAAAATTAAATATAAATAACGTAATTGTAATTTGTCTCATTGGTTCATCAATAATATATAGTTTATCTAGTGGTATATAGGGTGTCCGTATTATAAACAGCGTGTCGACACGAATACGGATCTGTATTCGGACATGGGTACCGAATACGGACACCCCCAATTATCTATGGAATTAAAAGATTAAATAAAATTTTAAAATTACAATAATATCTATAATAATATAATATTAATATATTGTAATTTTTGAATACAAATAATGAATCATAAAAAGTTAAGACCATTTATTGTTAAAGTGTCTGTATACAAATAATATATTAGGTTACTTTCCCATATATGTAGGCCTATACACAAGGAATTATATTTAATAATAATAATATGTATTCATTGAATCACGTATAGGATTCGCATATACCTATATATATATAAACCATAACATATACAAGTTAACTACATACTCTATAATCATCACATAGGATAATTACAACCAATCAAGTAATATGCCAGGCAATAATCACAATCGAGATAACGGAACTTATTCACGTATGAATCATAGTAACTACGACAGTTATTATTAGAAATATTAACTGTGTTATTATATAATATTTTAAATAAATTTTAAATGATGTATTTCTTATTTTAAAATAAATTGATTTATTATTTATTATAATTATTATTATTATATAATATAGAAAATTATATAACATATCAAATATATTTAATGATAATTAAAATGACTCTATATAATGAAATACATGTATTATGTAGGTATACCTACCTACGAAATACTATTTTGAAGTGATATATATAATTGTGTATACATAAATGATCCGCTATTTTTAAAACTATAGATTATTAAACATGATAGCGGTTCGAAGAAATGACAATATGTATGATGTAAAGGAGACATAGATATAGTGAAAACTGTAAAGTTTAGATATAAGTAGGATAATTAGAAAGGAAGTTATCTAAAAACTATATATAGTAAACCTAGTTATTCTATCGGAGATGTTGTAAGATAATTCGTAACTTGTTAGTTTTTAGGAAAACATAGAATATAACTATAGTTAGAATGCCTATAGACATTACATTTTTCGGTTTTCGGACTGCGAACTGTGCTTATAAAGCAATCGGCCGTCCATATATATATATTTGAAGTTAATGTTTAATATTAAATAAGTGGGTTTTCACTAGTTTCTTATAAATCTTCATATTAATTTTGTCAGTTACTAATTATAATATGTACTGATATTATATCATATGATACATATAGGGGAAAGTAACCTAATACGGACACTTTAACAATAAATGGTCTTAACATTTTATGACTCGTTATTTTTATTCAAAAATTACAATATATTAATATTTTATGATTATAGATATTATTGCAATAATCACATGTGATTTTAAAATTTTATTTAATCTTTTAATTCCATAGATAACGGGGTGTCGGTATTCGGTACCCATGTCCGAATACGGGTGCACACTGTGTTATAATACGGATACCCTATATACCACTAGATAAACTATATATTATTGATTAATCAATCAGACAAACTACAATTACATTATTTATAATTAATTTTATGAACAATTTATTCTAATTTAATTAGTTAATAATTTATTTATTTTTATTATTCTTTAATTAATAATACAATTTAAGTATCTAAATAATATTTTTTTTTAATTTATCTTTATTGGTGGTATTACTATTATAACGTACGCGATGTTTATGAATATCAGAATAGTTCAAACGCTGCGCGCTGATTGGTTATAGTGTGTCCGTATTAGGAACGTACGTATATGATCTCTAGATATATGCTTATAACTTAATGAATATTTGATAACAAATATAGAAATTATATATATAATTTTAGAATGCTTTATTTTTTAATAATATAATGTTTTATTTTATATCTATACATATTTATTTTTTTGAGAAGGTTTTAAGTTGGAATTTTTTTTCATAAATTTAAAAACGTAATAAAAAAATCACTTTATTTGATATATCAGCAATATTTTAAATAATAAAAAAATAAAAAATACTTTTTTAGACTAATTATATACTTATGAATACTTTATTAATTAACATTTTTTTTGTAGTATGTATGGTTTCTGAGATACCGAGAGTATCCGTATTCGGGCACTGTTCGTATTAGGTTACTTTCCCCTACTTATAATAAATATACTTATGAATACTTTATTAATTAACATTTTTTTTGTAGTATGTATGGTTTCTGAGATACCGAGAGTATCCGTATTCGGGCACTGTTCGTATTAGGTTACTTTCCCCTACTTATAATACAATTATTGTATATTTAAAAATTCAAAAATAATTTAATGTTTTTAAAGATTATTCACTTCATACTGTAATTTATAATTTATTCCTTGTATTTAAGTGGCTTTTTATTTAGTTTTTATTTAAGGGGCTTACAAATCTCGCTATTAAATGTATAGAGCTAGTAAATACATGAATCCGTATATAAAGATCCGCACACAAAAATCTATTCAATGATTTTATTGATTGTTGTGATATATAGAGAAAATACAAAGCTACAACAATATGATGGCTTATTTTTACATTTCAATATAATTCATCCATAAAAGTATAAATTATTTTTTGTTAATAGTATTTTATAGAAAATGTCCATTATAAAGTATTTTATAATAGGGTTAATTATTAAAATTATGGCAATATATTATGTTGCGCATGTATGTTATTTATATATAGAAAAACAAAATAGTAAGATTTCTATATTAGATTTATCTGTGCGGTTAATTTTATATATATAAACCTATATATATATATATATATAATACATGTAAATAATTATTCAGTGTATATCCTATATCATATTTTAAATTTCACTAATTAAAAATCAATATGAAAAGTACAATTTATACATATACACGTTTATCTAATATATTATATAATTGCATAGAGCAATAATTAGTTCATATCTAGACAATATATTTAGAGATTTTTACCTATATATATATATATATATATATATATAAGAAACAAGTAGGTTATTTAGTAATAAATTAATTTTTAATTTATTATTTATTTTTAATTTATTAGAGATTTTTACCTATATATATATATATATATATATATAAGAAACAAGTAGGTTATTTAGTAATAAATTAATTTTTAATTTATTATTTTTTTTTAATTTATTAATATTTAATAAAATTAATTAGTATTTATTATATTATACGTGTATATATATATATATATATATATATACTATTTTATTGATTATATATTTACATCCAATTATATAGGCTTATTATATTATATAATTTATTTTATTAACATGTATAATAAAATATTCTTTTTATGCTATTTCTAAATGGATTTAATGTTTAATTTTTTGATATAAACCAAATAACACTACATTAACACTTAATTAATATTCCATAATATAATTTGTTGTTTTTTTTTTAATTTTTGACATATTCTATTGTATGGTATCCCCTTAATAAAGTTACATTAATAGAAAATAGATGTCTCTAATAATAGTGTATATATATAATTATATTATGATATATAGCCTATATAATATAGTGGTATTTTATTAAAGTTATAGATGATTTTTTTCTATTTTGTTGATCTAAAATTTCTATAAAACATCAATTTTAATATGAGTATATTCTTCTTCAATTTTATATAAACTATAGTTTACCCCTATAGGATGCCTATATAGACATATCCCATATTTGTATAGCAAAATATTCATAATTATATAAATAGTCTAAAAAGTATTTTTTATTATTGAATTATTCAAAATATTGCTGATATATCAAATAAACTGATTTTTTTATTACGTTTTTATATTTATGAGAAAAAAATGTCAATTTAAAACCATCTCAAGAATATACAAATGTATCGATATAACACCAAAGCACTCTGGGCTTTGATAACACTATATTATTAAAAATAAAGCATCTAAAATTATATATATAATTATATAGAAATTAATTTCTATATTTGTAATCAAATATTCATTAAGTTATAAGCATATATTTATAGGTCATATAGGTCCCTAATACGGACACCCTAGATCCTCTAGATGTCTTAATACGGACACCCTATAACCAATAAGCGCGCAGTATATGAACTATTCTGATTTTCATAAAAATCGAGTGCGTTATAATAATAATACCACCAATAAAGCTAAATCTACAAAATTTATTATTTATATACTTAAATTGTATTATTAATTAAAAAAATAATAAAAATAAATAAATTATTAACTAATTAAATTAGAATAAATTGTTAAAATGATATTATAAAATGAATAATAAATAATGTAATTTCTTGATTGATTCAACAATAATATATAGTTTATCTAGTGGTAAATAGGGTGTCCGATGGACACTTTCCGTATTATCATACATGATTTCCGTATTAGGACATGGGTACCGAATACGGACGCCCTCTTTATCTATGGAATTAAAAGATTAAATAAAATTTACAATAATAAATAAAATAGTATCCATAATCATATAATATTAATATAGGTATTGTAATTGTTGAATACAAATTCATATAAAAAAAGTCATAAAATGATAATACCATTTATTGTTAAGTGTCCGTATTAGGTTACTTTCCCCTATGTATATGTATATTTCTACCTATTATATTATATTACCAATATATATACTGCCTGTGTGGCTAAAGTGGCTAAGGCGTCAGACACACAAGCAGTAGGACACGGGTTCGACCCTCGTCCGGACCATTAATTAATTTTATAAAATGGGTCTTAAAATATTATTTAGAAGTGATCTTATATAATTGTGTATAAATAAATGATCGGCTCTCGTTAAAACCATGGATGCCTTAACATGAGAGCGGCTTCGAAGGGACATTAGAGCCATATATGGTTATAAGTGAAAACTTCATCTAAGTTCCTGGATGGGATGAAAGGACTCCACCAAATAAAATAAAAAAAAAATAAAAAATATATATATATGTGTGTGTGTGTGTATATGTGAGTGTGTGTGGAACCACGGTGTATTTTACTACATTCGAAAGAATAATTAAGTATTATTTTGATGGGAGTAAAACTCACTAAACTAAATTACTTGCTGTAGATAATCGCAATTTATTAGCCATTTCAAAATATGTTATTCGTAAATATGATATATATTTTAATATATGTTAATATATATTGCATGAAATACTTCTAGTAGTATTGTAACTAAAAGAATTAATGTTGTCAAATATAAATGTTTGTGTATATATAATTGAAGATTACAATCATCCATTTCAACAACACTTTTGGTCCTACTTTCACCTTTATTTTCAAACATTCTATTTAACTCATACCATTAAAAAACCTTCTCTTGATCCATCGAAGATGATCATCTTTTAATGACAATATAATTACTACATAAGCACTTTTGAAAGAGATAATTCTAGTATTAGTAGTCAGGAAATAAGAGTTGCATAGAAATAAGTTTTCTAAAGTTTTAGAAAGTATGGAGAGGTTGATAATATGTATATATAAATATATATATATATACTCATGTACACCTATGTACAACATAGTACCAAAGCCCAAAGGGATAGTAGGACCTATTGTAGTATTTGAATGTATATAGGAATTTTGAATGTATATAGTATATTATTAATTATATGTGATAGTTGATCAATATATCAATATAATGCCTTTGATTTAATATACTTTTATTGATATTATTAATTATAGGATAATAAAAATAATTTCAAAATTTAATAATATAGCAATAAATTTAGATTGTATAATTCAGAATTATAGATATAATTAATTACTTATTTATTATCTATTACTTAATATGAATACATTGTTGTATATTTTAACAATGTATTTAATTATATCAAGTCCTTAATTAAGTTATTCATAGTTTATGAATCATAAAATAATATATCAATTAAATGTGGTATATAATATATTATAAATAAATAAATATATTATTAAACCCATAATGTACTTATTTAGGTATTATTTCCATACAATTATACAAGGCATTAATGTAATAAAAGTATATAACAATCATATTTACCATATATATACTGCAGGGTTCTGATATAATGATTTTATCTCTAGAATGAATTTTTAGAAATTTTGTTTTAATCTATATTTTCTCAACAAATAAAAAACTCAGTATAAGAATGTGTTAATTAAGTAGCAATTGTTGTATATATGTTTAGATTTTGTAACCAATGTAACCGTAATACACAAAATTGAATGCCTAAACCATGGACCTGATTAGTAAATTTAATAATGACTTGATCAGTAAATATAAAAATATATCTATGATTAATGTTGTAATTGAATAAAAATATATATGTGTATATTATTAAATTACAACTATAATTTATTTATTTTAATATGCTATTCTATTTATATCTTGAATAAATACATATTTTATGATATAATGTAATACATAATTTTTATAATACATTTCATATATCAATGTAACCGTTATACACCATACTTGAATGCCTAAACCAAGGACCTGATTAGTAAATTTAATAATGACTTGATCAGTAAATATAAAAGTGTATATTATTAAATTACAACTATAATTTATTTATTTTAATATGCTATTCTATTTATATCTTGAATAAATACATATTTTATAATATAATGTAATACATAATTTTATATAGTGTTCTATTTATATATATATATATATATATATTAATATTTTGTATAATAATGCATATTTTAATTATATACAAAGATTTTATAAGGCTGCTTCTCCAAATATTTGTTATATATAAAAATTAACATTGGAATTATCAAAGTAGATATATGTAGTGTGATGTAATTGGTTTAAATAAAGCTCTATATATTATATGTCATCTATTTAAATATATATATTATAAGATAGAATGCAAATAACAATACAAATATTAAGATAACTATATTTATTATTTAAAATTATGATTAGATTATAAAAATAATTATTAAATGAAATTAGAAAAATTAATATAAAAAGATAGATTAGAGTGCACAAGAATATACTTACAATATACACCGTCACACACTAGGTATCTGCGTGAACTGTAGAAACGGAACAGAAGGAGATCACTGCGAGAACTGCTCCCCCAACGTAGTGGGCAGCCAGTGCGACCTCTGCACTACGGGCTACTATTGGAGCCCGCTGAAAACGTGCGTCCACTGCGCCTGCCACCCCGTGGGCAGCGTAGACGTAGCGCTGTGTACGTCGGATGGAGGCTAGTGGTCAATGCCGCCATCGTATCGCCGGTAACCTAATGAACCACGACCTCATTCGACCTCTATCTGTAAATCTGATGGCGACCTTGGTAGCATTACATATGAGACTAAAGTGTAAGGAAACGCTGACGATGCAAGACTCCCAACAACATTACACTACTAACGGAATGCATTCAATCCACTACCTCGACAGTCATCACAGAGGAATCTGCAATCTACGGGTAGGCCAATGATAACCTAAAGAAAGGGAATACGCGACTAGCATCACTGTCAGATGACCTTGACTCCACTCACGTAGACATATGTGAGAATAGACTGACCGGTGCTAGTGAAATTGATCATTTTCATATTGTTTGTACTATGTCGCGGAATATACCACTGAATGTATTAGCTGAAAACATTATGGGTATATTTCAATTATTTAAATTACATTCGTAGGACATACAATTTGTAAGTTCTGTATATATTTTTTAAAAATATATAAATGTTGTTCAGAATTTTTAATAACAATGTTATATATTAAAACTAAACATTGCATGTTTACAAGTTTTATTTCTATAAATTAATGTGTTTATTACCACGGCAATGAATGATTAGAAAATTGTATTTTATAATTAAATATAAATATTTATAAATAATATCAATACTAGGACAACAAATATTCACTAAATTTACCTGTATCGATATTATCAATAATATTAAGCCTACTTATTTATTTATAATCTACTACTCTATTATAATATATATTAATAATACTAAATAATATAGTATTTTTAATAAAATATAATTTGGAAAAAATATATTTTTTACTTATTTTTGACTATAGTCTATAACAATATTTAATTTTTAAATTATTTGTAATTATTTCATAATTTTAATAAAATCAAATTATTCGATATTATAAAAAAAAAAATGTTAATCCTACCCTGATATTTATATATACGTACACAAATTAGATAAAAATCAACTTACAAAATAGTATGTATTAAAATAAATTACTGCATAAATATATAAAGTAGAATTGAGACATTTTTTATAATACTATAATATCTATATTAAAAGAAAATAAATGAATTTTTACAATTATTAATTGAGCCCCTTAATATCTATATACACACTTATATAAAAAATCAATAGCCTAAAAATACTAGTGCAGTATCGGTATATATACTTATAAATTTATATAAAAGGGAAATGCCCTCTTTGAAGCGACAGGGGTTTCAAAATGGAAATAGATGCCTACGAAATCAACATAGAATTATTGAACACAGTAAATAACTACCCATCAAGACAAGTAGATACCAACTAGGGATGTAAATGATGCCGAGCCGAGACTTTCATTTTCTGAAGAAAAAAAAATGAGCCTGAGCCGAGACTCTAGCCAAACTAGCCCGAGCCGAGTTGAGACTTTAGGTAACTGAGACTGAGACTGCATCATGCTTTAGATTTGGCATCATTTACATCACTAATACCGACTTACCGCTGTATTAGCGACCCGTACTGCGGCCTACAATAATGAAAGTCGTTCTTTATCCCGGCGCGGCTCTAGCACTCGAGGAATGGCAGCTGCGGCGGGTATCTCTGAGGTTAAAGGTGAAGCCGAACACATGTCCGACGTGATGCGAGAGTTTGGCACGCGATCGGAAGCGTTGCGGCGCCGAGTGAACGAGTCTCTAGGCGTGGTGTCTACTATTCACGACCTTAGCGCCCGCGTCTACAATGCTTCGATGACCTTGAAGCTTCAGCTGGAGACCCTGCAACTAGCTTCGGAGCGCAGCGTCTCTAGTATTGAGCTAGCATCGGGGCAGAGTTCGGCTGTGTTCGCGGACGAAATATCTCGCAGGTTGAACGACTTTCCAAACTATACTCAGTAGTACATCTATATTTTATAATTGGACTTTAATACTTTGGTATCAATGGGTATATTACCTTCCATATTATAAATTATTCATATGTTATACAAGAAATTAATATATTGTATATATGTTACATTATTTAATTACAGTATTAATTATTTATATTTTACTGATAACTCATCATTGCCTTAAAGGTCTAATTTTAATAATTAATAATATAAAATAATTAAATATAGTTAATAATAAAGTTTAAATCTTTAAAATATATTTGATTAAATTTATAAATTAAATTTAATTATTAATTTTAAATTAAAGATATAAAATTTAATTAAAGATATACAGAATAACGAAATATCAGAAAAAATCAGCTCAAATTATAACCAGATTACTGATTATCGAAAGTGAAATTAGTTTTATTAAATTCAACTATTATCGATAAATGTAGTCAATATTGTTTAATTTTAAAATTAAATTCTGTACCAATGAAGTCGAAGGTAAATTAATTTTACATTATTTACCATGTTAATTGTAATTAGGTGTTAATTAATTTATATTATATGTAATGTCTTGTTAAATTTAATTATTAAATAATGATTCAGTACTTAAGGGGAACATACTGATATATCAACAATTATAAATTGAATAGATTTAAAACCGTATTCACATCAAAAATACAGCCCCATTTATACAGCTAGATATCGGCTACTTGAAATTATTAATTTTTAAACATATACCAGATATCGGGCATATCAAAGATTTAAGATTTCATAAGAGGACATTTATATGTAATTCGACTTAATTAGATAGGTAAATATAATAAGTGTAATTAATTTAGGCCAGTGGGTTATTCCTTATGATATAAATGATTTAATTAATAAATAATCATTTAATATAATTTAAATGAATTATAAATATACTATTACATATTACTTATATCTACTTATAAATAAAGTTCATGTGATCAGTATAGGTTGAATTTTCGGAACAAACTACAATTTTTAGACTAGTTTTTTAATTATTATGATGAAAAAAAGTGTTATTTACTAATATTTAACAAAGCAATATATTTTCGCTTCAAATAATATATATATTTGAGATAAGTAAAATATTACTTATATTGCATGTATATTGCAATTTAATAGAAAAATGAAAAATTGTTGTATACAAACCTAAGTCTATTTCAGTGATGTTGATACTACTGCTAGAAATGATAGAAATTATGTAGATACTAAGTGTACTATATACTTCTCAAAAATTTAACATCGGTTTGAATTTTATCCCCATTTTAGCCCCATATTAAAACAGTTTATATGTGCACATCCGATTTGATTTGTGATGATCTGGCTATAAGAACCGATATTGGGTTATTTGTTGGTGTGAACTAGTGATGTAAATGATGCTCAAATCTAAAGCATAATGCAGTCTCAGTCTCAGTTGCCTAAAGTCGTCAACTCGGCTCGGGCTCGTTTGGCTAGAGTCTCAGCTCGGGCTCTTTCCGAAAATGAAAGGCTCGGCATTAAAAACAAAAATTCTCGGCTCGGCATCATTTACATCACTAGTGTGAACATATCTTAATAATATCAAATATTTTGCAAAGCAAAGATATAACTCTATATACATTCAACGTAATTAATAACTACTACCTGCCGCTGCTAGCAGTAGTATCTAATCACTGAAATAAATTTAGGTTTGGCGCAGTTTACAAGGATTTCATTGCTCTATTAGATTACATGCAATATAAATGAACTTTTTCTCACCACATAGATATTTATTGCATTTAAAACCTATATTTTATTGCTTTGTTATATAATAACAATAATGCCTAGTTTTCATCATATAAATAATAATTTAAAACATATTTTTTACATTTAAAAAGTATAAGAATTAATATATATTGTTATTAAAATTAACCCAATATACGTGGTTATGTAGGTATTTTGTATCCAAAATCGAATTACAGGATTTCGTGTAAATATTATATCTTTCCTTAGTAAAATCTTTGATTTCATAAAAAGAATATTTTATTGACTATATAAATTAGAAAAATAATTTATTTTGTACTATTATATAATAGATATATTTTTTATATATAGAGTATATATTTATTTTATCATAAAATTGATATTATACAAATCATTTATTTTAGCCTATTTTGTAACATAAATGTATCTAAACATATTATATAATATTATAAGATTCATTATGCATGATTAACTTGTATTAGGTATATATTGTATTAATTATATAATTATCATTATTAATCGAATATGGAGTTTAAAAAAATATATATTGTATTAATTATTAAAAAACGTTCCGCGATATAATCTTATAAAGTTCTATTTGTCACCGATATAATAATGTGAATATGCTTATAAAACATAATTAAGGCACTTATATTTATAGGACGTAATATACATTATTTTATAGAAAATTATGATATATTTTATATTAATGAATATATCGTGGATATAAAATAATAAATTGTTAATATTAAACTTAAACTCATCTAACATTATTCATCAATATCTACTATTTATAATAGTATTTTGCAATTTTAATGATATATATATTAATTTGTGATTAAAGAATATGTTGAAGGAATTTATTTAGAATTAAAGAAATACAAGAATACAGTATCAATTATTAAGAATATTACGTAATTTATGAATAATTACAAACTTTTAAATAGCGATCAAATTAATTTAGCCAATTCAAATGTATATACTATTAATATAAGTTGAATTCAAGTAATATACAGGTTATAATTATAAATTGAAATAAGAGATATAGCCGCAAAATAATATTAAGATTAATATTATTGTTGGTTCATAATAAAGATCGCACAATTACTTATACATTTTCATCATTATTATAATTTTATAGTGTAAATATATATATGTATAAAATCTGTTATAATAATTTTAAATATATTGAATAAGTATAAATTAATACCATATAAATTTCTAGAATATATATTTCTATTATTCTAATATGTAAAGAATAATATCTATGATTATATTAAATGTATACATAATTTAGCTTTCTATTTTTATTATAAATAATACAAATTTTTATCGGGAAATATCTGAGGCTATAACCCTTATAACTAAATTTGATTAAAAGATATTTATGATAACTATAGAAATCGTCAATAATATAAATAGTGATATGGTACATATTTAAATGATTTAATAGTTCTAATTTCACCCTACTTATTAATATGATTTTAAATTCCTCCTTAGGAGGTAGTTGTGTAGGTACCTGGTCAAAATCTTCGCGATTTAAACGCCCGCAAAATTGTTTATTCAAATTAGTGAATTTACAATAGTGTATAATAGTTTGTATATGTTATGTTTAATATTTTTAGTTTTAGTTATTTTCACTTGTTTGGTTTGGTTTGGTTGAGTTTGGTTGGGTTTAGTTTTAATATTGCTAGGTTTTTTTTAGCTGCATTACATCTCGAGTGAGCCTATAAAACACACACACACATATATATGTTAATGATAAGCTGTAGTACGTATGAGTCTATAAATAGACATACGCTAATTATAATGGCCAATCATGAGCTATCGTTAAATCACTAATTCGAATAAATAAGTTTGCGGGCGTTCAAATCGCGCACCACTCGCTAAGCTTTTGACCATAATCCTTTATGTAACATAACTAATTTATAGTTATCGATGAAAAAAACAAATATTGGAGAACATATAAATTGATATGAAAATAAAGAAGGATAGATTAATTAAAGAAGTCAATATTTAATAAAAATTTAAAATAATAATTAATACATAATTAAAATTAATGTATTCAATTAGAGAAATATTTTATTATAATATATGATTTTATATAAAAAGTATAATCAAGTAATAGTAGGCACTTATTAATATGATACCGCAAAGTTAGTGGCGCAAACTACATTAATTATTGCCTTTAGTTGACAGTAATGGTTTATTTAATACTATTAAATTTTAATAGGTATATAAAAAAATTTAATATATTTTTTATATATTATAATTATTATTATTCAATAAATGAAATATTAAATTTAATAAATATTATTCGTATAACACTAATAGCCTAATAATGTTGTTATTTATTTTGTTTACATTAAATATAATGATTATAATAATCAAAATAATTTATAAAAAAATAATATTTATTCAGTTACAAAATCAGTGTATTAAATAAATTGTATAAAATGTATTATAAAATATATTATACATGGATTTAAAATTAAAACCATTACATATGAAATTGAATAACATGATTGATTTAAGATTTAATATACACAAAATTAAATAATAATGCGTACCATAAATAAACATAGAATATTTCGTAGCTGTATTCTATTTGTCGTAGCTGCGAGACCTGCTTCTAGACCTAGGAGTCCGAGTTCTGGAGCGACGAGGGGTACGAGATCTACTCCTGGACCGAGACCTACTTCTGCTCCGCGAGTACGACCTTCGAGTTTCACCTCTGCTTCTGTTTGATGAGTCATTACGACGTGTACAATCGTAAGCGTAGTGGCCTCTATCTCCGCATTCGTAGCATCTATCGTCTGGGTTAAAGGCTCTGCGAATAGTACTACGTTGCGGTATATCGCGGGGAAAGCGTTTAGTCTTTCCTCTTCCAGAAGGTTCAACGCGTATTCGACTACCTAGTAATGATTTTCCATCGAGACCTCGAACAGCATCCTCTGCGTCACGCGTGTCTTCGTATTCTACAAATGCGAAACCCGGTGGATTTCGAGCAACCCAGATACTTCTAATTGGGCCGTAATAGTCGAACATTTTTTCTATATCCTTTTCGGTAACATCTCTCGATAGTTCTCCGATGTATAACTTTGCATCACTCATTGTTTATTTATTAATTAATTGTAAATTGTTAATTATATTATACAAATAGAAACAATGTTAAAAATTAAAAACAAAATGGCAGACAACAATAATAGAATACTAGAATTTATAATTGTTTATTTTTTAATTAAATAGAAACAATTGTACCAGGTCGTTTCGCCCGAACTTATATCGATGAATCGCCTAATGTGTAGTCAATTCGCCGATGTCGTATTTGAAAATTACCCCCATCCAAAAAATACCCTTTTTAAAAAATAAGGACATAAAAGTCCTTACTATATTTATTAAATAGTAATAATATTTAATTAGAAATTAATTAAAGACGACATGTCCTTAATATATTAATGATATATTAATCTGATTAAATTACACGGATTATTTATATTTATATACAAAAATACACAACTTAATAGGTACATTTTCAAAATAATATATTATTTTATATATATATACAAAATAATATTCATATCATAATGATTATTATTATCAGATTTAGGTTTGCACCAGGGTTTTTGTAGAAGCTAAAGCTTATCGAGAATTAGTTATTATGATAATCATTATGATATGAATATTATTTTGTATGTATATATGATAATCATATCATTATTATATGATGTGTTAAACATAGGCTGTGATAGTGAATAATTTATTTAGTATACACGAATTAGGCTGCTTAATATTAGTACGCTTAGACTTGTTCCCATATGTAAATAGCGTAGTGGGCGATTCTGATTATTATATAGTGTTTATTTAATAAATAAATCTTTATACATGTCAAATCTAATTCATATACTATATGATATAGTAATTCACTTTAATTATAGATATTTGCATTTATATATTATGAGAATATATTATATTATTGATATAGTTTTTAAAGTAATCATAATTCGGAAATATAATTATAATATCAAATTAAATACGTAAGGATAACTTATAGATAACAATTTAATAATAATATTCGATTACATATTTGTAAATATGATTGATTTTAAAAATTAATACAATAGAGAATTATGTGTTTTTTATTAATTTCATATTGCATCTGAAAACTTCTGATTCTTGTACTTAAATTAATTTACAAAGATAATAGAATATTTAAGGAGTATTTTTTGGATGGGGGTAATTTTCAAATACGACACCGATACATAAGTCCATTTCTCGACATACAGATGATTCTCCCGATGCATAAGTAGGCAAAAATCTTTTTATTATCTCGATTAAAATGATTATTTAAAATATACTATGAAGGGTAACATATACTATTAATTTAATTAAGATGAATGAATAGAACTGTATAGAATATATAGTGTATAATAATTATTATTATTTAAATATATTTAATATATAAATCTAATAAATATAATTTTGTATATTAAATAATAAATATTGCGTGCACATTGTGCACTGCACAACATAATTATATTAAAAAATGTAATGAATATTAACATCTGATAGTCAAAGGAAAAGTAACATGATTGTTTTTTATAAGTATGAAGTTTGATAACATATATTTAGGGTATAAGTAAATGTTACTGGCCTGGGACATAACAATCGAGTATGGTCTTACTCTTATATCTATGCTAATTTACATTCTTAACAATACATTTACAATTGAACAATAAATGTATTGTTGAATTTATGTTAATAAATAAGTTTATATTTAACGTTGATCGAGAAAAAGATGAGAAAATTATCAATAATGTTATACTTTTACGAATTTGAAAAAACTGCTTACAGTAAAATAAGAAAATTAAATATATGTCAAGATATTAATATTAATCATTAGTCTAATGTCTGTAGAAAAGGTGATCTTTGTTAAATGATATCGATTATGTGATAAGTTTGAAATAAAAAAGAATATAATGATAAGTAGGTGATAATTAATAACACCTAAAGTGATAATTCAAATAAAAAAGTTTACTCAGATAAATGGTAGAAGGGGAAGATAGATCAGTTATACAATCATGGATTTAATTAAAGAATATAATATAGTAAGTTTTTACTTTTGTAATAAATTACAGTAATGTAAATGGTGATAATATATACTTTTAAAGAGTCTAAAAGATACATAACCATATATACGAATGAAAGATAAGATAAATAATTAGTTTGAAGATATACCTTTGCTAATATAATTATTATATATAAAATATAAAATAAATACCAATACTTAAGTTAGTTAATTACGTACTTAAGTCAGGGATGAAAGGTGTACATCTATATATATATATACACCTATATATATATATAGTGATGACCTAGGTTATGAGGAGCTCCTTTAGCTTATGAGCTTTATAAAGAGGCCATGAAAAAGGGTATTCGATATTATTAACGAAGACAACATTTCTCAATATTATATAGTGATAGCTCATTAAAGAAGACAGAATTTGTAATATAAGAGCAGTAAAAAGTGAACAATATTTTGTAAAGCAATATATGAATCAATTCAAGTAGGATTAGGATTATCAGAATAGTGGTTGAATGGATTGTCACTGACAAATGGTCATTAGTAATAATAATAAGACTGTATTGCACAGTTTAAGTAAGATTGAAATCAAATTGATTATGTTTGAAGACGTTGACATATGTAAGAAATGTAGGCATACTAAGATTACTCATATAATATGAGTCATATTTATGATGTATATATATATATCTATTACTAATGTAATCAGGTGTAAGGACATATTTGGTGTAGGAAAGTATACTCTCAATGTATATTTATTTGTAATTGAGTTAACTAGAAGATGGTATATGAGGAACAGATGTATGTCTCAGCCCAGAATAATATCACTAAACTGTATATATATACCCCTCATCGCACTACAACTCGGACAAGGTATAGAAACAGTTCTCGCAGCTATGACCGATAGAATATATATAATAAAAGATAGAACGATATTTATTTATTGAAATCTCATATATATATATATATTGAATACAATACAAATGGACCCCTCTAAAATTCATAGACTTACATGTTATAAATAACTTTGAGGGGCTCTATATAGGAGCTACAACAAATTCTGTTTATTTATGGTTAGCATTATTATAATAACATATATTATTAATATTTAATACATTTTTATTTTGTATATATTAATATTTACATTAATTATTCAATTTCAATTAATATTTACTTGTTTTAATTAATATAATACCTAAAATGGTATTCTTAAATATATTATCCTTAAATCCTTATAAAATATATTTTATAATAAATGTTATACAATTTATATAAATCAAAGATTTTGTAACTGAAAACATATCATTTATTATAAGTTATTAATTATTATTTTGATATTTAGTTATTATTAATTTTTTCTTATTGAATTGAATATCTAATTTTAAATGAAATATAATGATTAAATTGAATATATAATTTATTGAATAATAATATTTATAATATATACAAATTTAATTTATATACCTATTAATTTATTTATATAAACACAATATGTTTCTAATTTGAACACTAATATTTATAAATTTATATAATTAATTGTTCTTTTAAATTTTTTAAAATATTGACTTCTTTAGTTAATCTATCCTTCTTTATTTTCATATTTTCAATCCATATTTTCTGCTCCAACATTCTTTTCTTCAGTTTTTTCATTGATGACTATAAATAATATAATAATATATAATAGAATATAATTATAAATAATTAGTAAATTAATAATTTTTAACCTGTATGTCACTCGCATTCAGTTTTTTAAGTGCATTTTTAACATTAGAATTGGCTAAATTAATTTTATCTCTGTTTAGAGGTTTATAATTATTCATAAAGTCCGAAATCTTCGTAATATTTGTTGCTGTATTCTTCACTTCTTTATATGCTAAATTAATCCAATCAACGGATTCCTTTATCTAATATATTAAATATAATATAAATTAATTAATAATTACTAATTATAATTAATTAAGGGGATAATGCAGTTCCAAAGCAATGTCATGAATAACAGAAAGGGAATGCATTGCTATGTAAAATAGAAATTTATAGTGTTTGAATGAGTGAAATTGGCATAGAGCTAGAGATAAATCTCTCTAGCTCTATGGAAATTGGTAACAATAATAATTCTGTGTAAATAGATTCTAAAGATTTATATAATTTGAAAAATGTATGAAATATATAAACTAACGATAACTTATTATATTATGGATAAAAATACACATGTTAATGTTGATTATTTAAATATATATATAAGATTTATTTGTACTTTTAAAATTCTAAAATCGATATTTTATTTATTAAATTATGACGATTATTAAATTAAATAACTTTTTTTTTAAATTATTTAAATGTATAATTTAAAAGTGGTTATTTTATAGTTATATTTTACGTAAAAACATGATTTTTATATCATTTAAAAGATAATATTTGTATTTTAATAATATCATAAGAAAAATGAAACACCATTTTTTGTTCTCAATTTCAGAGGTCACACCGTTAACATATAACTAATTACAATTAATAAGGTACACAATTAATATGGTAAACAATTAAATATTATTAAATTAATTTACCTTTAATTTCATTGGTTCAGAATTTAGTTTTAAAAGTAAACAATGTTGTCTAAATGGATCGATAACAGTTGAATTTAATAAAATGATTTCACTTTCGATAATCTGTAATCTGGTTATAATTTGAGCTGATTTTTTCTGATATTCCGTTATTCTGTATATTTTAAATTATGAATTTAATCAAACATATTTTAAAGATAGTCTAAACCTAATTTCCAACATTAGTTAATTAATTTGTATTATTAATAATTATAATTAGACTTTTAAAGTAATGAGTTATTATATCATTTTTATAAATATATTGCTGTATTAATTAATTAGATACATATCCTATATTAATTTCTTGTATAAAATATTAAGTTATAATATATATATTATAATATAGTAGTACATTTTTGGCTTCGGTTCTACAAAAGTAGAATTAAGTTTCAAGGGTAGGGTCTATCTTCTAAATTACAAAGTTTATTTCGCAGTTAAAATTTATAATGAAAAAGATAATTGACGCGCACCTCGATATCCTATTTTATAGAACCACATCCTATGAAATATAAGTATATACTTAAATATATGTATACATAAATAAAGTATAAACTGATTACAGTTCGGGAAGTATACATCGGAAAGTCGTTCAACCTGCGAGATATTTCGTCCGCGAACACCGCCGAACTCTGCCCCGATGCTAGCTCAATACTAGCGACGCTTCGCTCCGAAGCTAGTCGCAGTGTCTCCAGCTGAAGCTTCAAGGTCATCGAAGCATTGTAGACGCGGGCGCTAAGGTCGTGAATAGTAGACACCACTCCTAGAGACTCGTTCACTCGGCGACGCATCGCTTCCGATCGCGTGCCAAACTCTCGCATCACGTCAGACATGTGTTCGGCTTCACCTTTAACCTCAGAGATACCCGCCGCAGCTGCCATTGCTCGGGTGCTAGAGCCGCGCTCGGCTAAAGACCGACTTTCATTATTGTAGGCCGCGGTACGGGTCGCTAATTCAGCGGTGCGGGCGGCCGCGGTTTCAACTTGTCGCGACGGCGCGTTCTGATTGTTACGCAGCGATTCGATGTTGATTTCGTAGGCAGAGTTACGCGCCGAGTCTATCGCCGTAGCGAACCCCTCGCCACCTCCTTGGACGGCTGATACAGAGCGATTCCACGCCCTACTAGCGCCGGATGCTCTGTTCTCGCACACTTCTACATTGTTCCGCGCCGAGTCCACGACACCGGCTAGAGATGATAGCCGCGCGTTCCCTTTGCTCAGGTTATCGTTAGCCAACACGTAGATATCTGATGCCTCTGTGATTGATGTCGAGGTGGTGGCTATCATCGATTGCGCTAGTCGAGTGATGTTGCCCGATTGTTGTTGGTTGCGTTGCACCGTCGCCGATTGCTTAAGTACGGCGTCAACTTTGCTGGTGTATCTGTCGGCTATCTCTCGTAACGAGGTCAGCGTCGCGTTCAACCTCTCCGCTAGAGGTCGAATAAGGTCGTAGTTCATTAGGTTACCGGCGTGGTTATCGGTTCCGAGACGAGCGATCGTCGCGTCTATGTAGGCCATCGTCGCGTTAATATCTGCGAGTATCGCGGAAGAGGTACCGTTGAGATGGGGCAGCGAGAAATTCCGGTTAACGTCCGACTCGAGGCTGTAGGCGGCGGTTAACTCTACGATCGTCGCTAGAATGCTAGCGTTATTCTGGCGGACGTACGCCATGTAGGAAATCAACGCGTTCAGTCTATCCGACAGGGCGACTGCGGCCGATGTAAACGAAGCCCTCGTAGTGGCAGCACCCGTACGATTAGAGAACAGAGTAGTAGTGTTATCGGAGAGTTCCCGCGTCGCGACTATCTCGTCTGCCACCAGGGAGTAGCACAGCGAACACGGAGTACATCCGGTCACGCTGACGTTCACGTAGTTATCCTGGCATCGGTCGCAAGCCCTGCCCGTAACAAACGGGTGACATTGACACGCACCGCCTCCATCGGGTGTACACAGCGCTACGTCTACGCTGCCCACGGGGTGGCAGGCGCAGGGGACGCACGTTTTCAGCGGGCTCCAATAGAAGCCCGTAGTGCAGAGGTCGCACTGGGCGCCCTCTACGTTAGGGGAGCAGTTCTCGCAGTGGTCTCCTTCTGTTCCGTTTCTACAGTTCACGCATATACCTGGGTGTGTGATGGTGTATGTTGTAAGTATATTCTTGTGCACTCTGATCTATCTTTTTAATATTAATTTTTCTAATTATATTTAAATAATTATGAAAAATTCTAAAGCTGTAATCTAAAGCTACTTGAACACTAACAAAACAGCCCGATATCGTTCTATTATTTTGAACATTTTACATATCAATCTTGTTTTTTGTTTTACTCATGCTTGTACCTTTTATAATTTACTATATATGTAGAAATAATCATATCATATAATCATATTTAATTGGATAAAATAAAACATAATAAAATAATAGTTAATTTTTTTAAAAATAAATAAAGAAACAGAAAAACAAAAATAGAAAAAACACATTTTTATATATGAATTAAATTAATTTGAAAAAAAAAGAATTTTAAATTAAAAAAGAAAAAAAATATATACTAAACAGAAGTAGCAATAATTATATATTGAATATTGCAATTATAAAAGTGAATTTTAGAATTTTAGGAATGAGGAATAGGCATATCCATAGGCGCACCAAAGATTTTGCGAAGCAAAGATATAACACTCCCTATGCATGCAACGTAATTTAGTAATATCCCCTGCCGCTGCTAGCAGTAGTATCGAAATCACTGAAATAGATTTAGGTTCGGCTCTGTTTGCATACAACAATATTTCATTTCTCTATTAAATGACATGCAATATAAATAAAAAATAAGCTTTTACTTACTAAATATATACTTATAGCATTTAAAACATACATATCATATTTGTTTGTTATTTATTAGTAATGAACACTTAGTTTTCATCATATAAATATTAATTTAAAGCATATTATTTAACATTTTAAAAGTGTATAGTTAAATACGAATTTACATTATAAACAACGCATAGTTCCTAAAGTAACCCGCTATAGGTGGCACTGGGGTATTTTGTATACAAATTCGAATTACACGATTTCGCGTAAGTGTTATTCTTTCCTTCGGAAAATCTTTGGGCGCACAGTTGATGGGATATCAAACATAACAATCATGCAATATATAGTGAGAGGTGAAATTACACCACAATATAATTTACTACCATCAATTTATATATTACATAATGTTGTAATTTACTAATATTAACTTTGGATTCAATAGAAGTTATAATATAGAAACATGAATGATACTGCTGGCAGTAGTATCAAAATCACTGAATGAGATTAAGCAGTGATTTCAATTAACAATATATTAAATGTTCAATTAAATTATATGCCTTATAAGTTATATATTATATAAGTTTACTTTCAACATATATATATATATATATATATATATATATATATATATATATATGTGTGTAGCATTTAGAACCTACATATCCTATTGCTTTGTTCTATATTAATAATAAACACTTAGTTTTCATCATATAAATATTAATTTAAACATATTATTTTATATTTTAAGTGAAATTTAATTTTAAATCGAATTACAAAATTTCGAGTAAGTGTTAAACCTTCCATTAGAAAAATCTTAGATACTATTATATATATATATATATATATATATGTTATGCATTAATTTATTATGTTATTTTCTTAGAACATTTAAATATTTATATAAAATTGCTTCTTTAAATGAATACATTTTTATATTAAACAATGCTATATATTAAGAAATTTAACATTAGCGAGATAAAAAACTAAACTTCTATAAATTCCCTACTAGAAAATGGATTTATTCTTGGGATGAGTTAATTATATAGAAAGTATACAGTATATATGTATGGTACATAGGCATTTTACATTATTTTATTTAATCATTGATCGTACTTAACGAATACATTATGAGTTAAATAATACCTTTGTTTATTTAATGTTTACTATAATTAAATATACTTTAAAATTTTACAATAATATATTCATAAAATAATAGATAATAAATATATCATATATTTAATTATTAATAGTACATTTTAAAACATATATTGATAAATTATTGTTTAATATTAATTAATATCATATAATTAATAATTTCAATAAAAGTTAATTCAGTCTTATATTAAAGAGCTCAATTAAATGCTGAGAAATTATGTTATTATATTTTTTATTTATTAATTAATTACTTTTAAAATATTAAAATTGCATTTAATTGTATATTTTCTAAGAATTATATATAAATCTAAGAAATATATATTTATTAGAAATGAAAGTGATAGATAAATGTATGCTATAGAGAGGGCTTCATACCAACACAAACAGACAATATCAGGGCTTACACATTATTTATTATTGATTTGCTTTAAACTTTTACCCGATATGTACTAATAAGCAGCATATGAATTTATCTTTATAAATATATCTACGTTATCTACGTATAGATATATCTACGAATGAATTCTGTTTATTTTGGATATATACATTTGATAGTACTATATAATTGGTGATGTTACACAAAAGTAGAATTAGGTTTTGAGGCGGTCGTAGCATATACTTTACATTATAAATTGTAACTCTAAAATATAAATATATATTCAAAAATCCAACTCAACAATCTAAAATTACAAGTATGGAAGACATGTCATTGTAAGGTGAAATTATTATGTAATTTATTACTTAAATATTTAAGAAAATATAATTTTATGAACATTATCGGTTTCTACGAAAAAATGTAGCATTCCCTATTTTATTATTGAAATATAAACAATAAAATATAAATATATTATTACAAAAAATAATAATAATAGATTATTAATAAATTAAAAATAATTATATCATAATATATAAATAAAATAAAAATTATGATAAATTTTATTTTATCAAAAAAAAATATGTTGATCTCAATAATGTCTCAACTTTAAAAATATATATTCACCAATTTAATACCTTATAGATTCAACTTGAGTTAGAATACTGGTAACGTTTATATTATCTATAGAAATGCACCCATAATTCTCTAAATAAGTTATCGTCTCAGAAAATGAGCAATGATTACAGCGGAATAAATGAAAAATGTAACTGACATAACAAAAGAAGGTATACCTTGTATACATAATAACTACTTACAATCAATCTAATTATATAAATAAATAAATTTAATAGAATAAGATGAAATAAAGTTAAAATGGAACTATTATTTAAGAATAACTTATTAAGTATAATTTATCCAATTATACAATAGAAACTAAATATAAATTAAATTAAAAAAAATATAATTGTTTCCCAATAATTTATATATAAAACGATTTAATATAAAAGTAGATTTGTTCTATGCAAGTATATATATATTATTTAGTTTATTAGTAAATATAGTAAATGTAAGATATTACTCTATTACTGTTTTAATTTGTATTAAAGATTTAAAAATATATATTATTATAATATAATATTAATATATTATTATATTAATTAAATAAGCAATCAAATTCTAGTTTACTAATATTAAAGAATTTATCACAAACATTTAAAAATGTAATCTGAATTTTGATAACAAATCAAAACAGCAATACACTAATTCATATAAAAAATATTAAATGATTAATATAAGAATTATGATTCTTATTATATAAACCTGTTAATTGTTTGCATACATTGCTTCTATTATTACACTGGCATGTGATACATACATTAGCCGCATCCTTATAGTACCCTTCATTACATGTGTCGCATGATAAACCTGTTATACATGTTATTTATTCATAAATATATTCAAAAACTAAAATATTAAATATATTCTCATCAATACTCATTAAATGGTAACGATAATTCAATAGAAATAAGTGTTAATTATATTTAGTTCGTAATTAAGATATTAAATCATAAGATATAACAAAATATTTATTAATTAATTATAGTTTTGAATAAAGTATATACATTTCTATGACGAAGTCATTTTTTAATATGTGAAAATAGAAATGAGGATATATTATTTATATACATATTTATTAAAAACATAGTATTATAAAAATATATTTATGTTCAGATTTTGAAATATATCAATTTATAAATGATATTAACATTACTACCAATAGCCATACTGATATCCTGTGATGTATAGTGTATGAAATAAACTCTGATACCTTATTATTTATAATATGTCACGGCTCACTGCCCGTATCACGACTAACATAGTAACATATGGTTATCCCACAACTAGATCACATGTTCACTGACTATGAGCTATGTTTATTTATCACATGAGACATACATGAGTCACACATCAGTCATATATGAGTCATACATGAGTCACATATGAGTCACACATGAGTCACACATGAGTCACACACGAGTCACACATGAGTCATACATTAGTCACACATCGTATGTAAACCACTAAGATTATCGGCAGCATCACAAGAACAGTTCTCCACCCGATAAGAAGTCAGTCCCCCACCCTCACCACTAGGGGGAGACACTACCGAAGCAGACATCGAGGATCCTACAAACTGTATCTTCTGCCACGCGTCGCAGATTAGACGAACGGATATCTCACGTATGTCGGTCAAAACCGCTGTATAGGGTAGACGAGGTATTATGTAGTTTAATTATGTTGAGTTAGAGTCTAATGTTTTAGAGTATTTAATTTATAATTACACTAATACATATATATATATATATATATAAAATAATGAATAAATATTATAAATTAAGTTATTTGTTTAAAACGTCAGAAATATTCTATTCATGTTTACGTTTATGAATGAATGAATGAAATCAGTTTATAGACAATTGTCTAAGGAGGATCATTGAAAGCTATAAGTAGCTTTATTAAGTCGATACCTCCATAGTATATGAATATAATAGCTTTGGGACATTTATACAATAATAATAAGACTTGTGTACTAGAATTCAATATAATAAGAGTAAAGAAATATATATAAAGAGAATAATAATAATAAAAATAATGTCCCTCAGCGTATTTCATCATGTTTCATCAATCCATTAAATAAACTAATAAAATAAAATGTTTTAAAACTTGTGCAAACAAATATAAAACAAAAAGTGCGAATAAAATAATAAAAAATTATTGAAATGTAATAACATAAAATGATTCTAATGGTTTAGTATATACAAATTAAAATAAAGTATGTTTAAAACTTGTGCAAACAATTATATAACAAAAAAGTGCGAATAAAATAATAAAAAATGATAAAAATATAATAATATAAAAATGTTAAAAATATACCCAAATTATACCTTTACATAATTATACCCAAGTAGTTTTAAATATAAAAATTTTAAAAATTGACGAAGATTAAAAATATTAAAAATTATTAAAATGCTAAAATATAAAACCTAATATTTATTTAAAAAGTAATTCTTTAATACTTTTTTTAATTTGTGTATATTATGTATATTTTCAGATTTTAATATATTATTACTCATTATATTATTATAGTATTTTGGGCCTTTAAAAAAAATTGTGTTTTGAAATTTCGTTGTTTTCATTAATGGTAAAATAAATCTTGATTTGTATTTATTATAAATAAAAAATGTATCTAGATTAATGTTATAGTTATTATGTAAAAGGTTATATAAAAATAATATTATTCTAAAAGATATGAGTTCATTCAATTTTAAAATAGAATTATATTTAAACATATTATTAGTGTGTGATAAACGAATCAGAGGTAATTGAGACTTGTCTATCATATTTTTATTGATAATTCGAATTGTTTTTTTTTGTATTAATACTAGTTTTTTTAATCTATCTTCATAAACATTACCCCATATTTCTATTCCATATGACATATTTGATAAAAATAGTGAATTAATAATATAATTAAATTGCGTATGTTAAGAAATTTTAGCTTCCGAAAAAGATATACAATTTTTGATAATTTATTACACAAATTTATAATATGAAACGAATATGTTAAATTACTATCTAATATAATACCTAAAAACGTATACCTATCTACTATTTCTATGTTCGCATTATTTAAATTTATATTATTTATAATTTTTGTATTAAAATAAGGAAGTATTTTAGTTTTTTCAATATTCAATTTTAATTTATTTATATTAAACCAATGACATAATCTATCTAAATATAATTGCATATTACTACTCAATTCTTCATTTGAATTTGCAAATATAGAGAGTGATGTGTCATCTGCATATATATTTAAATTTATATTATCATCATTATTAAATATATTTGATATGTCATTAATAAATATTATAAAAAATAATGGACCTAATACTGATCCCTGAGGAACACCAAAACGTACATTTCTAACAGATGATACAGTATTATTTATTCGAGTTTTAACTTTTCTTTCTAATAAATAATTTTTTAAAAACACATTTACATGACCCCTAAAACCACAGTATTCTAATTTTTTTAATAAAATGTCATGGTCTACAACATCGAACGCTTTTTTAAGGTCTAAAAATAGCGTAGCAATTTTTTTATTTAAACTATGTTTAGTAAATAAAAAATGTTGTAAGTTAAAATGTGAAAGGGTAGTATTGGATTTTTCAATAAATCCATATTGGTTATCATTAATTATTTTATTTTTATATATAAAGTCCATCATTCTATTATAAATTATTTTTTCGAAGATTTTACTAATTTGCGGTAGTAATGAAATGGGTCTATAGTTGATTATCTGTTTTTTATCATTTGCTTTAAATACTGGTTTAATGATAGCAATTTTCATATTATCAGGAAATTCAGAATTAGCCAAGCATAAATTAAATAAATATTCTAATGGTTTAGCAATAGAATTTATTAAAAGCTTGATTAATTTCATGTCCCAGTTATTTATATCTTTGGATGATTTAGATTTCATATTAAGTGTAATATTAATTATTTCCTTATCAGTAATAGGTAAAAAATAAAAACTGTTCTCAATAGAGTTTAAAAAATATCTAAAATCATTATCATTAGTTATATTATCATTAGTCATATTATCACTAGTCATGTTATCACTAATCAAATTATCATTAGTCATATTTTTATTTAAAAAACTTTCATTTATTTTAAAACCCACATTTGAAAAATAATTATTAAAATGTTCACATTGATCTTTTATATTTATAATTTCTTTTCCTTCATATTTAAGTATTTTGGGTAATTCATCAACATTTTGATTAATTATAGTGTTCAAATGTGTCCAATTTTCTTTTTGATTACAATTTGAAAAAATATTTGAGTAATATTTATTTTTTTCATATTTTATATTTTTATTAATTTTATTTTTTAGTTTTTTATATTTAATAAATGTGATAGGGCAGTTTTTAGTTTTATATGTGTTAAATAATTTATTTTTTTTTCTTATTGCATTTTTCAATTTACTTGTAAGCCATGGATTGTTAATACTATTTTTATTTATTTTTTTTCTAGATATGGGACAAAATTTATTAAACATTTCATTTAATTGTATTACTAATTTATCATAACATATAGAAGGATCTGTAATTGTGTAAAAATAGTCCCATTTGTAAATCGATAATGTATTTACTAATGCATTAATATTATGCATATTTCTGATATATACATAGTCACAACTTTTAGTATAGTTATTTTTTATATTCAAAGTAGTAAATATAACAGAATGATCAGATATATCTGTATTAATAACACCATTCAATAAAATTGAATTACTATTTGTTAATATGTTATCTATTAATGAATTCTTATAAGTTGATAATCTAGTTGGTATTTTTATTAAATTATTTAGGCCTAATTGTGAAATGGTATTATTAAAATCAATTGTGAATGGATTAAAAACATCTAAAAAATCAATATTAAAATCACCACAAATAAAAATTTCAGAATTAATATATTTTAAAAACAAATTATAAAAGAAATCATTAAAGATAGTTCTATTAATATTTGGTGCTTTATACAACCCTGTGATTATTATAGGTTTATATTTAAATTTTAAATTTAATTGTATACTGATTATTTCTAAGTCATCATCAATTGCTGTTGATAAGTCTTCTATATATAAACAATCTAAATGTTTGTGAGCAAAAATTGCAACTCCTCCACCTTTTTTTTTAATTTTTAGTATACGATTTGTTTTAAACATTTTGTAATCTGTTAGATATATTGAAGGATCATCAGTATCAGTTAACCATGTTTCAGTTAGTACTATTATATCTGGTTTACTGACTAATGTATCCAAAAATATATTAAATGTATTGATATTTTTATTGAAACTTCTAATGTTTAGCATCAATATAGTTATATTTAACGTATTATGTATATTATTATATTCCTTAATAGTATAATAAGCTGTGTTTTGAATTGTATTATTCATCATACTGTTGTGATTCAGATACTATAGATATTGTTTTAAAGGAATTATTTATAAATATTACTTTATATTTAACATCATCAGTTGACTTACTTTTTGCCTTTTTTATTAGGTCTGATTTATGATTACACATAATTCATATTCATATATAAAACATTATTACATGATTTATAAAAATATTTATAATAATATATATTGAATTATTTTTATTTTTTATAATTATTAATATAATATTTAAATATGAAGATTTAGTAATTTTATACGTGTATTTATGTTATTCAATCAGGGGATATTATCAAGGCACACACGCAATAGTATAATTATGTTTTTTACCGTTTTAATTATAATTTTACAACGGACAAATATTCTAATGATAATAATTCTCAATGTCACGTTAATGATATGAAATACTAATGATGCTAAAGATGCATATGTAGTTAGTGAATAAGTAAATACCCTGTGATGTGTTAATTAGTTTAGAATATAAACTTATTAAAGGATAAATATTTAATATTGATAGTTATCTTTTATATTTGATTCTCATTTTAACTGATTAAACCTAATTTTATTTCAACAAATAATATTTGTTATATTGATAATACTTTACTAATATTATTTATATTAGAATATATTTTCCAAAATGTTATTATCTCTATATTTATACTTGCGTAAATATAATAATTAGTAGTAATCATATAATATTGATTGTAATTTTCATATGATAATTATATATGATAACAGAATTATATAATAAATGTATTTGATAATCATTTTTAAATATTTTTTAATATATATATATTTGTTAAATATAAATATAAATAATCATTAGTGAATGTATTATATAAATGATGTAATATAAAATAAATGTAATAGTTAATGTAAAAATGTAAACATTAATATATTTATAAATTATTTAACTATCATTATTAATTGATTTATATCCCTATATTGATTGGTTATTTCTAATTGCAGTATAGAATCTATGTATACAAATATGAAATTATTAAAGATTAATTATATATATGAATATTGCATATATATATATTATTTAAGGAGTATATATACTTAAGGAGTTAGTTTATTTAGATATATATTAAATAGTAGAATTACATATATTTATCATAGTATAATGAAATAGTAATAAATATAGTAATTTTAGTAAGATATATATATATATTACTTTATAATAGTTATCATAGAACTATATATCAAGTGTACAACAACTGTTCAATTATATAATATGGTGATGATTATAAAAATAAAATTAAAAGTAAATAAATGTAATACATATATTTAATATATGTGTATATATATTTATACGTATATTCGTATATTAAATATGAAATTAAAATATTTACATTTACAAATATTATATTTATATTTCGAAGAAAGAGTATTTTTGATAATAATATTGCATGCCTCAGCACTTCTATGTATGACGAGAACAATCAGTGTGTGCTAACATGTAAAGGCGTAATACGTTACGTTGTTACCACCAGAATCCAACCAATAGGATTCCTGCAATACAAACTCAATGTCATTCAGTCCATTCTTCATATTTATACTCTTGTAAGTAATTTGCGTTCCTATGTGTTAAAATATTAAATTTAAAATTTTTTAAATATATTCTTATAAATATAAATGAAACGATAATTCAATAGAAATAAGTGTTAATTATATTTAGTGTGTAATTAAGATATTAAATCATAAGATGTAACAAAATATTTATAAATTTATTATAGTTTCCAATTAATTTTATACTATTCTATGACAAAGTCATTATTGAATATGCGAAAATAGAAATGAGGATATATTATTTATTAGAAAGGATATATTGATAGTTATAATATATTTTATTAAAAAAAGATTCTCTTGATATTTATCACCTCATATATTTTATAGTAGATAATAAATAATTACAATCAAAGTACTTTATTATTTTATTGTTAATATATTAACATTAGTGTTGTCTAATCAAGGTAATATATTATAAATATAACATACATTCAATGTAATGTGAATATTACTTTTACATTTTATAAACACGAATCATTATAATAATATATTATATTTATCGACAGATTATGGAGGAACCATTACACATGGCCGCATATAATAAGTTAGGAAATTATATTATTTACATTATTTGACAAATTATGAATGGAGATATGTTGATACATAGGATAACGGTGTGATGTAATACAGCGATGTAATCGCTATAATTTATTGCGTAACTATGAATTAAAATAATGCATATTGAACATAACAATAGATATTTATTTATTACTATATATCGTAATATACTATTATACTATATATACTATTTAAAATTTTGGGCAAAAACAATAGACATATCTTATTTTTGCGTAACAACAAACAGATGTCTTCTAAAGATTTACTATAATTATAATCTACAAAACAGAATACTAATAGAAACACATGGTCCGTTTAAATACATTTTTTTTACCAATTTTATAATATATTTATTATTATTTCTTGTTTCGTGTCGGTTTGTTTCGCTTTCTTTTAAATTCACTACTATTATTATAATTTTATTCGTGTTGCTAAACAATAAACTATTTATCTATCTATCTATCAAAACCTTCATCTAAAACAGGGGTTCTTAAACTATGGGTCATGACCCAAAAATGGGTCATAGGGGTTTTTCAAAGGGTCGTGGGGTTTTTTATTAATAATATTAAATTTAAAAAAAAGATTTCTCCGAAAATTCCATGTAATAGTAAATCTCAATTAGTGGTGAACAATTACATTCTCAATATTTAAAAAAATATTTTTAGGATCAAGTCAGCTATTCGACGAGTTAATTTTCCTGCGAGCAAAAACAAGTAGCAATTATAAATTACTCTTTCTATTCAATGATTTCCTCTATAAGAGCATTACGTCCCTCTATTGAGTTTTTCAAGTTTAAAGAAACTCAACTTAAACGATCACGCTTAGACAATGATTCAAGTGTAATGTTTCAATCAAGTAACGTTACAAGAGCATCCTATGAAATAGCGCTTCTTATTGACAATTAAAAAAACCATACACAATAGGAGAAACTGTAGTGATACCCTAGGGTTTCATTGTATAATTAAAACTACCAAATTGATTTTGGAACAGAAATCTGTATACATATTGAGTCAAATTAGTTTATCCAGTGATATAATTAAAAATAGAATTGATTAAATGTCAGAAGACATTAAATTACAAGTAATAAAAAGCATTAGAATCTCACTTCTTTTTTTTTACAACTCGATGAATATATAGATATTTCTCACATCTCACAGTTATTAGTATATGTACATTACATTCGCGATACCAAAGTTGAAGAAGAATTTATATTTTGTAACCTTTAAAAACAACGAAAAAGGCTATTTATATACCTTATCTTACCAGTCGAGTTTGCTCGGCATTAAATTATTTATATAATGAACATATTTTCAGAATTTTTTGAAAAAGAAGAACTATCTTGGTCAACATTAAATGGTGATTGCACAGATGGAGCTCCAGCAATGCTAGGATCAAAATCAGGATTTTCTACTTTAGTAAAAAAAGAAGAATCCAGATATCACTATAATTATACATTGCATGATTCATCGAGAAGTTTTAGCGTAGAAAACTCTTCATATTAATATGAAATCGGTTTACAAACATAAAAATGGTTAATTATATTTCAAAAAGTGCACTTAATACACGTATTTTTCGGCTTGTATGTCAAGAGTTGAATTCTAATCACAAGGACCTTTTTTATTATACGGCTGTCAGATGGTTGTCGAAAGGTAATGTTATAGCACGTGTATTTGAGCTCATGGATGAATTGAAAATCTATTTTAAATCTCAAGGTAAAAGTGCAGAATATCCGTTTATTATAATTATGGATTATATTCCTGAGGAAATGGAAAACGAATTTCTTAGTTTAATAAATAATACATCCCTGAAAAATGTATTCAAATAAGAAGAAAACATATCAGATTTCTGGACAGCGATATCATCATAATATCCAAAAATAGGCCGAAAAATTTTCATGCGAGTACTTTTACTATTTTCATCAACATATTTATGCGAAAAAGGATTTTCTACATTATTGAATATAAAATCAAAAGCTAGAAATAAACTTTAAGCAGAATGAGAACTGAGATGCATCTTAAGCAAGACTTTGCCGAATATTTCAGATTTAGTATAAAAGAAACAAAGTCACAAATCATGAATGATTCAATGAATATTTTAAGCAAAACTGTTTTTTATTTTCAACATAATTATGGGTAATAGTAACATTTTATTTCATGAAAAGGGTCATGACAAAAAAAGTTTAAGAACCCCTGATCTAAAACATCACATACACACACGGACACAGACAGCGTGAACTTTAACCTTTAGACGAGGTGACTACCAAGGGGGAGGAGCAGACGACGTCACCATAAGAACTGACATTATAGAGGAGAGTCAAGCGTAGGGGAGACGAGTAACTAGACGCTCGGTTGCCTAGCAACACGGACGAGTTACTAGTTGACGCGTTATCACTGGTCACGATCCACCTGAGGAAAGGAGTATATATCATTTTATTTTAACACAAGTATATATATATATATTTAAATTTATACAATTATATATAATATATTATGACATTATAGAACTATATTTAATTTATAAAATAATTTATATAATAATAAAATGAGATAATCAGCTGTAAATAGCTCTTCATTATATATATATATATATATATATATATATATTTAGTAGTAAGAAAATATATAGTCAATAATATCATTTATCAGGTAAAATTAACATACAAAGTATGTGTAGTAGGTGTAGATTAAATTATATCAAATTATTTTTGTCCAGTAATAAGATTTTAATTGACATTACAAAAATATGATTCCTATTAAACATAGAATCTCGATTAATATCCAATATTGAGTAATCGTAATGTTGAGTTTTAGGAATTATGTTTAATTATATATATAATATATTTAATAATGCATATGGGAGTAATATCAAAGATTTTTCTAAGGAAAGATATGACACATGTTAAATCTTTATATTAACAGCGCAACCAATAAGGTCAACTTATTTTCGGATAAATGTATTATAAATACGTAAAATGTAAAATAATATGTTTTATATTATTATTTATATGATGAAAACTAAGTGTTAATATGATAACTAATATATAAAAAATCAATAGATTATTTTGATTTTAAATATTATACATATCTATGAGATGAGTACAAAATTGATAATGACATTTATAGAACAATGAAAACATTGTTATATGAAAATCTCGGAAATAATAAATCTATTTAAGTGAATTCAATACTACTTCCAGCAGTGGTAGGGAGTAGATATAAATTGCACTGCGTAGATAGGGAGTGTTATATCATTGCTTCGTAATATTTTCGAAAAATTATTTACACAAATATAAGAAATTTATCTTATTTGTATATGAATTAAATGTAATATAATATGCTACATGATACCATGAAGCATTTTCAATTAGATAGAAAATATTTAATTAATGATGTAAACGTTAACACCTTATAGGGACTACTAGTACTAACTCGTTGTCAATCAGAACAATGTCTACGTAATCCTTAGCACTCGTACACTTTATTAACTTGTCACTCGAACAATAACATTTATCACATCCTAATAAAGTAGTTGTATTGGTGAATGTTGGCATTGAAGATGTTGACAATATAGTCATTATGATAAATATAGCATATTAAAATATGTAAATACAAGCGATATATAATATATAAGGATGTTTGTAAAATATCTATGGAATAGAATAGTTTAATGTATAATATATAATTATAACCAAAATTATTAATGTATTTAAATATTAAATATCATTTATCGATTAATGCATATATATATATATATATATTTATATATATGTCTTTAAAATATAAAATGTTATAATATTTATGAGAATAAATATAATTAAATTCGTTTACAATATAATAATAAATAGTTCATACAACGCATACGAGACAGTAAGTGATGTAAATGAGCTGACTATTTTTCGAACGGTTTAGAGTATTTGATTTCATATCGGTTAGATCTTTTTTTATATTATTTTGAATTCTATTTAATTCCGAGTATACTTATTTTGATTTGGATACTCAAAATAATATCGATTCTATTTTATAAATTGTCATATTTCTAATATTTAAATATCTAATTGTAAAAATGTGCGTTAAAAATATTATATTACCCTAAATATATTGTTATTATTCTATTTATTTTAAATTAACTCATTTTCTTTGGATAATATCTACTGATAGGTTATTAGTGATAGCTTTTTTTTTATTATAGATTGATTCCGAAATAGTATTATACTGAAAATTTAAGATTGGATCCTATAGGTATATATACATACATATTGATTGGGGAAAACCGAATAAATCGATATTACCAATACTATATATAATAGCCAGCATGTGATGTCAGCCTACATCTATATCATCTATACAAATATTTAGCTCGGTAGGGTAGATAATTTCAGAACGAATAAATCGGTTTTCTGATGAACATTTTGATTTACGAATAATTTACGAATATTTATACGCTATACTATATGTATTTATATTTGATCTTGTTGTAAAAAAACTTTGTGTTAGTAGTAGTAATGTATAATAAAACTGTTGGACTTAATTATTTTGAAAAGTAATATTTTAATAGTAATATTCTCATTTGAAACGGTTTAGAAACCAAATACACTTTACTGAAACCGTTTCTAAGCGCAATAAAATTTCACTGAAACCATTCAAAACATTCAAACAGGAATCGTTTACATCACTAGTACACACGTGAATAATTAATGGCATCGATGCACACACACTATCTATAACATTATAACCATTAGAAGACTGATTGTGAAGATTGAACCAGCCATCTCTACACCTGTCACAGGTAGTGCCCTCTACACCTAGTTTGCAGTAACAAACACCAGTCGTTTCATGGCAAGAGATAGGCAATAGACTGCCTTCGGTTGTACAGTTACATTCGCTGTCGGTTGTGGTATAGCATTATCTTACCGTAGGGTTATATATCCGAAATATTAAAATGTTGAACCTTTCATCTAATGTGTTTATATTTACACATATTTTATGTTTATTTTTTTAATTTAAATACGATTTTAAAAATTCATTATTATTTTGTTTAAACAATTAATTAATCATGTATATATATTACATATACATATATATATATATATATATATATATATTACACATATACTTGATGTATTACACGATGTAGACAATACAATAACTAACGTACAGCCTGAAGAGGTGAGGTTGTAGAACCCATCAGCACACCTCTCGCATTGTACGCCCCCTATTGACTGTTTACAGAAACATTCTCCTGTGTAGGCATCGCATCTCTATTGGGTTTAGGGTGTTAGTGGGGTATTAGCAGGGTATCAGATGTTAGAGGGGTATGTAGTGGCATTATAGCAGGGTATGCATGGGAAGATAAGAGGGTATGCATGTCAATGTAGAAGCAGTAGGTATTTAATACACATATAATAAGGATGCATAGATTTAATATACAGTTATATCAATATAAATTGAATTAAATAAATATATGTATATTTAATTTTTCACAATATGATATTTGTATATTTGATATTTCACAATATGATGTTTGATCACATACATCACATGACATAATCATCGCGTGATCACATGACACACACACACACATCACTACCCCTAAGTAGCCCGATTACAACGACTACACTAACCTGTAGAGAATCCACGCTACCATTACCGGAACAGTTGCATTGCCTACAGCGACTCACCCCCGCCGTACTATTATAGTATCCCCGTACGCAGTGCCTACAGTAGCGTGACGACGAGGAGGAGGAGGAGGCGGAGTTTGAACTCTGACCCTCGATGGCTACGTTCTCTCTACACGGACATTGACCGCTGGAGGAGTGGCAGGACAAGGTCACGGAACCGGTCTGGTCGCAGTCACATGCTGGTGTGCGAGAGGGGGTTCGGTTGTGTGTTCAGAAGCTAGTATACAGCAGATATGATTATTATTATTTAATTAATATATATATTTATATATTATATATATCTAATCGTGTATATATATATGTTATAAGGTAAAGTAATAGGCTCTCACACGCACTTACATTGATATATCTATTTATATATATTATATACTCAACACTCGTGCATGCCTAATTCCAGGCATTGTACGCCCGTACTTAATGATTGACGACCAATCAGAGATGCGCGCGCGATACCAATCGACCAATTAGCTAACACCACCTAGATGCACCTACGACTTGATACACCCACATACGATAACAGTCATTCGGTTCACTATACCACATATAACTGCTTCGTATTATTATTCGTACCAATAGACCCCACGCTACATCATTCTACACATTGTTAATTGTCCACGCACTGTTCGTAATTGTATGTAATCGTATTGTATGTATATGTATATCACCTATAGTATAACCCCTATATGAATAGACATGTATATACATGTACACCCACATGTCTACATGTATTCACTTTTATATTGTTTATGTTATATATTCGTTATGTATTACACGTCTAATTATATGTATTATTAATAAAGGTTCATCTTGAGGAATAATTGACATGGTTTATTACTACAAGTCTACACGACTACATATATAAATATATATATTAGTATATTTATTATAAAATTAATTAACTATATATTGTTATGGTACCGATACTCGATATAGTCTACACTTAATATTGTTAGTGACACCACTTATGAGACAGCATCGTGTGTATGCCGATAGATAGTGCAATATACTCAGCACATGTGTAATAATATACATTTAATGTGCGAACTTGGGTTAATTGTATATCCTATCTACAGTTACTAGCTCTACTATATGTAATGATATAGTATCACTAGTGTAAAGGTCTATTATCATATATTATATAGTATGTATATAACAATTATTATAAATGTAGATATATATTAAGTTACAGAATTGAAAATTGTAAAAAAATAAAAGTAAGAATTAATTACGTTTCGTAAATTAATGAAAACTTAACTACTTGTACAACAATGGAGGTATTCAGCATTGTAGAAATGAGTGTCAACTAACGCAGACATCCTTCCGATGAGAACCTATAGTAGGCGTACAGGCATCTATCACACGTACGACCTTCGACCCCGCTCCTACAGCTGCATTGACCACCGAGAGAAGCGCAAGTCATCGTCGTCGCTAGACTCCCATTGGTCGAACAGTTACAAGCTGTGTGTGTGTGTGTGATGTACGAGGGAATGTAGTGTGTAGCGCACGTATTGGTGTTGCCATTAGAGATGACATAACAGCAACACACCTACAGCTATTTGATGATGCAAGAATGCACGCATGATTATTACATTATGTAATACATTATTGTTAACGTGTGATGAAAAATGATTTATATATCACATATATATGTTGCATGTTCTACTAATGATTGCGTGTCACTATGCTGGGCCAGAGAATTTAATAACTGTAGATCATTAATTATTTTTTATAGATAAATATAAGTAAAAATAAATAAATTTTTTTTCCAGATAATAACATAGATAAGTGCCCCAATTTTCATATATAATTTAATATAGGAAGATAAAACATTTAATATGGGCTAGATAGGACGAAACTTAAATACATATTTACTCAATTAATTTAATAAAATTATACACAAATATGACTATATATTGCCTACACAAAATATATGATTTATTTTTTAATTATTTTTCTTGAAAATTACAAAATGTTTACTATTTCTAGGAATTTTCAATATATTTCAAAATAATTTATAAAATGTATACATAATATATTCAGTATCACAATATAAAATGTGTATAAACATATATATATCTACTATATAGTACATGATATTTAATATTTAAAAATAATTATTATAAATATTAATATTTTATATAAGTAATATTACAATATTGGAAATTTTTTTCATTTTATTTATTCTTTAAAATCTAATTATACATATTCCAAATTTTGTTATTGAAAATATACAAATAATTTTTATATTTGTTAGCATTAATAGGAAATTTTATGTAGGAAAATAAAATGATTTTAAATAATTAGTATAATAATTAATAATATAAATTATTTTAATTAATAGAATATAAAATGTTAGTTATAAAATATATCAATATTAACGTATTTACATATTATAATTATTATATCATAGTATAGCCATAATACTATATTTGTAAAATATGCATTCATATTTCCATAAAAAATAAGAAAATCATATTTTAAGTTTAATGTTAATTGTAAATAATGAAAACATGTTTTAAATAATTAATATCAAACATATAAAATAACATTATTAATAATACTAAATAGTATAGAAAGTATTGGAAATAGATTTAATTTTTTTTTAATATTTTTTCATAATTATTTATTATTCTATATATTATTTAATTAAGATATATATTCCGAGAATAATGGCCTGTCTTAGTGTATATAAAGAAATTCAAAATTTTCCATACATGGAGAAGGAGAGATTTGCATAAAGCATATTAAACTCATATTAAAGTTATTAAAAACTATATACTTTTCATTATATCTATAGTCCAACCATTATCTATATATAATTGAATTATCTCATTCCTCTAATTTTCATATAAAATCTATTTTAAATAATATATAATTATTAATATAAATGTAAATAATATTTGTCTCATCGGGATCTCGCACATTAAGAAGCAATGCTATCCATTATATTATTTTATAATGGTTAGTTAAGTATATAGTGTATTAACAGACTAACGCATTGCTTGCATTGCAACACCCACTGAAACGTCAAAGATGATATCGTGGCACACTGAATTAGAGAGAAAGCTTGTTCTCTTCGATGTAGTAAGTATTCCATTTAAACAGGTTATGAATGAGGCCCGTGTATCTATATATGTGCGTGAGTGAATGTGTATATAAATATATAATTATTGAAGTATTTAAATCTAAATTATGTAATATATATATATATATATAAATATATTTATATATTAGTTTTATAATTTATTATAAGATTTTATTTAAAATTTAAATTAATAAACACATTTAAAAAATTATATATTAAGAATAATATTAATGTAATATACACATCATATATAAAGATGATCCAATAGATCATAAGTACTACTAATATATTTCTAGCTATGGATATGATGTATTAAGTTTGACAGGACACAAATTAATAAATTTTATGTAAAGTTTAATTAATAAGGTTTTAAAATCTAATATACAACACTTCTGCGGTGCTGAATACATGCGAACATTATCGATTTATTTGATATCTATTTACATGTATGTTTTACCCTATGGAATTGTTTATACTTTAAAACTTTACCTGTAAGTATTATGGGCGACAACAAAATATTCAAATTTATTTTGAAGACATTTTTTAAGAGAAATCAAAAGAAATATAATATATAATACAAAAAAGAAGAGAGAAAATAAATAAACTTAAAATAAATAATAATTATTACTATTTATTATTATTAGATATAACATAAATCGATAGCGCATTACTTCGAAGTACTATGAGCGCAGGGGGCTAGACACCTCGCTTGCGTTAACCGTTCTTGTAAGCAGAGATCACCGTGCTGTAGTCAGAGATCAGCCGTAGCTCTGCGATACTTACCTCTGTGGTGTTGGGCTCCGTGGTTTGTACGACCTTCAGACTGACCTCGTAGTAACAGCGCTCGTCTATCTCTACTGAGGTCGCCGACTTCACAAATTCCTCGGCGTCTATTAGCGTAGTAATGTTACTATTGTCATCGAGCTAGTTATCGTTATATAATATCATTATGATTATTATTAGCATAGGATTATTATATAATTGTTATTAGTACATAATTGTTATCATTGAAATAATCGTTATTATATTATTGAAATTATCATTATTCCATCATTATAATTATCATTATACTTATCATTATGATTATAACTATAATAATAATAATATTTATTTATTGAAATCACAAATATATATATATATCGAATACAATATAAATATCGGATACAAATGGATCACTCAAGAAGGCATAGACTTATACACGTTATAAATAACTGCGAGTGGCCCAGGTTGAATGTATCAAGAGCGACTGCCTATTACCAGCACATATCGATCAGTCAGGTAACAGGCTTCACACCACGTGCTACTAACTTGTGGTGCTAAGTATAAACGTGTACACACTGGACACTGTTTGTACGGGGCAGTCGAGAGCGCCGTGGATAGTGGACTGATTCACCAGATCTCCACCATTACCTAGTGTAGGTATTACGTGTGTATACATTACATGTATGCATTACATAGGCTGTTAATGCCGATTGTTTATGAGTTTAATAAACTATAAACACATGGCTTGTCTTTTACCGTGAAGTCACATATCGTATAATTTAGATAGTAATTCTGAATTACTACTTCATATAGATATAACTGATTATTTATAGATAATTTACTTATATAATTATTTATAATTAGGTGCTGAATTGATAATTAAATTGTATACTCATTTTGTTTACTCATACAATAAATTAATTTAACAGTAATTATAAGGTACAATCACATATAATCATGTGTAATCTTATATAATCTTGTATTATGATCTTATATATCTTATAAATTATAATTTTATTATTAAATGCATAATAAATAAGGCTGAAAAATTTAATAAAATTGTGCAAAATATTATAGAAACATGTTTCTACAATTATTACATTATTTTGAAACCTTAAATAAAATATAAATATGATTATTAATTATATTTATATTATAAAGAAAATATCTAACAAATGTGAAATACAAAAATGAATCTAGAATCATGGATATAAAATAGAGTGGATAGATAGATTGAAATATATAAAATGAATAAAAACCTTTTACTATAAAAGTCAATTCGAATTGAGTATTTTTATCAGCATTACTAGCAAACTTTATTGAAGGGAAGTAAGATCTATATGAAAGATAATATGATATAATATAAAATAGATTTCATTAAATAAAAATATAATAAAAATAGAAAATTTAAATTTAAATAAATGTAAAATAACTTTTTATACTATAATTAAACAAAATAAGTAATATACAATAAATATTTTGAAAATAAAAATAGATAATATAATGTTAAATATAGCTATTATTAAAGGAAAAATTATCTAATTTCACATTAAACATAGGATAAACTATCATTATTTATAGATACAGATATCTTAAATAATGACATGAGACATATGGAATTCTATTAAACCCCACCCCTAATACTACTAATATAATAATAAGAGTAGTATTGTGCTGACTTCATAACATATCATTGGAAGTACCGAACATATTTATTTCATTTAGAATATACATTATATAACTTAACAGATATTTTAATTGGATATTTCGAAGACATTTGTATTTAGTAAAAGTTATCAGTCAATATTTTAGAATATATTCTATAAACATGTCCTGATTGATCAGAATTTCCGATGACATATTCCGATAGATTTGTTGACTTCTTAACACTAGTCATCTGAATATACAATCCGTTGTTATAAATATAGCAGACATCGAAACATCCGATCATAATATATACGGATAGCAGATTACTTCTCTGGCATAGTCCTACATAGAATGTGTGTATATATATCTACACTCCATTCTCCTCTCTAATAATGTATGTGTTCGATACCACTGCTGTCCTGTTAGATATGTGTTGTTATCACTAACTCTACGGTATAGGCTTGACCGATGAGACCGTTGATTGCATCGAAGGTCAACTCTTGACCTTGCATACAGTCAACCGAGCGAGACGAGATCTGAGAGAAACACGTTCCGGAATTCACCTGTTATGTTAGTTATCATGAAGGGTATCAGGTTTCTATCAGGTTTCTATCATGTTACTATCGTGTTGGTTATCATATATTGTAAGATAATATATGAAATATATAATGCATTTAATATATTGCTGATTTAATTAAGGATACTAATTATACGATATCAATGTTGAATTTAATTGTATATTATGAAAAAATTAACGACTATAATGAACTAGAATAATATTCGAGAGAGGGGTGCATCTGTGACATTACAGGTATTAGGATGTAGTGAGATTTGGGTTACTATATATGATGGTAAAGGAATATTAAAAGTAATACAACTGGGGTAGACATAAAATCATGAGGAAGAAGGCAATGTTGGATAACATAATTGAGGGGGCCATGGCCAGAATTTCATTTTTAAATATTAATGAATTGTTATGTTTATGGTTGGGCAGTACCACTGGGCACCCTTAGAATCTAATAATGTGATTTAATATGCACGCCATTTAAATAGATAGGGGTTTATTGATTATTAGGTAGTAACTTATTAATTAAACTATAATTTTTTTATTTTAATTGATAGTATTATATTGATATATAAAACCATAGATTTATGTGTTAAAATGTTTACATTTGTAAACTATAAATCTATGTATAAAACATAGGTTTTTTTAATATTTCTTTTAATTATTATTCTGTTTATAATATTAAATATGAATTTATTAATTTTGTATTAATATAATTATATATAGTATTGTATTAATAATTTATATACACATTTTTTAACAAAATAAAATTATATATTATAGATATCTAGTTACTATCTATATTTTCTGAATATGTTATTATTATATATGAAACATTAAATAATGTTGTGTTTTTAGTTGGGTGTATATTCAAGAACAAAATATACTAAGAAAATCGAGATCAAAGAAAATTTTTAATTTACTTGAATAATTAATAGAATCAATAGCTTAAAAAACAATTTAAACTAAAAATACAGTATAAATATCTGTACTATTTAATCTATACACACAGTGAATACACTGCAGTAGTATATTATATAGCCTCTGAATTTGTGCAGAAATTATAATATTTTAAAATTTTTTTAAATTATAATGATTTCTAGGAATTACAATGTTATATAATAAATAATTAAATGAATGTTAATCTGTTTCAGTGGAAAATCCATTGATGAAATTACAGTTTTATAACTATGGTTTAACAGAAATGTAGTAAATTGTGACATTAATAAGTTAATAGCTTTATGTATTTATAGTAACAGAAGGGAAGTTAGTTAATAAATGTGATAATAAAATCCACATTTAAATATATACTATTAGTATAATCATATATAAGTTAATAATGAAATATATAAACAATAAGTATAGTGTGTTTAGTTATATTGGGTAATCGAGAAACCATAAAATAACCCCAGACCTACATATGTGTTATCCTTCAATGTACCACCTCATACTCAGTTATACTACCTACATAATTGAGGTTAACATACAACATCTTTAATACAACTTAATATAAATATATATTATATTGATAACAATTTCATTTATTGATTATCATCAATAAATGAATTTTTTTTTATAAACTAAGGAATTTCTAATATAAGATAATTTATAGTTTCTGGATATCTATCTATATATTAATTTAAATATTCTGGAAACTAATTTCTATTTTATATGTATACACATACAGCTACTAACGGGGTACGTATACCTATCGATTAAGGGTACGTAGTGATTATCTGCGGCCCTATCGCACCTCCGTCCAGCTATGGCCGGTAGACAATAACATTGACCGGTGACGGAGTCGCAGGAACTGTTCACAGACGCTGACTGGAGACAGTCGCATTCAGTGCAAATCTGGGGTAGGGGTGGGGTTAGCAGGGTTGAGTGAATGGCAGGTTTTGGGGGTAACGGAAGAGATTTAGAGACATTTTTTTTTAAATTGTGAATATTGTGATACGAATTTACATTATAAACAACATATTTATCCTAAAATACAACCTATATAGGTGGTACATTTCATATTTTGTACATAATCGAACTACGTCTAAGTATTATATCTTTCCTTAGAATTATTTTTCATTTTATAGGATAGATACTCTCTTGTTTTCATTCAATATGAAAGATAAGGTGAACATGAATCTACTAGAAATGATTTAATATTACAATTTTATTTTAATTAAAATATATTATATTCTAACTTATGAAAAAAAAAATTTATTTTCAAATAATTATATAATATAAAGAAATCATATATCGTTTAAGTTTAAATTATTAAAATATTTAAACATATTTGAAAATAAATCTAAATTGAGAAATAAAGATTTATATATATTATATATTATATATATATATTATATATATTATTAGTATGTTGAACATGTTTACACAGTCTTACCATATCTCCGTAACGCGGGGGGAATGAGTAGAAGCCCACAAGACAACGGCCACAATCGCGGCCATCGATGGTCAGTTTACAAGGACACTGTCCAGTGGAGTGGTCACACAGAGAGGTTGACGCTATCGTGCCGTACTGGTTACATGAACACGCTGCTGGCACAGGTACGGGTTATCAACGTGTGATAGATGTAGTACATGTATGATTGCAGCGATGTGTAATGTATATATATGTGTGTGTGTGTGTGTGTGTGTATATATATATATATATATATATATATATATATATATATATATATATATATATATATATATATATATATTTACATAATCATTGCTCTAGATTCTAGAGTCTAGAATAATAAGTTCAAATAAATTAAATTAAATATATTTATATTGTATATTTTACTATTTTGTATATTTTAGATTAAAGTATTTAATTTTTTTAAAGAGCATATAAGAGTTTAAGAAATCAGCCTCCAACGTAAAGAATGAGGTAATAATCTATGGGGCATATATGCTTTTGAATAAACCATAGTATTATGAAATAGTTAATAGATTTAAGTTTAGTAGATGGTTACAAGAGAATATATCGCTATAGAGTTAGGGCTAATAGGAGGAGTAGGGAGTGGTATATGATGCAGATACACCATGATGCGGATAGTTTATTAGAAAGTAATATTAGGTATGCGATGATAATGAAAGATCTAAATCTTAATCATTCATATTATTATATTATTATATGAACAATATATATATCATTAATACATGATCCATATATCATTTGATATATTTGTTTTAATATATTTATATATATATATTTTAATAATTCATAGCGTAATTAAAATAAATTAGCTAAATATTAGTAATAGATTAAATATATATAATTACAGGTTACCAATACATAATTAATAAATTACTAATATATATAATTCATACTTGATCAATGAATATGATTAGTACATGATAACAATAATGTTAAACAAGTACTACTACTACTATTAATACACAATGACCTTGACAAGTCTGCAGAACGTTCAGACCGTAATAGCCATCCTGACACCTGTCACACTTCTGACCAGTGACCAGAGGAGAACATTGGCAATCACCGCGAGAGTCACATGACGCGTCTAGCTCATTCATCAGACCAATAGGGTTACATTCGCATACTGTAGTAGTGGTTGTGGTAGTGACAGTAGTAGTGGTGATGGTAGTGGTGGTGGAGGTGAGGGTAGTGGTGATGGTAGTGATACTGTAGTAGTGGTGGTGGTGGCGGTGGAGATTATAGTGATGATAGTTGTAATGGTAATAGTGATGATGGTGATATTAGTGTTGAGGGTTGTGAATATGATATCAGTAATGGTAGCGGTAATAGTAATGTTGATGATCGTAAACAAGGATATACACCATTAATGAATACAAGTTGAACCGCTTCCTTATACTTTCATGAACATATATCTTAACATGGACTGCTAGATCATTTTGTATCTAGGAACTGTTTATATAACTCAAATTACACTGTATAAGAGTTTACTATTAGTCCCAAACTTAAAAAAATATTTCAGACAGCGTATTGATGAATTGACCAGATAACTTTTACCACCGAGTTGGCTGTGGCTGGAAGGCGACAGTACTATGCGAGCTGCTGCTGGGAACATTACAGACTACCTGCTTCTGGAACGCTACAGATCCTACTCCGTATTATTTAACGTAATTGTATAGAAACGCCCCTTAGATATATCGTGGGCGTAGCGAGCCCGAGATTTATTATTTTTCCTGTATTCAACGAGAACGTGTGTGTATTCAAAATTGTTGATAACACGTGGAGACCGACTCCTAAAACTACTGAATAAAGTGATATTATTAACGAACGAACTGTCCTAAGTCACATCATTACATATATATATATATTAGATTATATATTTTATATTATATAAATATAACAATAATATAAATATTATATTTTAATATATAAAATATGAATATTATTTTGAAGCCTTTTAAGAGAAATGAAAATACAATATTGTATATTTTTTAAAATAATATATTTAATTATTTATTATAAAAAAGAAAAAACTAATAAATAATAACAATTATTATCATTTATATATTACCTAATATATTAAGATATTCAACTACTATAAATAACACTGGTGAATACTTGTAGTGGTGGACTAAAGTTTACATTTAGTGAACTAATGATTGACAGCTAGAGAGGGGGGCGTTAAGTGGACTAACGTTTACAAGTGAGAGGATGATTGACAGCTAGAGACGGGTCATGATAGTGACCGGTCATACAGGTATCGCATGAGTCACCAGTGGTGTTGTGACTGCACTGGTCGCATACTCCTCGACCAATGAAATCGTCGTAGTGGCAGCGGTCGGCGTGATTGTTACAATTGCATTCTGGGTAGTAGTATAATATGTTACGACACGATCAGCTAACGATTTATTGTTAATGTAATAGTAATAGGTAAAGTGTTCCTTGTTTTGATATATTATATTATTTAACTACTGAATACATTTTATTTATAGATTAATATATTATGTAATGAGTATTGTTGCATACAATAGGAAAGGATAGGATAACTTTTAGTATTGTAATTAGAACAAGAAACAAAATGGAAACCCACAAATAGTGAGTAAGATTTCGAAGTATTTGACGTAATAATTCCAAATGTAAATTATAAGATATAACGTGTTTATATAAACTATAAAAAACTAAACATGTAAATTATAAATTGTGAAAATTAGAGTATTAGTAGTATTAAGAGGAAATATAAGTACATTTACATTTATAACTACTATTGAACTACAATTAAGTACTTCGCAACATGAATGTGTTATAAAGCGGTGGATAATACACGCCGAGCGTAACTTTGACAGTAGTGAGACGTGCCCTCCGGATAAGGAAGGTAGGAGCCCGGTTGCCAGGGGCGATCGTTGTACAACGCCTGACAGGCGTCGCAGTTGACGCCCTGCGTGTTGTGCTTGCAGACACATCGGCCATTGGAACAGTACCTCGCGTGCAGGTTACACGAACATCTGTAATCGTCGGGTTAGTATGAACATCGTCGGGTATATATATATAGTTAGTATACAGTAATATTAATTTATTATCTATTATATAAAAATAAATTAGAGAAAATAATATTAAGAATAAAATGATTAAATTCAATAAATATTATTAATAAAATATCTTAATTATTAATATAATATACATGATATATATATATATATATATATATATATATATTTGGTAATCATTACATTTACTTGTGATGAATTTATTATCAAATGATGTGTTTTTACAATCTTTTGTGTTTCAGCAATTTTGCAATAGAATTCTTAAGGGGGAGCACTACGTTTAAAATTGTATTTAAAAAAAAAAAAAAAATATTATATTGAAAACAAGATATATAATTATTTTTCTATCATTTCATGAAAATATTATACTTAAAATCGCTATATTTATGAGTATAAATGATGTTTTATTACACTTACTATTATAAATAAATATTAATTATTGTGAATAATATTTAATTTATATGTGTATTATAAATCTTTAATTATATCGAGAATATAATACCAATTTTAGATCAGTAAAAACTTTTAAATATACTAAACTAAGCTTGTTTGCGAAAAAATAATGTAAAATATTTAAAATATTTCAAGTTGGAGAGTTTTTAAAACTAGTTATTTTCGTATCTATTTACATGTAAGCCCGCGAACGTAGTGCTCCCCCTTAAGAATTCCTGTTTCAAAATCCCCTAGTAGTATCAATTGTAGGGTACTCACGCTAAAACTTTAAGAAATCTTAAAGGGCCAGCGCAACACCCTGAGTTTAACATGGCGAAGATAGGAAAATCATGTAATATCATAAATATCAACTAATTTTTTTTTATATATTATTATATCTACAAATATAACTATCTAGTATGATATTTAGATAGTTAAAATTATATTAAAAATGGACCAACATAATAGCTATTTCTAGAAAAAAAAATATGCAAGAAATTTTAATAAAATATAAAAAAGATTATATATCATTGAATAATGTATTAGTTTTATATAGTTGTATCTGAAGAGTAACATAATATTAATATACTGTGAAAATTTCATGTCATTTGAATCAGTATTTCTATAATCGAAAATGTTTCAAACATAGATGATAACAGTTTTTTTTATTCAGAGATATTCACGTTTTAATAATTAGAGATTTGAAAAAATCATCATATTTATATGAACTATTTTTCAGCTCGTATTTATATCAATTTTAAGTATTTATATGTACTGTGCGATATACCATTGTAAAGAGAAATAATCAAATATTATGATTATTATATAATAAATATTAAAAAAAAATAATATTTTATTTTTAAAATCAGGGTGTTGCGCTGGCACTTTTTTAAGAAATATTTTCGCAGTAGAACACTTAAATATACATATATTATATGAACTTATGAACTTAAGTTCATTATATAATAATAAAATGATAATATACATATATTCATAATTTAATAATTATATAAGGAATTATATATTATTATTATAATAATAATTATTATTATAATAAAGTTTATAATAAATATAACTGGTTAACACATTTGTGTGTATGTGCTATTTTATACTTACATATCTTTGTATTGATATACAATAGATAGAACAATATTAGTAATATTAAAAATATATTATATTATATATATATATATATATATATATATTTAATAAATATTATTTATATATAATTTCCTAAATATATTTGTTTATTTTAATTATTTGAGAATTTGAATCAAATTAAGAATAATCCAATTGGACGGTTATATAGGTTTAATGCCTATATAGGTTTAATGGGTTATATTTATTTTATAGAATATACTTGAGTTTTTAAATATAAAATAAAATCAAAATTCTAAAAGCAAATTCCTTCGGAAAATCTTTGATAAAATTAAATTATAACCAAATTTAAGATTATATGATATCATATAACACCTTATTTATAACAAGAGTGAATAGTGTTATGTATAATATAATGATATATGATTAATATAAGATATAATATATATATATATATATATATATATATATATATATATATATATATATATATATATCCCCACTCGTCTCTCCCCTGTTACCACTAAACGTTCATAATCCATCACTTCTATTGCTAATCCCAGATCGTTTAATAACCCTCACCGCTCATGCATACCTCCCCTACTCCCCCCAAATCCTATAAAATGGAAAATAATTAATAACCCCTCCAACACTCCACTTATTAACTTTCTTATCGGTTAATTACCAACTATCTCCCACATAATCATTGGAGCTAATAAAACAGGTAATGACACAGTCTACCTGAAAAAGCTTTTTGCCCCCATCAATATCCACTCCCAGCCACATATAAACTCTCACTGTATTCCACACTCACCCAACTCCTCTTCCAACCTACCCATATACATCACCTATATTGATCAGAATTCCAAAAACACTGTTATCCGCTCTATCCACCTCTTAACAAATTTACTCTTTCAAGTCGGGCTCTGTGAACCCCTTAACAATTCACAACTTCTAGCTCGTAAAGACTGCATATCTACCATCAATCACCTGAACTCCTCACACCCCATCCCCAACTTCGATTATGTGGACCGCGGCACCAACAATTTTCACATCGCCTTAATTTCATGTGTCCCACCAGATATTGTGATACCTTAAACCCCCTACTAATACCTCTCCCCTTAATCCCCCTCATACAACATATCCTTCTCCCCTCCTTTCACTCACTTCCCTTCACTCATACTCTTCACTCTCCCCTCTCTACAATTAACTACCCTCCACCCCACCTTACTTCCCTCAAGGCTGCTCTTATCAACGAACGCTCTCTTCGCAATAAAATCCCTTCTGTTATTTCCCTCATGACTGACCATGACCTCGACATCCTCTTCATCACAAAAACCTGAATATCCTCTCTGGAGTCTCCTCTTATTGCTTCTCTTAACACTCCCCCTACTGTTTTATTCACAACCCTCGCGACTCTCCCCATCCCAGTAGTGGCACCGGAATACTTTACAAATCTTCTCTAACTATCTCTAATATTTCCTATCACTCGTTCTCCCCTACTTAACTTACCTACTACAATAACCTACAAATATTCACCGAAAAGCTATTTCTACCGCCAAAGCCCCTCACATCAACCAAAAATTCGACAAACTCGCTAATGACAGTAAGTCCATACACAGAATTTCTGCTCAACTGCTTGGTTGTTCACTTAAAGCCCCTCTCCCCATTGTCACCCCTGAAGAACTACCACTCCTCTTCGACAAATCTTTCAATGATAAACTTCCCTCCACTCCCATCACATTTCCCTTCTCCCTTGAAAAATGTAAATCTCCCCACCTGATCAAATCATCTCCCTTCTCAAATCTACCTCCTTAACCTTATATCTTGAACCTGTACCACTCCAAATACTAAAGCAGATACTTACCACTGTTGTAACCCCCCTTCATCTAATCATTTGCGGTTCATTTTCTTCCGGCTCCTTCCCTCACGATTTCAGAAAAGTAATCATCACCCATATTCTCAAAAAGCCCAACCTTGATTCTCTGTCTCCAACTACCGACCCATATCTACCCTCTCAACCCACTCTAAGATCATTGAACGTAGTATCTCCTCCCAACTTATCACATACCATACAACCAATAAAATCCCAATATCTTTAAGAGTACCTACTTTTCCCACAAATACACCGAATTCGCGCTAACAATTATTACCCCTGACTTACTCTCTGGTCTAAACAATAACCTTGGCTACATACTCGTCCTCCTTGACAAATCTTCCGCCTTTGACACCCTTGACCACAACGTCATTATCCACCGACTTTCAACCATTGGCATTACTGGCATCGCCCTTAATTGGTTCACCTCTTACATTTCTAATCGTTCTTCCACTATCAGGATCAACTCACACTCATCTCCTCCATGATGTTCCCCAGAGTTCTATTCTTGGTCTTATCCTTTTTAAAATGTACCTCCTCCTCATGTTCCAAATATTTACCGACTACCCTGCCATTTCTTTTCATACCTACGTCGATGACCTTCAACTCTACCTCAACTGTACCTACTCCCCACTTATACGCCTAACCGACACTCCTCTTGCATCAACACCATACACCAATGGCTTAGTCCTTCGGAACATATTTGTATATATATATATATAGTTTTCTCACTGGCTCGATGGTTGTAAAATACAAATACATTTTGGATATATGATAATATAAATTATACTACAAAGACTAAGTATACTATAATCAGAACTTTTATATAGCGTTATATAAACACTCACACACACATACACACACATACACACAATCTACGAGTGCAGAACTATTCAATCTTAAAAACATACGACCATACTTAAATAGAAATACTACTAAACTTTAGTTCAGTATACTGACTCAGACTCTCATACTATAAAATCTATAATACTGTAACTCACTATTCTCAGGATCTGAAAAACAGATAATACAAACTGGACAACATAATTAACGGTTCAATTAGAAATATATACCGACCACCGAAGACTTACTATACAACTATCATTACTGACTTACGTAACACAACTAACAGGCTAAATACTGAAGACTATATCAACTACAAAATACTTACAATACTTAAAAATACTATTACTTATAACTTACCCTATAATTTACGAAACAAAATAAAACATAAACCAAACACTAGACTTTTACGTAATAACAATTCCACATGCACACACACATATTGACTTACCCGGCGATTAATTCTATATCCGCTATTGCGTAATAGTATCGTAACATGTCCATTTCGTTATGTAACATCTCCTTGCCATCTGTAGCCGGATAAAGAAGCTATTGTTGTAGAGGATTCGTTAATAACGATGTCACTATGATGGTATGGGTTTAGTTCTCTCTTACGTAAGTAGGATCATCGTAACATCGGTGTTACAATGATACGTTAATATTAGTGTTTAGTTATTATTTTAATAATTAGGTATACTACTGTATTAGGAGATAATAACTTTAGTTTTTAGTAAACTTTTATAAGTAAAATTTACTAAATGAATGAATTAATTCATATGAGATCCCAATTTCATTATTAACTTTATTAACATACACATATTATTGAGAATAATAATAATAAAATATTATTATTAGTATACTATACATGTATATATTTATATATTGTATAATATCTATACGAATATATAGACCTGTATTCTAATGTCTGTGAAAGACAGGAATTCGTTAAGTGATGTCCGATTAAAGCCGATATACAATGACTCATAGTTCGTCAGTGAAGGGCCCAGATATTGTTTATATCTATCGTTTATTATCTCGAATTTCACCTATATATAGGTATACATTTATATAATTGTTATATTTTGTACATATATATAATATTGAAAATGTAGATACAATATATTTGATATAGGTACGTTACCTGCGATATGTGTCAAGCTATACTAAATAGTATACACCTACATTCGTATATAATAATTAACAAATATTAATATATTCTACAAATAAAAGGTGTAAATAGTTAATTAGGTATTAAATATATATATATATATATATATATATATATATATATTATAATATATATATATATATATATATATATATATAATATCTATTATATTGAACCAGTCCATCAGAATAAGGTAATTCGCTGCTAAATTTCTGTGTACAAATAATATCGGCCGGATTATTGAGGAGTGCTGAAACATCCGAGATGCCGTTATTGAAATAGGGAGTGCAATCCTGTAATATTCAAAGGGTTAACGTTAATCATTTGTATATAGCAACACGCATAGCAACATGCACGTATAGTCCGTGCTTGTCGCTCGCGGTGTATACACACACCCCTTACGAGTTTATATGTCCGAAGAATACACAGATGTTACATTACTAAATACAGTAACGGTGTACAATATTTAAATATTATAGTTTAATATAATATTAAATATAATATATTAAGTTTATATAACATTCATAAATACCTAAGACAATAGTTTATTGTATTACATGTATATTTATGTTATAATTATATATAACTATATATATATATAAGTTATAACTATAGTATACATTAATCAATACTTAATAATACAAGTGCACTTTTTGAATTTCATTATTATATGCTATTTCATAATAATTTATTTATATATACTCGCTTATAAAGTAAAGCGAAATATGATATATTATACAGTATGTATTTATAATATCCTATAATATATTTATATATATATACACGCTTATTTAAAGTAAGGGTAATGATATCTAATAATTAAATCGCTTACATCTGCCGCCAGGGGTCGTGAACCTTGTCATAGAATTGCATAACGGACCACGTGACTCCATTGTCGACTGATTTCTCAATAACCATTCTCCTCGGGCGGGAGGATTTAAATTTAATCGTTATGTCGCTTTGTAATTCGTACAGTTTTCCGAATGAGAGGGTGATATTCAACTAGTAAATACGTATATATCATGTATATATAATTAGTATATATTAATTTTCATTTAGTCTCCAAATTGGGAATTTTATAATTGTTTATGATATAGGATATATATATATATATATATATATATCTATAGATATATAGATATAGATGATATATAGATACCTACCTAGATATATCTGACACTAATATAATAGCGGATGTTTTACTTCCCTTATAAGAAGTTATTTAGAGTTCATATTAAGACATATATGTGAACCTGAGGGGGTGTTGTATCATTGATAGGCCACGTAATAGATTGCCACCACTGATTCTGGTTGTTGTTGATGTCTATTATGTAATCGACAGCGTGGGTGGTATTCTCATTGGTGTTATCGCACAAAGAGCATTGTCTTATTCCCTGGCGAGTGGTCAAATAGGTGTATTTATATTTTAAATACAGTGGTGCATATATATATATATATATATATATATGACAATTATCTATAGATATTATATACTATAATTCGGCAAATATAAACATATATTATCTAACACTAGTATATAAAGTAAAATTTAAACACTTTATATGTATTACATAATTATGTTAGATCATTTATGTGTATATTTGCCGAATAATAGTATATATTAAAAAGTTGGCAAATAAATTTAAATTCATCAACATTAATATTAACATATATAAACAAGTGAAGGTATCAGTAAATAATATATATATATATATATACATATATATATATATATATATATATATATATATATATATATATATATATATATATATATATATAATTATATATATATATATATATATAATTATATATATATATATACAATATAACTGATTTGACTAACTAAAGTGCAGTATATCTGAGGAATATTACCGCAGGTGATATCGCTGGGAGACACGGATAGATTGTAAGAGGAATGCAGGGAGTGCAGCAGATGAGTAGGTTCACTGATACACGCGTAGTAGACGGTACTGCCATCTGTAGTTACGTAACCATAACTATATTACGTAATCGTTACTATATTACGTCATAATAACGTTGTTACGCAATAATTACTATATTACGTAATAATAACTATGTATGGAATGCTAACAATACATATACGACATACATTGTATGTATATGGTATATAGTATTGGATAGGATTGCAATAATTAGTACATCAGTGTAACTTGTTTACATTTTAAAATTGTAGACTATACACCTATATATTTTCCAATTCTCTCAATAAATCAAAATATATGTTTATAATATTATTAACTTGTATATCTATAATAATTTATATAATAATACAAATAAAATATATCAATATATATATATGTATATGTATATATATATACATCAACAAATACATATTCACGTGTATATATATATATATATATATATATATATATATATATTAATTGCCTGTGTGGCTCAGTTTTCTAAAGATCCAGTCATACAAAACGGTTTCAAACCCTGCCCTTCCCATTAAAATAGGTCTTAAAATAATAGATTATATTTAGAAGTCATCTTATATAAATAAATGATATTTTCATTAAACCATGGATTCCTTAACATGAAAGTGGATTCGAAGGGACATATAATTATATAGTTATAAGATAACAATTTCTAAATTTTAAACTTTCTTACTTGAAAAATAAATATATTCCTAAACCTGGACCATTAATATTTATTCAAACTCTCGTGGTTTTATTTTTGAATTTTATTATTATATGCTATTTCATAATAATGAACGTAATCCAGCACGTAATAAGATTATAATATTTGTATCCATCGAATACGTAAAACTTATTTGTTTTAAAATCGCAAATTTCCAAAACGAAGTATTCTTTCTACTTCAGTAAAGGTAATAATAGTAGTAAAATTAACAATATATTTTACTGCAGTAAAAGTAACAATAGTAGTAAGTTACTAGTAACTACTAGTAACATTAACAATATATTCTAATTTAGTAAAAGTAACAATAGTAGTAATATTAACAATATATTCTACTGCAGTAAAAGTAACAATAAAATTCAAGTAATAATAACAGAAAAGTAATAGGCTACTATCGCATCTAGTCATCTTACCACCATTTCACTTGACCGTAAGATTGCACCTCGAACACAACCTATATGTAGTTATATAGGTAGGTAATATAATGTTATTTACCTTGTTACCTTGGTTACCTTGGTCCCTTAGCTTGGGTAGCCGTGGGGGCGAGTTACGTTCAAAACAAATATCTACATTTCTTCCTATTATGTGCTATCAATTGAGTTTCGCCAAGACTTTTACAGGTATATTTTTTGATGTTGTCAATCCACATTTTTTTTGACCACGACATCTTTTTCCTTCAACATTTCCCTGTAGAATGAGTTTATATAGTCCTCCAGATCATGTTACATGACCATACCATATTATTTTCGTTGTTTTACGATTGTTAGTAAGTCTGTGTAACGGCCAGCTTGCGATATTCTATTTCTGATTTCATAATTTGTTATTCTATCTTTATAGGTAACATCAAGTAATTTCCGAAAGTTCTTTGTCTCAAATGTTTTTATCCTTTTATCCATCGGCTGTTAGCGTCCATGTTTCGCATGCATATATACAAATTGACGTAACTAAATAGTTCATAAGCCCGATCTTATTGCCCAATCTAATTCAATATTACTTTCAGGTTACTGCATATATGAAAGTATATATATATATATATATCAAGTATACTTGATTTGCTTGTTTTGCTCTATCTATTATTTCTTTTTTGGTACCTTGTTCGTCAAGGATCCTAGATAATTATTAATTTTTATTATTTTATTAATTAATAATACAAGTTAAGTAAACAAATAATAATATTTTTAGATTTAGCTTCATTGGTGGTATTAATATTATAACGCACGCGATTTTTATGAAATTTGTTATGAATAGTTCACACGCTGAGCGCTGATTGATTATATGGTGTCGTATTAGTGATTTATATGACTTCTAGATATATGCTTATATATTAATTAATTTGTGATACCAAATATAGAAATGATGTATATAATATTCAGAATACTTTTGTTTTTAATAATATATTATTATATTTTATATCGATACATTTGTATATTCTTGAGAAAGTTTGAAGTTGACATTTTTTTTCTTAAAGTTAAAAATGTAATACCAAAACCAGTTTAGTGAATATATCAGCACTTTTTGAATACTTAAAATATAAAAAAAATATTTATTTATTTAAAATACTTATTTAGACTATTTATATTATTATGAATATTTTATTCATTACACATTTTTTTGTAGATTTTATGGTTTCTGATATACGGAGATTGTCCGTATTCGGTTACATTCCACTATAGGGGATATCTATATATATATATATATATATATATATATATATATATATATATATATAGAGGATATAACGTAGGCATTACATATTGATATATTAAACATTTAAATATGTGAATATAAATGCTTACGTATGCATAAGTAAGTATAGCTTATATGTATACTACATTGTAACCTGAATTCGTAGTTTCACATTGATTGTGCTGAAGAGTTTTCATAGATCCGGTCATGCGCAGACAACACAACAATATAATCATCCAATAGTATCGCATAATTAGGAACGATTACCGACCAATAGGTAATTAACTATAATTTTTGTTATGTATATGGAACTGAACTATGGGTATGTGTGTGTGATAACAGGCTTGTATTATAACTGATATTCCGTGATAATGATTAGTTGTATTAATTCTATAGATAACCGATTCTAGTATTCGTTATATCTTTATATTTATATAGGTATGGAAATCTATATTGTCTAATAAGTTAACAACACATGCATTGTTTAGAACGATACAATCGTATATATTAACGTATCGTATTAACAAGTATACGCATTGATTATCAGTAAAGTAGACCGCAACCTACTGCTACTATTCTAAGTGGGATGCTCCGTAGAATTGGCGACATATGCGGATATCGATTTCGCTATAATCTAGCCAATGAGCTTTCAGTATCTGTCATCACTCTGGTTATGTAACATCGATATTTAATTGTCTAGACCCTTTTTAATATTAGTTTAAGATATAAATGATTACTATTAATATATATATATATATATATAAATATATATATATATATATATATATATATTTGTGTGTGTATAGTTTGTTAAGTGTGTATCATATTAATATAATTACGAATCAGTAATTAAAATAAATGTTCGTTGAAAAACTTATCGAAATTATCGTGAAGATTTTGTCTAGTTGCATATATGCTAACTATAGTTAGTCTTAGAATAAATATGATGCTATTATAAATAATTTAAAAAAAATCAAATGATAAATAATTTAAAATTATTTGAAGATATTAGTTAAGCAATATTTGATGATTAGTGACTTAATCAATTCCTATATATATAAAATAACTTCAATTCATAAAATTGTTAATATTCTATTATCTATCAGATACGTTGAATCGAATTTATTAATCAGATTTGTTCGTATACTAATATGTTTTCGGTATATATATTATATTGCAATATATTGTGTTGTTTTATTTGGGGACCGTCGTCATTATTGATATTAAAAATGCCCATACGTGGATCACTTTATATACTATAATGACAATACTATAGTGACACCAATAGAGTGACACCACTATAGTGGTGTCACTATACTGGCATATACCATCGATATACACTATTAGATATCAGTAGTCATGCTAATGACCGTCTTGTACATTTAGCGAGCATATATAGGTACGGATGTTTTCAGATTTGTACCGAGATATAATGTTCATTTAGTGTATACATTTTATAGTGTATAACACAGTTCACAGAGTATAGCATAGTGTATAGTGTATATCACAGTTTACAGTATACAGTGAGACATTGTCGTCATGATCACTATCACACTAGGTATAGCCTATAGGCTCGAACATCTAAGATGTCTGCTATCTTCGCAAACAACGATGTATGCTATTCTATACAGAACGTCGGATGCTATTCTAATTGTGATGTATAACAATATATTTATTCAAATTTCGCCCGTAGATAATTCTCCTTCGTTGTACTTCATACATGTAAGATCCTACATATATCCAATCGACGTATTATTTTAACATTATATTAAATAATTATTTATACTATGTGTAGAAAATTATAAAATTTATATACTATAGTATATGTCATACATATATGTCATATGTTATTTAACTACCATTTTTATGTTACTTACGTTTGTTTATTTTTATTATTTGTTCGTTACCTTATATATCAGTAAGATATATTCAGTTTCTTGCATATTAAGTATTTAAATAAACTAATTCATATATATGTACCTATTAATACTAAAAATAATAAAATTAAATTATATAAATATATGCTGTATTAATTTAAATATATCAACTAAATACTAATAAATTATATCAACTTGGTATCTCGTCGCTTATTTCAAGAGAACCTCATTGATCCTGTTATTGACGGCTTTTACTAATTGGCTTAGCTATTTGTTTGGGTCGTGCATTTAGTATTGGTATATTTTGGTCCTAGCGTTGGAGACTTTCAAGAATTGATCTATAACCTATCAATTTGTATATCTAAGTTCTTTTAATCTATAGATTAACCTATATATAGGCGGCCTCTTGTCTCAATGATTTCTACCATGTCCATTTTTCTGAATCTCAATTATGACATGGACGTTAGTTAGTCAGTTTTATTTCAATTATGGGTTTATTTGGTTTGATTGACAGGTATATTATCATATACAGTTTTATTTATATTTACGAATTTACAATATAGTTATATTTAATTATAGTTATTTCTAATCAATATAAATATTGATTAGAAATAATAAACAACTATAAATTCTCTTCGCGTATATCATTTTTATTAAATATTAAAGAACATATCAGTAATGACGAATTGAGAAATTATTGTGTTCCATGGAATTACAATACAAGTACAACTAAACATTACAACAATCCTGCAAACACATGAATTAGGAAAAAATTTTATTGTTGAAAACTTTATATAGGATAACCGTAGGATATAGGATACTTATATGATATACTATTATACTAATATACTATTAACATACATCATTATTACTATACAACTTAAATCATCATCAATGAACGAATATTATTCTGGATATCATTACAATGTTACTTAATAATATATTTAATGTGAATATTTATACGTTCTTTAATTATTAATATCGATAATATATCCGGAAGATAATATATATTTATCATTTTTACATCATCACTTTAAAGCTTTAACGCAATTGTTCAATGAACAATACATCATATAATCATTCGTGTTAACAATAAAACAATTAAATAAAGTTGATGAACTTTATGTTAAAAAGAATATATCATATATGATAGAATAACTATAGTTCTTCATTACATTTACGGAAACGTGTTATCTGATATAAACATTACCCCATAAGTATACTACGGCATATATGCCATTGTTCATGTAATTACTATATTTCTTATGATGTATTTTATACAAATATATAATTTTTTTATATAATAATCGAATAATTGTAGAACTAGAGGTAATTGTAAAAAATTAAATGTAATACATAATTATGATAATACAATTAAAAATATAATTAATAATAGATCAGTTAATATATGGAATTCATTAAATAATGATATAATAAAATCTGTATCTGTTTCATCTTTTAAAAATAAAATAAACAAAATCTGTTTCGACAAAATACTTTTTTTTAACAGAAATTTATAATTTTATATTGATTTATGTTTCATTTTGTATCTAGATTATTGCATTATCTCTTCTGGTTTTTTTAATGTGTTTTTGTTATAGAAAATTTAGGTTTTTATATATATTTCAAATATATTATAATATAAAATTAATAATTCATTATTATTACAGATAAAGTGGGAAGTATTATTTTATTTTTGTTTGTTCTGTATTATATTTTGTTATAAATTTATTTTTGTTATAGAAAATTCGGATTTTTTATATCTATATTTCAAATATACTATAATATAAAATTAATAATTCATTATTATTACGGATAAAGTGTGAAGTATTATTTTACTTTTGTTTGTTCGGTATTATATGTTTGTTTTATATATATTTTGTAAATATGTTTCAAATGTATTATATTACTAACATACAATATTAATAATTTTCTATTATTTCAGATTATAGTGATAAGTATTATATTATTTTGTTTCGTAATATTATTGGTATGTTTTGTTATTAACTGTTTTTGTATAGGTATATTGGTTTATTTTATTTATAACTTGTTCTGTTTTTATATATATATATATGTTTCAAATTTATTATACAATTAAAATATAAATATAAATTAATAAAGTACCTACTATTATTACAGATTTTGGTAAGTATTACATTATTTGTTTGTTTCATTCTAGTATTGGTTTATTTGATTTTTAATATGTTCTGTTTATAATATATTTAAAATTTAACATTTAAAATTTAACATTTAAAATTTAACATTTAAATATTAAATTATATAACTAATAATTTATTACTAAAACAGGGTACAAGATGAAGAATTCTATAAAGTTAAAGTAGAAATTGAATATTTCGATGCCACTTACAAAATAATGTATTTTATTTCTATTTTCGATTATTTTTACGCTATCTTTTATTTCTATTTTGATCATTTTTCGTTTATTTTTACTATATGATTTATTTCTACTTTCGATTGTTTTTCGTTTATTTTTACGGTAACTGTAAAACGTTTTAATTTCCTTAATTTTTTAATTTCGTATTATTCTTTATTTATTTCTATAACGTATGTTATCGTTAGCAAATATTTATACTTTATACTTTCGATTATATTTTCGGCTATGTATTTGCTTAAATAAATTATCAATCAATCAATAATTGTTTATTTTAAATTAATTTTTTTACTTATATAATTATTATAACATAGTATGATAATAATATTATTGATACTAATATTATTGAAATATTTTCAATTATTATATTATATATTTATAATATACAACATAATTATATATCTAATTGGAATATATTGACAATAGGAAATACCTATATAAATTTACTTTACTAGTTTGGTTTTATTATACTAGATCATATTATAATATTATGTAATTTTTTTAAATAATACATATAATATTGTAAAACAGTAAGTAATAACTACTAGTATATATAAGCTAACATTATATATGTTGACATATACAATTTTTTAAATATTTATTAAATAAACTGATAATATATATTTAATACTTTAAATTTAATTTGTATAATAAATATCGGCAAATGATATATATATATATATATATAGCTAATTAAATATTAATATAATGTTAATATAATACACATTTAGGATTAATTAATAAGTACATTTAGATACATGAATATATTCGAACGCTTCCTACAAATTAATTCGACTTATTTGTACTCATATTTATGTTCGTTGAATAGTTTTCATTGTTACCAGGGTTTTCCTTGCAATCGTATTTCTCATTATAACCAGCCTTTTCATTGCAACTCGTATTGGAAATCTTTTCTTTCACCACTGATACAAGTTTAATATCCTTATGTTCGTGTACAGGAATGTATGCCCAGGCTATCGTCATACACAGTAACACGAAGCCTATGATAGGGATCATCGACAGATAACCGGAAGTGCCTGAATAAATTTATTTATGTTGATTAAATATAGGTATTTATGTAATAATTAACTTGTTAAAACACTTAAATAATAATATAAATAATTATCTTCAGTATAATCTATATAGGAATGTATATCCATTTAAAAAAAAATTAAATATCTATCATATTTTGTTTATAATTAAGAATTACTACTTAATACTAGACAAATTAGTTAGGGGAGTAGTTTGGAAGTTTCATTAACATTATTGTTAAAATAGCAGTGGAATATAAAATATGTACAATGAATCATGTCTGAAGATTAATACTAGAATATATTGAAATACCAAACAATTTTATCTATTACAAACTTTTGTTCTTATACGATGAATCGTCACATATCAGAGGTGACTCATCATTCAATGACGCACATTCATCATTTACCCATCTACATTCTAAAAGTACAGGTTAATTATAAACGTTATATATAATATATATATATATATATATATATATATATATTTGTAGGTATAATTACCTACGTATATTTAATAGAACAAATAAATTTCTATTTTCAAATATGAATTAAATGTAGTTATAGAGAATGTTATTAATACTCATCTTTCCTAAATAGAAATAGATATATATATATATATATATATATATATATAGTTTATAAAGATAAGAAAATTATTATTGGAAATATTAAATTATTTGTCTCAAAATAGTACATATTAAGTCGTATAAAGTATCGCATATCTATATACATGTAAATGCACGATATTTAGATATAACCAACGTATAAGTTTAGGATGTATACTATTAATGGTAATTATTATTTATTAGTAAATAATAGTTTTATCATTTAATGGGTTTTATTTGTTTCAAAATATTAGTAATTCGAATACAATTCATACAAATATTCCTATTTTGATTTATAAGAAAGTAGTGGTTATGGATATATTATACAAATTTGAATTGTGAAATTATTGTGATAATATATAATACATATTTAGTATTACAATAATTGAATATTAAATTAGTAGTATTACTGTTATTATTAAAATATATTAGATAATACTGACGAATATAATATTTTATATTTAAATAATAAACTATAACATACCTGATAATAGTCAATATAATAATGTAGGCTTAATACAAAGTATACTTTACAGTTACTATAGTTACTAATAGACCTACTATACGTTAGTAATACGTTATATTAGATAATATATTTAAGTAGAAATAATGATTAGTAATTAGATACAGTAGATAGGTACTACTGTTATATACTGTTATATACTATTATATGTTAAGTACTATTATATAATATACGAGATAGCTAACCAGTAAAGTTTATAGTGTGCTTAATGTTATCAAAGATACACATATAAATACCAAAATCTTTATTTTCAATCTTACTTATTTTAATCTGTTGGGATGCGATATTACAAAAATATAGAATAATACAATTATATGTTATTATAATACATATATATATATATAAGTAAGTAAGTAAGTAAGTAAGTAAGTAATTTATTTATTTATACACTTGTACATTTTTCAATCTCACAAGTGTAAACGAAAAGAAAATAACAGAAACGATAAATAACTAAAATAAATATATATATATATATATATATATATATATATATATATATTAATATATATATGTTTATAATTATAATTTAATTAAATAATATTTTAGATTAATCTTGAATGTTGAATGATTTTTCAGGTTTCGTATGTTTCGTGGTAGGTCATTCCACAGCGTAGTATATATATATATATATATATATATATATATATATATATATATATATATATATATATATATATATATAGTGAATGTATATATTTGTCATTTCACCATTGATTTTGATTATCAACATTTATATTATCAGAACTGATAATGAGCATTCTTCATTTTCACTCGAATAGTGTTGTAATAATGGATCTAGACAACCACGAATATTGTACTAGCCTCAGATGTATAAATATCATTCACTTTTCTAGTGTCACTCTCCAATGTGTTGTTATTTATTAGCCATTTCACAGTATAGTTTGTAAGCGATCGGAACTTACAAAATAAAGATTCGGATGATTCTATAGCGGCACGGCTCAATACCGGAGAACTTTCCACCAAATAAGATGTAACTGTATAGATGTTATTGTGAATTGTATCATGACATTATATTTGATATTATTAGTGTTGATTTTCTAATATGAATATGTATGAATGAAGATATTTACAGTATCATTATTTACGAAAAAATCAACATGTTCTATATTATTTATATATTTCTAATGGAAATAAATTATCATCCACGATTATTTTACATGAATTTACCTATATTAGTTTATATATATATATATATATATATATAAAATATATAAAGGAATACATATAGGAGGAAATGTTGATGACAGTAGTCTTTAAGGTATTAAGAAGGAGAATATTTAAGATAATTTTAACATTCTTTGAATTCTTTTTTACATTTTGAGAAAAAGTTGAATTTAATCCGAGTTAATATGAAGATGGACAATATTGAATTTATTAATTATATTCCGAAATAGGGCGAATATAAAATTGAGAATATTATTAGTAATAACCCAACCTTGATAAACAACAATATTATATACATATAATACTTTAATTGTCAATATAATGAAAATGGTTTGATATACTAACACTCTACAACAAGATCGAATGACTTAGATACGGATTCTCCATTGTATGCAGTACAAGTGTATCGACCAGTATCGTCAGGTGTTACCCCTTCTATTGTTATCTGTCCATCAGATTGCGGTACTACTTTATCAGACTACGATCATGAAATATAGGTAGTACGACATTATTACAACAAAATATAATTAACTATATTGTCTGAAAATATCATTATCTACTTGTTCAATTACTAAATGGATATCGCTATATTGCGATACATAATTAAATATAAACCAAATATGTCAATAGTTAATGTTCCAAGCATATTCATGTTTTCTATAATATATTATTAATTATGCGTTGTATAAATATTAAACCTCTCTAGTCCAGGTGATGTTTGGTATTGGTATACCTTGTTCAATATTGCAAGCCAAATTGAACTGTTCTCCACGTTGTAATGTCAATGAACTTTCATTTATTTCTATTACAGGTGGCCCTATATTAATTTGAATGTTACGATATCAATTCTGAACAATCATATTACAGACTACAGAACTACAGGAATACTTACTGAACATAGATAGGTTGTAGGATGATATGTATATGTACTGGCTAGGTCCTTGTGTAACTAATGTACAAGTATATGTTCCCAAGTCTGAATTGGAGATATTTGTAACTTCAATGTAACTTACCTATGTGAAATGAACAATTTTAGTAATAAGGGTAATTATTATGTATAACGAATAAACTAACATTTGATTTATCTTTATGCTCTTGGATCATATCATTACCTAATACGGTATTACTTAGTAACACAGTATAGACATTTCCATTATATGTAATAAATTTCCACTCGAAGTATTCAAATAATAATTGTTCACCTTTATATTCTAAAAATAGTTATAACAACTATTACTATTTATAATATATTATATTAAAAATATGTACAAATAAATAATAGGAATAATCATTATAAGAATACAAACAACGCCGTGCAATATATCAATAATTCAAGGATAGGTTACAATAGGTCATTCAGATATAGTAATCGAAATATTTTATAATGATTTACAAAATTCGATTTCAAATATGCCAAAAAAGTATATACTGATGGTATAAAGTATCTACCTACTGGTGGTATAAAGTATCTGGAACGTATAGACATCCTACTACAAGTATAGACTGGTCTCCGGTGATGTTTATAATCTAACAACTACGATAAAGGTCATCGACTTTTGGAATATTTCAAAAACCAAAAAAATGATTTCAGAAAATAAATTTGCCCTCATAAAAAATCAAGAATATAATCTTGTCATATACTATTCTATAGGTTTATTATTAACTAATTGTTTATAACATGTAAATAAACAATTGTATATAACTGTGAATATAGATACTACTAGATAATTTCCTGGAGCAGACACATATAAGATATAATACATCATTCAGAATATTGTAATAGTGAATTTTAATCATCGTCTGAAAAGACAAAAGAAAAATAAATTTATCTGTAATAAATTTAACTCGACTTAGAAATCCAAAAATTTAAAAGCTATTTAAAATAAGCACTGACAAAAACTAATTGAACAAAAGTTATTACATATCTCAAACACATGAGAAATAATGCAGAAATTTAATAGATACGCCAAAGATATTATAGGAAAATAGAGAAAAAAAGAAGTGTTGGGTAAATAACGATTTCGTCTTACATGTGTGATTTAAGACGAAATCTAAAAAGGACTAAATATCAAACAGGAAGTAATTATAGACATAACACTCTAAAATATAGAAAGATATGAAAATATCAAGGAACACCGGATAAATAGATATTTATATAAACGTCTATTTGTCTATGCAGGAATAACATAAATAGTTAAATCTCAATACAGAAAGATAAAACTAATTTAATCAGGAGGTGACATATTGATAACAGTATTAATAATAATTATCAGTATAGTATAATAATATATACTATATATAGTAAATATATATTGAAGTATACTAATATATGCAATAAAATATAGAAAATATGAATTTGATTACATATTGGACAAATAATTAATTCTCAGTTTAACCTTTAATTACATAATAAATAATATAACATATGACAATTATAAAACATGTCTTATATCATATTAAAGACAAAATAATGCTGAAAGTAATACTACGCAGACTACAATCTATAGCAGAAAAGTTTAATTATAACGAACAAGCTGTATTTAGAATAGGCAGAATTATAAACAAACTTATCATTACTTTAAGAATCATCTCGGAGAAATATACATAACATAAAAAGCTCTTTTATCACATAGATTTTATATTTGACATATATCTATATACATAGACTGTAAGGTCTTACTTTATGCGAGAATCATCTAGACTATGCGGAACTACTAACCAGATGGGTAAGTGCATTCCATAATGACATCGTCATTCTTATTGACCATAAGTAACTTAGTTGGATACTTATCTGTAAATCCTTCGGTACTGCTATGATTTGTTCTTATAGGATCGAGGTTACCTGATATAATAAAGTTGTGATCGATGGAGTAATTAACCTCATTTTATGATACATATATAGTTGGTTAATACTAGTTATTAATATTATATTAAATTATATATTATGAAATGATATCATAAAAAATAATGTTTAATGATATTTTAAATAGTTATATATGTAATACTTATAATAATTTTTCTGCAGTAATGCATTTAATTAAAGTTGACCATAACATATTATTACATACATTTTATTATTATGTTATATGTACTTATAATTACCTAATTCTATAATTTAATACTAACTAATTTAATAACATGTATAAATATTTGAATTTTAATATGGTACGCTTGGAATTAATCTCGGAGTACCTTCCATATTATGTCATATTTTATTTTATTTTATTGTACGTTTTTCAATATAAAATAATGAATAACGATATTATATTTCAATATACAATGTTTACTTTGTTATTTACTGAAAAAGATATAATTGTATTAGAAAAATATTAATATACATAATAGAAAAACATTTACAATTTTATTTAAAATAGGTATATATTATGTATATTAATATTTTTCTAATACAATTATATCTTTTTCTAATAATATATTACATCGTTCTAGAATAAACTATAATATGAATATACGTATTAATAATAGAATACTCAAGTAATCATCAGCTATTATATTTAATATATAATTTAAATATCCATGACCCTATATATAGGTTATATATGCCAATAGGCATATCTTAGAAATAGTAATGGTTCATATTAAATTATTAAAATATTATTTATATCTATTTATTACTCGTGCGCGAAGAATATAATAAAAGAACAATGCATTGATGTACAACATTTTCCAACACAAATAAGATAATAATACGCTGAATATAAAAGTAGATATAAATAATGAATACAGAAATAATGAGATGGATTATTTAGAGATTAGTTGAAGAAAATAAAAAAGTATAAATAATATTCTGGATGGTAGGGAGGGTGGCAATTTAATAGAGAAAGGAATTTCTAAAATAATGATAATTTAGATGTTTTATAGAGTTCCGGGAGATAAGAAATATTTCCCTAGGAGCATTTTCATAGCGAATAAAAGATAAGATAGTACATTTTAAATTACCGCCTGGTAACGTTAATCACGTGGTTTAGGGGATATAGAGGAGAGTAATATTTGTTTATATTAATTATACAGTTTGTTAGATAATAATAAACCATTATAATACTATTATCATAATTTTAATCCGATTTAATGATATTAAAGAATGGCTTATTTATAATAATCTTCTCCTTAATACCTCCAAAACTACGTTATTGAATCTTTCTCCATCACAAACTTACTTCCCTCCCTTTCTTATTGATAACATTGTAATATCCTATTCTCCATCTGCATCCACATTAGGTGTACTTTTTGATTCTAATCTTTCCTTCATTCCTCATATTACTGCTATCACTAAATCTGCAAAATCAATTACTGTATCTCTTACTAAAACTCTAGTTAATTCCCTTGTCCTCTCATATTTAGATTACTGTTCCTCGATCCTTATCAATCTTCCCTTATCCTCTATCTCTCCCCTAAATCCAGTTATTCGTTCATCAATCCGTATAACATATAACCTATTTCGAGATCATTCCTCTACTTTCTCATACCAACACTTACCTCCATGGTTCCCACAAATATTTTCCGAAGGAAAGATATAACACTTAGGCGAAATCGTGTAATTCGAATTTGTATACAAAATACCCTGGTGCCACCTATAGCGGGTTACTTTTAGGAACTATGCGTTGTTTATAATGTAAATTCGTATTTAACTATACACTTTTAAAATGTTAAATAATATGCTTTAAATTAATATTTATATGATGAAAACTAAGTGTTCATTACTAATATATAACAAACAAATATGATATGTATGTTTTAAATGCTATAAGTGTATATTTAGTGAGTAAAAGCTAATTTATATTGCATGTAATTTAATAGAGCAATGAAAACATTGTTGTATGCAAACAGAGCCGAACCTAAATCTATTTCAGTGATTTCGATACTACTGCTAGCAGCGGTTGGGGCTATAACTAAATTACGTTGCATGCATAGGGAGTGTTATATCTTTGCTTCGCAAAATCTTTGGTTCCCATTTAACTAACGCTATGCTTATCGCATACTATCTATTATTTATTCCTCAATATACTCTTCGAATTGCCTCTCCTATATTTCTGCTTCTCTAGTACAAAGAGCTCCCCTTCCATCACTTAGAAACCATGCATCTCATCTTTTATCCTCCCCAATTCTCCATCCCTCAAAAATGAATACTAAAAGCACTGAGTTATATTGGTCCAAAAACTATGGAATTCTCTCCCACCTTATATTAGATCCATAAAATCGCATACAACATTCATGAAATATATTCAACAATTTATATCAGGTGGCAACCTGTAATAATAATATTGTTTGTCATTATTATTTTATTTATTAATTTTCGTATGGTTTATTCTATTTAATTTTATTATTATTAATGGTATTTATTGTTTTACCTAATCTATTATTTGTGTTCTATATATATACTTTTGAGAAACCTTTTATTGAATTGAATTGAATAGAATTGTTGATTTAAACACCAATATAGCGGGTGCCCTTCTGGTGTATAACAATAACAAAAATAATAAAAACAAACGAATAGAAAATACAAAATAACAAAAATTTAAATTAAATTAACTTTAGATATAAAGATTAAATAACGTGTATACAAAAAAAATTAAGAAGTGTTTAAATAATGTTTTATTTTTTTCTAAAACAATATAAGGATTGGACTTTTATGAATAATTTATGATTTATTTAAGTGTTTAAATAAACTTTCAATTAATCAATCAATCAATATATACTATTAATACACTTATATATATTTAACATAACAATTTTATATATATAAATATAAATTTAATATATATATATATATATATATATATCGATATAAAGTATTCTAGGTAGATTTATGTATGACTATTTTTTTACTGATATTCTGGATAGAAATTTTATTTTATAATCTAATATTTTGTATAATATTATTCTAATTTTATACATGATTTTTCCCCCTCAAAATCACATTGGGTGAACGACTTAATAACCTCTGCTTTTTCGTTCATCCAGTCTAATGCCTAAACTCTGATTATTAGTATAATATTATATATAATTATTATGATACCTATTATCCACGAGTGCACGCAATCCAATTCAGTGGTATTTTATTACATAATAATCAAAGGCGTGCGAAGTTAGTTATCATCCGTATATACAAGTTAAATACATTATTACATATAATATTCTATATAATTGTATATCAATATACATATTCAATCTCTAATACATTACAATACATACATCAATACGACTCCCAGTATACATCCGATAGTCGATATGAAATTGATATCCTCTGATATGTAGATTAGTAAATCTATGATTTTTTCTAATCGTGCAATATATATATATATAAATATATATATATATATATATATTTATATATATATAGTACTATTATTATCATTATAATAACTATTAAATATAATTACTAACCATTGCTGAAATGTATTATAGCCATACATATTTTTAGGAATATAATAAATAAATTCATGATTATTTGACTTTTTTAATGAATACGTTTAGAAATATACGAATTATAATCACAGAATGAATAACTGAATAATCGTATATAAATAATTAAACATTTTTAAAAATTCTAGTTGTATCCAAAGATTGTCAGAAAGTTGTTTCTCAAAATCTGTGCAAATATTATTGTTAATAGAACGGATATTAAATAACTTTAAATTCTGTTGTATCCAAAGATTGTATGATTGTTAAAAGTTATTATTACGTAAAATACCTACTAGTGTGAAATCTTTACAACTCCTCTGATTATTCCATAGAGCTAGAGAGACATTTCTCTCTAGCTCTATGGATTATTCATATGAACGAATGTAAACAATACAATATAAACAAATAATTTATAATATTAAGAATTATCATATTATATTCAATTCCTACATATATTGCTGCGTATGTAATTTAATGCGATTAGTTTAATATTATAATCTATCACCTACATATTATTCTTGTGGGATATTTAAATCGTATAGGTAATATTAGTATACTAGTATATATAATATTTATATATATATATATAATCATATTGTTAACTGCCTGTGTGGCTCAGTTGGCTAATACGCCAGACATAACACCAGGATTATCGATACTACCGATACCCTGACCCGGGTTCAAACCTGGTCCGGAACATTAAATAGGTCTTAAAATAATATTCAGATGTGATATTATATAATTGTGTATAAATAAATGATCGGCTCTCGTTAAAACCATGGATGCCTTAATATTTAGTATGTTTGATGAAAACTTTAATGGTATAATTCATAGATGGTTATCGTTTGTCTATAGCGTACTACTCGTATATTACAGTGAGATGTACCTCACACTATACAGGAGTACAGGTGTTCCGCGTAAGGTTGATACCTTCTTCAAATTACAATGAACATGCAACCATGTGTTCCATCATGTGGGATAGAATATATGTTTACTGGAAAATTATCAAAATACATTCACTGGATGATATAGTATTACAGATATAGTCATTAAAATTCGAAAGTTATTATATTTATTCACGATATTATATAGATATTAAATATATATATATATATATATATATATAGGTATATATCAATGATTATTTTTAGATCTAAAGCCTTATAAATAACCATATAATAATTTAATAGGTTAAGATTTATCAATAACAAAGTATAATAATATATCATTTTAGTAATACCCACAAACATATCCAAAATATCCGATTTTTTATTTTATAATTAATAGGGTTTATGTCATGAATACAAGAAATAGTGCAAAGTAACCGAATATGGAAAGTGCCCAAATACGGTTACTCACGGTATCTCAGAAACCATAAATCCAACAACATATTTTAATGAATAAAATACCATAATTATATAACTAATCTAAATATGTATTTTTTAATTTTTATAATAATTCAGATATATCCAATAAACTAATTTGTTATTACGTTAAAAATGTATGAGAAAAAAATTCAATTTAAACCTTTTCATGCATATAAAAGTGTATTAATATAAAACATAACAATATAATATTAATAACTAAAGCATTGTAAACATTATATATATATATATATATATATATATATATATATATAATTTTCATATGTGTTATAAAATATGAATTAAGTTATAAGCATATATCTAGAGATTATATAATTCCTTAATACGGACACTCTAGATGTTTTAATATGGACACCCTTAACCTATCAGCGCGCAGCGTGTGAAATATTCTGATTTTCATAAAAATTCATATGTGTTATAATATTAATACCACCAATGAAGCCATATCTGATAATATTATTATTTAGATACTTCACGTTTATTATTAATTAATAACATAATACTAAAATAATTAAATTATATTAAATTATTCGTCAAATTAATTATAAGTAATGTAATTTTAAATTATCTGATTATTTCATCATTAATATATAGTATATCCTAGTGGTAAGACATGTTTATTAATCTATTAATCTATTAAGAAACGTCCATTTACATCGAATGGAAGCGACCCTATTAAGCTTTAGTCATAGTTAACACTCGAGAGATTTTCACATCGAAGGATCAATGAATGGAATAAGAAACTACCATATAAAATACGCTCTACTCAATACACTAACTCATTTAAATCTATATTGAAAACTTATATATTTACCACCGCAGTTCCCTGATCACTAGTTTATCACTATTTTTTTTATAAATATTTGTTATCTTATATTAATGTTTAGTATTTTATGTAGTTCTATTGTTCGTTATTATAAGTTATATTATTTTTTTCGTTTATGTTCCGTTTTCTAATTTTTGTTTTTAATTTCGAATCTTGATTGCAAAGAGTCGTTAAATTAAATTAAATTAAATTGAATCATCATCATAATGATCTTTAGTTATTATTAGATTATATTTCAGCCAATTTAAATAAAACAAAACAATATAATCAGCACTTTAGTATATATACGCGCATATATATTAACAATTAATTGCAGTCTCAGATTATTTTCTTACAAAAAAACCTAAGAGTCACATTTTACTAATTATCCACTATTTTCAGCCTTACAATCATTATCAAAATACTCGAACTTGTTGTCGTATTTCATCTCCTTTCACAACTCTCCAATATGGTACAATTACCGCAGGTTCCAAAGTGTCTACACTACTCATAGGGTAACTTATAAGTATATTTACCACCCTAATATATATATACTATTAGTGAGTGTAGTAATATGTTATAGGCTGTCACTTTGTAGCTGCATATTCGGGTATGACGCTAAGCCACACCCATTATATGTATCTTTAGATGATACATACATTCTGGTCCTGGATACCAACTAGGTTAGTTATACTCATAATAGGCAGTTATTACATGGTGACAGCGGGCTTAATTAAGAACCCTATAACATATATGATATAAATCAGTGTATTTATAACATTTATAACATATTATATATAAATTAACTATATTAAATATTAATATAAATCAGTGAATTATTATTAATATTATATATTATTACATAGTATTGTGTTATTATTATATACTATATAATATAGTATATTTATATATATATATATATATATATATATATTATACCTTAGATATAGTATACCATATAAAGTGGTAGGAAAAGTAATATATATATATATATATATATAAATATATATATTTAGAGAATAAATTTGAACATATTAAAAGTATAAATATTTAGTATATATATCAGATTTTATAAATCAGTGAATTTATTTATTTCTATAGAAAACCTAGATATTTTATAAATCAGTGAATTTATTTATTTCTATAGAAAACCTAGATATTTTATAAATCAGTGAATTTATTTATTTCTATAGAAAACCTAGATATTTTATAAATCAGTGAATTTATTTATTTCTATAAAAAAAAAAAAAAAAAAAAAAAACTAGATATTTTATAAATCAGTGAATTTATTTATTTCTATAGAAACCTAGATATTTTATAAATTAGTGAATTTATTTAATATATAGAACATCTAGATATTTTATAAATTAGCGAATTTATTTAATATATAGAACATCTAGATATTTTTTAAATCAGTGATTATATTATATATATATATATATATATATATATATATATATATATGTAGTTTATATTTAGTTATTACATGTTATTACATATTCTATAGTATAATATAATATGATTATATTATATTCCTATATAATTATATACGGAGAATATTATTAAAAATTAATATTATAATTATTATATATTATATTGCGAATTATTATAATTATTATATATTATATTGCGAATTATTATAATTATTATATATTATATTGTGATTATTATTGTTAATTATTGTAAGGAGTGATGTCAGAGTACAGAATACCCGAGAAATTAAATACAGATAATACCAGTGCTATAGAATGGAAGAGATGGATTCAAGCCTTTGAAATATATGAATGTGCAGCAGAGCTGGAAGAAAAGAAGGATAAAGTCAAGGTAGCAATATTCCTAAATATTATAGGTCCAGACGGAGTAGAAATATTTAACTCATTTAAAGAAGAAACCTTTGAAAGAACGGAAAATGAAAAAAAGATAACTATAAAAGGCAAAGAAGATCTAGAATGGATCAAGAATAAGTTTGAAAGTTATTTCACACCAAAGAAACATACGAGAGATATGTTTTTTTCAAAAGAGATCAAACCGAAGGAGAATCAATAGAATTATATTATTCGGAACTGAAGAATTTGGCAAAAACATGCGAATTCCAGGATCTGAAAGATTCCCTCATTAAGGACAGATTAATAATAGGAATGACAGATGAAAATCTAAGGCAAAGATTTTTGCAAGAGGCTGCTCAGTATGAGTTAACCGCAGAAATGATTGCAGAAACAGTTAAAATAAAAGAAACTAGCATATTACAAGTTAAGGCGATTAATCACGATGCTAAGGAAAGTATAGATTACATCAAAGATAAAACGAGAAAATACAAGAAATTCGAAAATAAAAAGAAAACGCACAACATCGAAACGAAAAATAACAAGAAGTGTGGAAGATGTAATTTAGAGCATTCACCAAAACGATGTAGAGCGTACAATCAAAAATGTATGAAATGTAAGAAAATTGGACATTGGGCAATATGTTGTAAAAACCATTGCAGAGAAACGAATGAAATTATAAAGGAAAACATAAAGTTCCTAGGCGAAATAAAGGAAAGTATAAATCAAAAAGAGGAAGATTGGACAAGAAGAGTAGGACTTCAAATAGGAAATTACCAAGAACAAGTATCTTTAAAAATAGATACAGGTGCTAGCGTTACAGTGATACCGTTTAGCAAATCTTTACCCAAGATGAGACAATCGACAACAATTCTTAAAGGTCCTAATAATACTCATATAGAAGTTATAGGATGTTTTGATGCGATTGTCACCTATAAAGGAAAATCCATGAAAGAAGAGATATTTATACTAGAAAAACAAACCGTAGGGCTATTATCCAGAAGATTATCAGTAGGACTTGGAATAGTAAAACTAATTGATGAAATCGATAATAGACTTTTTGAAAGTTTAGGAAGCTTAGAATATACATATAAGATAGAGATGAACGATAATATTAAACCAACTTCTATATATGTACCAAGACCAGTACCCATACACCAACAAGAAAAAGTTAAGGAAGAACTAAATAGGATGATGAGTTTAAACGTAATAGAAGAAGCCAATAGACCAACAGATTGGTATAGCCCAATGGTAGTGGCCATCAAGGGAAACGGGAAGATTCATATATGCACCGATATGACGAAATTCAACAAAGCTGTAAAGAGGGAAGTATATCCGATGGCAACAGTTGAGAGTAGCTTAGCCAAGATTAAGGGCAAAATATTCAGTAAGCTAGACGCAAACTCAGGGTTTTGGCAAATACCCTTAGAGGAAAGCTCACAGAAATTGACAACATTCTTAACGCCATGGGGACGGTTTTATTATAAAAAACTACCTTTTGGACTTACATCAGCCCCTGAAATTTTCTGTAGAGAGATGGACAGAATTCTAAAAGATTGCAAAGGAGTGGTGATACACATGGACGATGTACTAGTTATGGGTGAAAATAAAGAAAAATATGATACAAGACTAGATGCAGTATTGAATAAAATAAGTAAAGCAGGAATGACATTAAACAGAGAGAAATGTTCATTTGGTTCTATAAAAGTAGAATTTTTAGGATTTAAAATCAGTGGGGATGGGATACAAGCTGGAGAAAAAATTCAAGGAATTAGAGATTTTCCAGTGCCAGATTGTGTAAAAGCAGTAAGAAGTTTCCTGCGATTGATTAACCAATATTCAAGATTTAATCATGAAATAGCTACCGTCAGTGAACCAATCAGAGAGCTATTGAAAAAAGATATTGGATGGTTTTGGGATAGAGATCAAGAAATTAGTTTTGAGAAACTAAACATTTTTTTTAATGAACCTCCTATATTAGCGCACTTCGACCCAAAGAAAAAAACTATGATTACGACAGATGCTTGTAATCAAGGAATCGGGCTGTTCTTTCCCAAATTGATTCGGAAGGAAACAGAAGAATGATTGGAGCCGCTAGTAGATCCTTAACCAGTGCTGAAAAGAATTATGCAGTGATTGAAAAAGAAGCTTTAGGAGTCGTTTGGGGTCTCGAGAAGTTTAACTATTATATTTGTGGAGCACCTATAGTTGTAGAGACTGACCACAAACCTTTGATTACCCTGTTAGGACGGAAAGAAGTAGAAAAGATCCCTATAAGGATACAAAGATTTAGAATACGTTTGATGAGATATTCGGTAGAAATGGTATATATACCTGGAAAATTAAATATTGGAGCTGATGCTTTATCAAGATATCCTTCTAAGACGACAAGTACTTCTAATATACTTGAAATTGAAGTAAATCAACTAGTAGAATCTACTTTTGTTCCTGGTGAGTCAGTAAAACTCAATAAAATAAGAAAAATCCAAGAGGATGACGTAATAATAAAAGAAGTTATTAGTAAAATATGTAATGGATGGTCGTATAAAGACCGTAAGAATAGTGATCTAAGCAAGTATTATGAAAATACTGCAAACTTAAGCATGATGAAAGGGTGTCTAACCTACCAGAATAGGTTAGTCATCCCTAGAACATATCAGCAAGTCATTTTAAGTGAACTACATGTAGGACACCAAGGTATATCAAAATGTCAAGCAAGAGCACGAGAATGTGTGTGGTGGTTTATGATTAGTAGAGATGTAGAAAGAATGGTAATAAACTGTAGAACTTGTTTAATGAATAGTAGGACAACAAGAGAACCTATGAAAATAATACCTGTACCAAATAAAGCTTGGGAGATTGTTGGAACTGATCTTTATACCTTTAAAGATAAGAAATATCTAATAATAGTAGACTATTACTCGAGATATATTGAAACTATGTTGCTGAAGAATGAACTACCAGAAACAGTTATTCTATCAATGAAATCTATATTTTCAAGACATGGAATACCAGAGACTGTCGTTTCTGATAACGAAAGACAGTTTTCCAGCAAAGAATTTAAAGAATTCTCCCAAAGTTAGAGTTTTCAACATATTACGTCATCACCCAAGCACCCTCAAGGAAATGCAGTTGCAGAAAGGGGAGTTCAAACAATAAAGAATATATTAAGTAAAGAAGATGATCCATACTTAGGATTATTGGCTTATAGAAGCACACCTTTAAGCTTTGGAATATCGCCTGCTGAATTGTTAATGGGGAGAAGACTGAATACAACGGTACCTGAGATACCGAAAGGATTAAGAAGAATTAATCAACCGAAATTTATTAAATTTAATAAAGAAAATAAAGAAAACAATAATAAATACCGAGACAATAAGTATACTATAGAAAAGAGAAAACTAGAGAACAACGAAGAAGTATTTGTTAAAGATCTACGGAAAGTAGCTAAAATAGCATATAGATCTCCAGAGAGTGATCGATCATATGTCTTAGATACCGACAAAAGGTTTATAAGACGTAATAGACAAATGATTATACCATTAAAGAATACCTCTTACGTAACTCGGTCAGGAAGAATTTCAAAACCACCTGATCGATTAATAGAGATTAACTAAGATACGGGAAGAGGGTGGTGGGTATATTATTTATGTGTTGTTCATTATTTAGTTCATTATTATTATTATTATTATTATTATTATTTTAGTTAAATATAATCATCAAGGTATTTGAATATTATTAATCTTAAGAAGGGAGATGTAGTAATATGTTATAGGCTGTCACTTTGTAGCTGCCTATTCGGGTATGACGCTAAGCCACACCCATTATATGTATCTTTAGATGATACATACATTCTGGTCCTGGATACCAACTAGGTTAGTTATACTCATAATATGCAGTTATTACAGTGAGTATATCATCGTATAATGGTAATTAGTGTCTTACGCAACTTGATCTGTTACTCCATCGGATACAGTGAACAGCACATTCATTATCTCGCTACTTACTTCGTATAATTCCTCTTAATTATGTATTCCACATATACGTTAGTTCATCAATATAAACAATAATTTATTATCTCTCGATATATCACCCACTCTGTCCAATGGGGTTATCTATGATCTGTCATTATCCACATACTGAGTAACATCAACATGCTACCATTATTTAAAGTATTCCCCATCTATCAAATATAATACCCAATGATACATTAATATCTCCAATCAATATTTCCAATCTTTAACTACATACTGATTGATTAATGATAAGTCCACTTGGTAATTACAACACCATCTCTCTCAATACTACCTAATTATAGAATATATTTCCTATCAGCCTTTTATTATCATATATCATCTTCTCTATCATCAACTCTAACCACCATAACATTTCTAGACAAATACATGTAACATTACTTTACATTTGATGAATATCTTTCAGCCTTCGATGTCAGTCAACTATAATATCTAAATAATCAAAGTCATCCGTCCTTTATCAATATTTACTCTTGCTACCGCACTAATTATCTTCGCAATATTTGATTATTTCATTATATTACCGAATAATATCCAACAACATACGACGTATGACATACGTCGTTCGTCTTATATTTAAAATACTAACATTATCTAGAATACTCTTATCTATTCAGTAGAAACTACAATCAAATATCGTATCATCTATAAAACGTAGTTTATAACTTACCTGATTACATATGCGCATTAATAAGCAAATGTATAAATAACTAGATAGTATTATATATAGGAGTACATTATATTGACATGTTAGATGACATTATTATCCTATTATCGATTAATATGACTGTAAATTATAGGCTGTAATTAATATAAGAATGAAAAACATCTCGAATATCTTGAACTCTCTTTCTCAACAAAATCTATAGGCCATAGCTATAAGCCTACTTAAGTTACAGTTTTTAAAAAATGTTACAAATATATCTCAATTATGTGTTAGCCAATTCCAACTAATTCATGCATGTATGTCTAGTAAATAATGTATTATGTATTATAACAAGTATAAGGATTATCTTAATTGTTGGAATACAGGTTTACTAAACTAATATAATATTACTATTACATCTACCACTATATTATATATATATATATACAAGTAAATCTAATACTACCTCTACTATTACTACTATAATACTAATTATATATTATTATACTAATTATACTAATTACTACTATTAAACTACTATTATATATTCAACATTAATAATAATATTAATACTAAGTTTATGAGTATTTTAAATTTATAGAGTGAATTATTTACGTTGATGTATTTCTACATTTTTGATAAAACTAAGTCTATGATATGATTTCTAGATGTGTGAGTAATATACCTGATATGTTGTTGACATGAATGTGACTCCCTTGTGAGATTAAATCGCATGTCATTTTATTCTTTTTATTAATATGTATAGTAAAATCACCTAGGGTATTATTAATTTAAGTGTAAATTGTAGATGATATGAGATAATTACGATTATCAAGGAAAAGTAGTTATGATGATGATGGTGGTCTATAAATTAGTATAATTCTAAGAGATATATTATCAGCAGTAAGTAATGTCAGTATGATTGTATCAGAGTCTGATATATTTTCTGAGGTGGAAAAATTAGCTTAATTGAGTTTTTAAAAATAACACCACCTCCCATTCGATTAGAAATTAGGAGTGTAACATTAACATTATTTGGTATCAGGGTAGCGATTGGTGAATTAATTTGTAATTAAATTTCTGTGTGAGTTATTATATCAGTTTTAAATTTAAGTATATGATCAGAAAGTTGAGGGGAATTTCAGTTAAGTGATCTGTTGTTAATGAGAGGCATGTTTATACTATCTAGTAAATTCTATGATTCGGGTAATTCAGAAAGATATTTAATATAATAATGTACTAGTAATATAATACTCAAGTTTATAATCAAACAGGAGATGCATTTTCAACCACAATAGATGTTCGTCCAGTTTATTTTTTATATTCTATGTTATTTAACATATTTTGGAGAAGATAATGCAAAATACACTAAAAGATCAAGATTCCACTATATCTATTGAATGTAGACTTATCGTCAATCTACGTTTTGTAGACGACATGCACCTCATTGTAGGTTCATATAATAAACTACAAAAACACAACGACTCGTTAGCATATAGGCGTATATAGAGATGTAATGGATATACATCATGAAAAGGGTAATACTTTAGTCAATGAACATGATCCTAATAAAAGTAATAATAATAATTTGTGAATAAACATGTATAGAAATAAACTATAATAAGTCAAATCATTTAAATATCTTGGGGTTACACTAACATACAATGTTAATTGCAAAAATGAAATAGCTATAATAATTGCTATAGACACATCCATAATTTTAAGATTGGAAATAATCTGGAGAAGCAGACAAATAAGTTTTTAAATTAAATTCAACCTCAATAATTCCTTAATTCAAACCACTCATTTGTACGGCTGCAAAACATTGATTCTTCTCGAATAATATAATAAATGATTGTATGGTATTGAATCTAAGTCACATAGACGAATGATAAATATCACATATAGATAACGAAAGGTCAATATATATCCAAGAGGAAATGATATATATAATGGGTCATATGAACGTGTTTAGAGAAAGTAAAAAAGAGAAAAAATAGTTGGTTTGTTCATGAGTTAAGATATTACATTGTCACACACTATTTTATAAGGTCGTGTTGAAGGTACAATGCACATATGTCACCCTAAAAGGAATTGAATGGAAGACGTCGATGAATAGACCGATATACCTACTTTATCCTTACTTGCAAGTAAGGATCTGGTTAAATCATGATGTAATGACCCATTACTAATGAAATATCGTTATAGTCTGAAGAGATTTACATGATGATTTATAATTCACAACTTCTTCCGACTATAGTTACTACTACTACTACTACTACTACTACTACTACTACTACTACTACTACTACTACTACTACTACTACTACTACTACTACTACTACTACTACTACTACTACTACTACTACTACTACTACTACTACTACTACTACTACTACTACTACTACTACTACTACTACTACTACTACTACTACTACTACTACTACTACTACTACTACTACTACTACTACTACTACTACTACTACTACTACTACTACTACTACTACTACTACTACTACTACTACTACTACTACTACTACTACTACTACTACTACTACTACTACTACTACTACTACTACTACTACTACTACTACTACTACTAAATCAAATCAAATCAAAATGGTTTATTTAGATACTCAATTGTATAGCAATAGGTTTGCTCTGTTAAGTGTTGTGTTAATAAAAATAAGACAAATTAAATAATATAAACTAACAATAAGGAGATATAAGTATAATACTAATTTAAATATAAAAGTAGGTTGAATTATTAATTAACGATTTAATAAATATTCTACAAGGTTACATTTAAACGTTGACAAATTTACAATTTCTCGTATAGAACGAGGAATAGGATTCCATAGTCGAGGAAGAGCATACGAAAAAGCACGCTTTGACGTACGTGTTAGATTGGGGACGCCTACTTCAAATCGTAAGACATCCTCAGTAGATCTTGTTGTTCTAAGAGGTTGTATCAATTGGAGTGAAGATCGTATATATTCGGGCTGATGTGTAGTAAGGGACTTTTGAGCGATACACAGTACTCTTTTCTCAGCACGTTCGGAGGCTGATAGTATCCTAAGTGATTTCATCTTTAAGGTGACACTTGAGTGATCTTCGCGTGGTTGCCGATATATCGTTCTCACAGCTGATCTGATAATACGATTAATAGGTAATATCGTGGATTGAGGGAGTCCAATTAAAATAGAGTTACAGTATTCAATTGACGAAAAAACTAATGAATTAATTAAAATATAAGTTAGATTATTATTGATATATTTACGTATATGCCGAATGTTATACAGATTATGGTTAGCTTTACTACATATACTTTGAATATGGTGATTTAACGACATATCGCGGTCAATAGTTATTCCTAGATATTTCAATTTGGAACTAGGATTAATGATTATATTATTAATTGATATAATTGGAAAGTCATCGTAAGAGCTAGGAATATTAATTAATTCAGATTTGTCAGTGTTAAGACTCAACTTATTATTGGTTAGCCAAATCTGTATATCATTTGCACAGTTGGATAACTCATTACGATGAGCAAGACTGTATTGAGATATAGTACTATATAGAAGTATATCGTCAGCATAAAGATGATATTTGATATGATTATATTGTCTAATGATGTTAGATATAGGTCTAATATATATTAGAAACAGAATAGGTCCAAGTACAGAACCTTGAGGTACACCTGTTTTTAAATTATTTGGTTGAGAATAGTGGTTTCCAGTTTTTATAGAGAATGTACGATTCGAGATGAATGACATAATCCAATCTAAAGCTTTATCAGTTAGACCGATATCAATTAATACTACTACTACTACTACTACTACTACTACTACTACTACTACTACTACTACTACTACTACTACTACTACTACTACTACTACTACTACTACTACTACTACTACTACTACTACTACTACTACTACTACTACTACTACTACTACTACTACTACTACTACTACTACTACTACTACTACTACTACTACTACTACTACTACTACTACTACTACTACTACTACTACTACTACTACTACTACTACTACTACTACTACTACTACTACTACTACTACTACTACTACTACTACTACTACTACTACTACTACTACTACTACTACTACTACTACTACTACTACTACTACTACTACTACTACTACTACTACTACTACTACTACTACTACTACTACTACTACTACTACTACTACTACTACTACTACTACTACTACTACTACTACTACTACTACTACTACTACTACTACTACTACTACTACTACTACTACTACTACTACTACTACTACTACTACTACTAATACTACTACTACTACTACTAAATCAAATCAATCAAATCAAAATGGTTTATTTAGACACTCAATTGTATAGCAATAGGTTTGCTCTGTTAAGTGTTGTGTTAATAAAAAAAGACAAATTAAATAAGGAGATATAGGTATAACACTAATTTAAATATAAAAGTAGGTTGAATTATTAATTAACGATTTAATAAATATTCTACCAGGTTACGTTTAAACGTTGACAAATTTACAATTTCTCGTATAGAACGAGGAATAGGATTCTATAATCGAGGAAGAGCGTACGAGAAAGCACGCTTTGTCGTACGTGTTAGATTGGGGACGCCTACTTCAAATCGTAAGATATCCTCAGTTGATCTTGTAGTTCTAAGAGGTTGTATCAATTGGAGTGAAGATCGTATATATTCGGGCTGATGAGTAGTTAGGGCCTTGTGAGCGATACACAGTACTCTTTTCTCAGCACGTTCTGATGCTGATAGTATCCTAAGTGATTTCATCTTTAAGGTGACACTTGAGTGATCCCCGCGTGGTTGCCGATATATCGTTCTCACAGCTGATCTGATAATACGATTAATAGGTAATATCGTGGATTGGGGGAGTCCAATTAGTATAGAGTTACAGTAATCAATTGACGAAAAAACTAATGAATTAATTAAAATATAAGTTAGATTATTATTGATATATTTACGTATATGCCGAATGTTATATAGATTATGGTTAGCTTTACTACATATACTTTGAATATGGTAATTCAACGACATATCGCGGTCAATAGTTATTCCTAGATATTTCATTTTGGAACTAGGATTAATGATTATACTATTAATTGATATAATTGGAAAATCATTGTAAGAGCTAGGAATATTAATTAATTCAGATTTATTATTTGTTAGCCACACATGTATGTAATTTGCACAGTTGGATAACTCATTACGATGAGATAGACTGTGTTGAGATATAGTACTATATAGAAGTATATCGTCAGCATAAAGATGATATTTGATATGCTTATATTGTCTAATGATGCTAGATATAGGTCTAATATAGATTAGAAACAGAATAGGTCCAAGTACAGAACCTTGAGGTACACCTGTTTTTAAATTATTTGGTTGAGAATAGTGGTTTCCAGTTTTTATAGAGAATGTACGATTCGAGATGAATGACATCATCCAATTTAAAGCTTTGTCAGTTAGACCGATATCAATTAATCTTTGTTTTAAAATAATATGATCTAGAGTATCAAACGCAGCAGATAAGTCGAGAAGGAGTAATTGTATATTAGAATGAATATCAAGAGATTTAATAACATTATCAATAACATGTAGTACAGAAGTTTCTGTACTATGATGTAAACGATATGCACTTTGATATTTATCTATTAGTTGGTAAGTATGTAAGTAATTATTAAGTTGAAAATATACAACTTTTTCTAAAAGTTTGGCTATTGTAGGTAATTGAGATATGGGTCGGTAGTTATTTAGGTCATTGATGTCTAGTTTATTTTTTTTAAGTATCGGAGTTACTATTGCGTGTTTCAGTTGTGTCGGGACGTATCCAGAGTTTAGGGAATCATTAATTATTTTAACAATGGGTATTGTAATACTATTAATGATTCTTTTCATAAGAGATACGGGTATGGGATCATGAGGAGCAGATGATTTAGACGAATTAAGTAATATTTTTATTTTATCATTAGTTGTTGGGAGGAATAATGAAAGTTGATGACAAGTAGTATTTGGTAGTGTAATGGGTATTGTATTATTATAATTAAGTGTGAGGGATGTATGTAGTTAGTTAAGTTTGTCAGTAAAAAAGTGAGAGAACTGAATGCACATGATATCATAGGGTATATCAGGTAGATATTTTTGTTTCGTTTTTCCTAATAAAGTATTAGTAAATTTATATAATCTACGTATATCTCCGTTACAATTATTAATTTCTGTTTCGTAATGCTGAATTTTAGCTGCTACAATGGATTTTTTAAATACTTTTTTAGAAACTATAAATTGATTAAGAAGTTGGATATTAGGATGTTTAGAATATTGTCTTTGACATCTTCTCATATTTTGTTTGGCTAATATTGTTTCTTGATTAAACCAACATTTTCTGTTATTTCGAATAGTTTTATTTTTTTGAGGAGCGTGTTTGTTAAGGATATTTGTTAGGATATTATTTAATGTATTGATTTTTATATCGTGAGTTAGCGACGATAAAAGATCAAAGGAGAATGTTGAAATTGATATTGCTTTGAGGTTTCTATATTTAATTTGGGAATGGCTAATATTATCACTTTTTATATTGAGAAGAAAAGTGACAGCATAGTGATCAGTTATTATATGTCGAATTTCGAAATTATTGAGTATGAGATATTGACTATTAGTGGAAAAAATTAAATCTAAAGTATTTCCAGAAGTATGTGTAGGTTTATTGATGTGTTGGTGAAGTAAGTGTGATTCAGTCAGGGAGAGTAGTCGTAATGAGGGGGTATCCTTTAGGTTAACATGGAAGTTAAAATCTCCGAGTAAAATTGTATTATTTAGTTTAATCGAAATAAGAAGATCATTGAGATCATCTATAAATGATATATAATTATTAGATGGTGGTCGGTATATTATTACAAATCTAGTGTAATTATTTGTAGATGTCTGTAATACAACTATGATGCATTCAGAACCAGAGATAATATAGTTTGTGTAGCTTATTAATTTCATTGAATTTTTAAAAAGAATACCAATACCACCTCCGGTTTTGTTTTCATGTAGTGTATTTCGTGGAGTGTGTTTAAAAATGTAAGTATCGTTAATAAGTTGGGAAATTAAAGGAGTAAAGTCATGTGTAAGCCAAGTTTCAGTAATTGCTATTATGTCGAGATTAAATTCAGTAATGAAGTCTGATAATATTTCGATATTAGCTTTTATTGAGCGTGCGTTGATCAAAGCACACTTTATATATTTATCATTTAAAAGTCATGTAGGTTTATCTATAATATTATTGTGTAGATTAGAATATCTATTTGTAGGGTTTACGCGTTTATTTTGTGAATTTTTATTTATTTGTATATTAGATATATAATTATTATAGCTATTAGTATATTTTTCTATATTGTCATCTGATATTGATAAAGGATTGATTGACCAGTCGATTCTTTTAGTATATGCATTTATAGATCTCAACTACTACTACTACTACTACTACTACTACTACTACTACTACTACTACTACTACTACTACTACTACTACTACTACTACTACTACTACTACTACTACTACTACTACTACTACTACTACTACTACTACTACTACTACTATCAATCAATCAATCAAAACGATTTATTTAAACACTGCAAATAACACACCAGGCGTTCTCAAGAGTGTAACAAAGCAAACAAACAAAAATAACATAATTGAATATAAACAAAATAATAATTAGTATTATTATAAACTGTACATTGCAAAATGCAATATTGGTTATTGATATATAAAAAAAAAACCATATGATATAATGTCATATGGAAAATAAAACATATCAATAACATACATAACATAAATAACGTAAAAATAATAAATTAAGACTTTTCAATATTGAATAAATAACGTTTTAAATTAAATTTAAAGGTATCGTGATTAGGAATCATTCTTATTTTCAAGGGAAGAATATTCCATAGTGGCGGCGCATAGTATTGAAAGGCTCTCTTGGAAGTTACTGGTTTCACTGATTTCTTGACTTGTAAGCAGTATACATCATTAGATGATCGAAGTTCACGACAGATAGGCACTTTAACTGATAGGCAAGTTCTAATATATGAAGGACCTGCAGTGAGTGATTTATGAATTATACATAGAATTCTATATGTGCTTCTATTAATATTGGTGAGAATATTAAGATTATGTTGACGCAATGTAACACTCGAGTGATCAAATAAAGGTTGTTGATAGATTAATCGTACTGCCGAATGATCAATTCTATAGATACATTTATTCAATTTTTTGGATAGACCTAAATATATCGAATTACAATAATTAGTCGACGAAAATACCATTGCTTTAATTAGCATCGTAGTGAGGTCTTTGCTAATGAACTTTCTTATATATCGTATATTATATAAATGAAAATTTGCTTTCCTGCAAACAGTTGACATATGATCATCAAAATTCAATTTATTATCAATAGTAATACCAAGATATTTAATTTTTAGTGATGGAATAATTCTAATATTATCAATAAATATATCAGTGAAGTTATTAAAGTTATGCGGTAAGTTCAGTAATTCAGTTTTAGAAGTATTAAGTAGAAGTTTGTTCATAAGTAGCCATTTATTCACTTGATTGGCACATTCAACTAGATCATTATTCATGACCAATCTACTATTAACAGAATAAATAAGAATATCATCAGCATAGAGATGAAATCTTAATGTTTAAATGATTTGATAATATTAGTTATTGGGTTCAGATATATAGAGAATAGTAGTGGACCTAAGACGGATCCTTGCGGAACCCCGTACTTAAATGATTGAGATTTAGAATAAGAGTTATTGATCTTAACAGAAAAAGTTCTACTAGTGACAAATCCAATTAAGAAATCATGAGCAGTTGAAGATATACCGATGTCTAAAAGTCTATCTGAAAGGATATCAAAAGATAGCGTATCAAAAGCAGATGACAGATCTAGAAGTAGAATATGAATTTTCTCATTTCTATCTAAAGATGTATATATATATCATTTAGTATAAGAGTTATCGCAGTTTCTGTACTGTGGTACTACTACTACTACTACTACTACTACTACTACTACTACTACTACTACTACTACTACTACTACTACTACTACTACTACTACTACTACTACTACTACTACTACTACTACTACTACTACTACTACTACTACTACTACTACTACTACTACTACTACTACTACTACTACTACTACTACTACTACTACTACTACTACTACTACTACTACTACTACTACTACTACTACTACTACTACTACTACTACTACTACTACTACTACTACTACTACTACTACTACTACTACTACTACTACTACTACTACTACTACTACTACTACTACTACTACTACTACTACTACTACTACTACTACTACTACTACTACTACTACTACTACTACTACTACTACTACTACTACTACTACTACTACTACTACTACTACTACTACTACTACTACTACTACTACTACTACTACTACTATTACTACTACTACTACTACTACTACTACTACTACTACTACTACTACTACTATTACTACTACTACTACTACTACTACTACTACTACTACTACTACTACTACTACTACTACTACTACCGATGATAACAGGAGGAAAATAATGATAGTTTTATTGTGATATTTAGGAGTGCAGATATTGAAGAGTTAAGTAGAAGGTTGTTAGATAGAAGCCATGGTCTGATAGTTGATGCACATTTACATAATTATGAGTTATCTGGTAGTACATTGATGGAGTTAGGTAGGAAGGAATATAGTTGAATATCATCAGCGTAAATGTGATAGTGGACATATGGAAATTGACCAATAATATCATGTATAGGTAGGATGTATATTGAGAAAAGGAAGGGGCCGTTAACAGATCCCTGGGAACACCATAATGAAGAGGACGAGATTGTGTAGAGAAATTGCAAATTTTAATTGATGTTGATCGATTTAATATATAGGAGGAAAACTATTTTAGTACGGTTCCGCGTATACCAATAATTTATAATCTTGAGATAATAACTGAATGGCTTAAGGAATCGAAGGCACACGACAGGTCTACTAATATAAGTTGGCAGGAGATCGATGTAGATACTGTAGAGTATATATTGTTTAGTATTTGTTGTAGCACAGTTTCAGTTGAGTGTCATCGTAAATGCAATATATATATATATATATATATATATATATATATATATATATTATATATATATATAAACATATATAATATCAATCGGGAATGCCTTTGCAATGCCTGGTAGTGTTTAGTTTGAATAGTTTACAAATGTAAATATACTGTATACTACATAGCTGTATCTAAATTATATATATATAATATATAATATATATATATTATATATATATATATATAAATATATTGTATTGTATACATATCAGGATAAACATTTTAAGAATTAAAAATAATTATAATCGTTTATGGATATAGTATGGTATTATATATAATACCATAGTATTATTTTTATCATATATATATATAAATTCTGTTTTTTAAATATTTTTACAATTAAAGTGTTATTATAAAAATATAAAAATTATAAATATTAAAAAAAAAATAAATAAAAAAAATAAACAAATAAATAATATTAAATTATTTATTCCAAAACAATAATACATCAATTATATAACAACTTTAATATAGGCTAGCATACGATTGGATACTTTAGTTAAACACCAATATACTAGTTGAATAATCTCTGGTATAACATTGAAATACAGTTAAAATAATATTGTAGCTTAGTCTATTAATCAATAACGGAGGTGGGATCTTACGTACTTCACAACAAAAGAAAACTACTCATGCGTGAAACTACTACTCCTCGGTGCATCGAGGATGAGACAATAGAGGACAACTTACGCTATCGTAACGTGTTGAATCCATTCGGCAAATCTGAAGAAACCGTATCCACTACCATTATGTTAGTTATATATAGTTATATATAGTGGAAAGAATGATATTGTGGATCATTTTAAACAGTTGTGGATATATACCGTTTATATGTTTAAATATAGGTTTTTAAATATACCACATTTTTAGTGAAATTGAAATGACTTCTACTTTAACATATGTGAAGCTCTATTTAATATATTTGTAAGCGTATTTTATTAAATAGTATACTATAAAACTATAGTTTTAGCGGCAATCTAAAATTACTAATAACATAGAAGGTAGGGTATTGTGGATAATGTATATAATCTATATTTCCAGTATAATCTAATTGGTGGTGATATAACTGTTCAGTACATTTTTATTAATTTTGATAAAAAATCCAATCAAAGCATATTTAATTAAATTTAATTAAATTATAAAATATATTAAATTAATATGTATTATATTTTCTTATTTGATTAAACTATAAAATATATTACATTAATATTTATTATATTTTCTTATTTTTATAATTGTATATTTATATATGAAAATTGTGTGAGACAATATATATGAATTTTTAATACAAATACAATTATATATTCGATATATAATACGATGATAATGGTCAAACAATGTATATAAAATATAAAATATAACAGGTATTTCCTCCTATTTTCTAAAATATATATGTATTTAAGCTATATAGCTTGTGGATATCCACAACCCCATCCTACCTTAATTTAAAAATCACTAATATTATAGACTTCTTAAAGTATATATATAATGAAATTAAATATCAATAATGAGTTACTTTTAAAACGTTGATTATGAAATGTATCATTATAATTTATATTTATATTACTATTTAAATTATCTATATATTTCAATTATTCTCGTAGATATAAAAGATTAATACTTAGATTAATACGTAGAGTAATGTAATACGTATAGTTAAATAACAAACGATAACTAATTAAATACGTATACTCGTACTGAATACATAACCTAATTTAATACTTATAGTTATAATAACAAACGATAACTAATTAAATACTTATACTTGTACTGAATACATAACCTAATTTAATACTTATAGTTATAATAACAAACGATAACTAATTAAATACTTATACTCGTACTAAATACATAACCTAATTTAATACTTATAGTTAAATAACAAACGATAACTAATTAAATACGTATACTCGTACTGAATACATAACCTAATTTAATACTTATAGTTATAATAACAAACGATAACTAATTAAATACTTATACTTGTACTGAATACATAACCTAATTTAATACTTATAGTTATAATAACAAACGATAACTAATTAAATACTTATACTTGTACTGAATACATAACCTAATTTAATACTTATAGTTATAATAACAAACGATAACTAATTAAATACTTATACTCGTACTAAATACATAGAGTAATTTAATACTTATAGTTATAATAACAAACTATAACTAATTAAATATGATACGATTATAGTATTAATTTAATTATATATTATATGGTTATAATATATATACATATCATAATTTTATTTTTAAATATTTTTATAAATAAAATGTTATTATAAATATTAAAAAAAAAATTAAAAAAAAAAATAAATAAATAATATTAAATTATTTATTTCAAAACAATAACAAATCAATTATATAATAAATTTAATATAATATAGCATACGATTGAATACTTTAGTTAAATACCAATATATTAGTAGAATAATCCCTAGTATAAAACGTAACCATAAAATAGAACAAAATAAACATAATATCACAATATATTAAATGCATATAATAATAGCTTAACAAGTAAATATAGTTAACATAATATTGTAGCTTAGTCGTAATCAACAACGAAGGTGTGATCGTACGTAGGAAAACTACATCACAAGGAAAACTACATCACTGGGACAATAGAGGAAAACTTACGTGATCGTAACGTGTTGAATCCATTCGGCAAATCTGAAGAAAGCGTACACTACCATTATGTTAGTTATATATAGTTATATAGTGGAAAGAATGATATTGTGGATCATTTTAAACAGTTGTGGATATATACCTTTATATTTTTAAATATAGGGTTAAAATATACCACATTTTTAGTGACATTGAAATAACTTCTACTTTAACATATGTTAAGCTCTATTTAATATATTTGTAAACATATTTGATTAAATAGTATACTATAAAACTATAGTTTTAGCGACAATCTAAAATTATTAATAACATAGAAAGGTAGGGTATTGTGGATAATGTATATAATCTATATTTCCAGTATAATCTAATTGGTGGTGATATAACTTTTCAGTCAATTTTTATTAATTTGTATATATATATATAATGAAAATAAATATAAAAATGAGTTACTTTTAAAATATTGATTATGAAATTTATCATTATAATTTATATTTATATTACTATTTAAATTATCTATATATTTCAATTATGTTCGTAGATATAAAAGATTAATACTTAGATTAATACGTAGAGTAATTTAATACGTATAGTTAAATAACAAACGATGAATGAATGAATGAATGAATTTTATTTACCGAATATTTGCTATAATAATCGGAGGGATACCCAGAAGCTATGTTTAGCTTATACTAAGGATACCCTAATAACATAATAATAATAATAATAATAATAATAATAATAATAATAATAATAATAATAATAATAATAATAATAATACTAATAGTAGTAGTAATAGTATAATGGTAATAGTCGAGATATGATAATACATCTTATATCGATAATGAAGTCACATAACGTAACATAATATGTAAAGTCTCGGTAAAGTGATATAGATACATGCACGCAGCCTTGAAAGTAACGGACCTTGAGGAATTGCCAAACCAAACCATGCGAGAAGTCTCGGGTTGGTCAGGCCCATATGAGTTGGTCAGGCCCTGAGTTGTTAAATCCATAAATTGTAATTTTTTGTTGACATAATATTCACATGATAAATTAGACAATATCCCCTGGCAATCACAAACAAGCTACATGCATATCTTTACGCACTATTCAAATATGTACATACCAAAAAATAAAAATAAATCATACTTATAAGTAGGTACTTATACCTAATAATAAAAGTGAGTAAGCAAACTAAATTACTCAAACAACTCAAATACTCAACATGTTAGGAAAATTACGAAAAAAATGTGATAAAATAAAATGTATATAAATAATTTTAATAAAATTATAAAGGGTAATACATAGACAAATGACTTTTCCATTCCAAGCTGCATTGACTCTGAGCTTGGATATTGAGATCGTGTAGGATCTGGTGGATAACTAATTAAATACTTATACTTGTACTAAATACATAGAGTAATATAACACTTATAGTTATAATAACAAACTATAACTAATTTAATACTTAGTCTTGTATTAAATACGTATACGTATACACTATAATGTAAAGTTATAATTATAGCTAAACAACAAATTATAACACATTTAATACTTATACTTGTAGGTACCTACTAGGTATCTATATATGTACCTACATAAGTAGTGTAATGTAATGTAATACTTATAGATAAATAATAAACGATAACTAATTAAATATTATACGATTATAGTATTAATTTAATTATATATTATATGGTTATAATATATATATATATATATCATAATTTTATTTTTAAATATTTTTATAAATAAAATATTATTATAAATATTAAAAAAAAAAAAAATAAACAAATAAATAATATTAAATTATTTATTTCAAAACAATAACAAATTTATATAACAAATTATATATAAACAATTATATAACAAATTTAATATAATATAGCATACGATTAGATACTTTAGTTAAACACCAATATATTAGTATAAAACGTAATCATAAAATAGAATAAAATAAAAATAATATCACAATATATTAAATACATATAATAATAGCTTAATAATTAAATATAGTTAACATAATATTGTAGCTTAGTCGTAATCAACAACGGAGGTTTGATCTTAAGTAGGAAAACTACATCACAAGGAAAACTACTCACCGAGGCTGGGGCAATAGAGGAAAACTTACGCGATCGTAACGTGTTGAATCCATTCGGCAAATCTGAAGAAACCGTATCCACTACCATTATGTTAGTTATATATAGTTATATAGTGGAAAGAATGATATTGTGGATCATTTTAAACAGTTATAGATATGTACCTTTATATTTTTTAATATATGGTTAAAATATACCAAATTTTAACTTTAACATATGTGAAGCTCTATTTAATATATCTGTAAACATATTTTATTAAATAGTATACTATAAAACTATAATTTTAGCGACATACTAAAATATATAATAACATAGAAAGGTAGGGTATTATGGATAATGTATATAATCTATATTTCCAGTATAATCTAATTGGTGGTGATATTACTTTTCAGTCAATTTTTATTAATTTTGATAATAAATCCAATTTATATTATATTTAATTATATTTAATTAAATTATTAAATATATTAAAATAATATTTATTATATTTTCTTATTTTTATATTTATATATGTACATTGTGTGAGACAATATATATGAATATTTAATACAAATACAAATATATATTCGATATATAATACGATGATAGGAAAATGGTAATGGTAATGGTAAAATAATATATATAAATTATCAAATATAATAAGTATTTCCCCTATTTTCTAAAATATATATGTATTTAAGCTATCCACAACCACCTACTTTGATTTCAAAAGCACTAATATTATAGACTTCTTAAAATGTATATATAATGAAAATAAATATAAATTACGAGTTACTTTTAAAAAGTATACTGATTATAACATTTATTATTATAATTTATATTTATATTACTATATAAATTGTCTATATATTTCAATTATTTTCGTAGATATAACAGATTAATGTTTTATTTTTTGTATCAAAAATTACTCTTTTATAATTAGTTAAAGATTTATTTATTTGATTCATTATTTTTAAATTATGTTTTAAAAAAAATAGAGCTTGCAATTTTTTTCAATCTGTACTCTTTACAAATTTATTTGCATTATTACAAAGTTATCAACAACTATCCAATACTTCTTCCCTTACTTCCCCATATATAGATAATTATAGGAGCTACTAACAAATTATGGAATTTTAGTAATATTTTATTAAGTCAGATATATATATATATATATATGTTACTTTTTATTATATGTTACAATTATTATATATTTATTTTTAAACTATTAATAATTGTAATATTATTGTATTCTTTATTGGTTTAAAATATATTATAGTGATTTTAAAATTATATTAAATTCTATTTTAGATATCATTATAATAATTAAAAAATATTTACAAATATCATAGAATTATATAATTATAATAAATTGTATAGGAATACTATATATTATTAAGATAATATTATATATATATATATATATATATATATATATATATTTATATAGTTATATTTACGTACTAATAATTAGATAAATTAAATTAAAATATATTATACGACTTATATGTTCATACGCCGGAGATGTTATCTGGGAGCAGCGTCTTAGGTAATGTCACCTACCCACATTCGACGTGAGGTTAGCTACACGTTATTATTAACGGACATACCCCTCTGCTTTTACTATTACCCATTTAGACAATCGAAGAACTCGCTGCTATTTGGACTACTACTATAGTTGATAGTAGGTATACCTACACTTAGGCATAGCTGCATTGGAGGGCTATTGGAGGGCTATCTACCTATCGGCTAGTTGGAATTATCATCGACTACACAATGCACAGGTAGTCCTATCGCTATTACTATTTTAATATAGGTAATTTAACAAGCATGTACCATATGATTGTTCAATTACAATTTCATAATTATAAAATACTATTTATCGAATAATTTCTGTCCGACTTACTAGCACTTATACTACCTTCAACCAGCTACACTTATCTATATGAATACATCTTGTACTTTGGTATTTGAACATATTAGAAATACATAATTAAACTTCAATTTTATTTCACCGCATGGGTTATATAATAGCTAGTACTCTACCTTAGGTTACCATATTCTTTTATCTCAATTGTAGAATTTAACTAACATTAACTAACATTTACAATATTTAGAGCTCTGTACATATTTTTAATCAATATTCTAGTCCACTAAATTTAAAAATAGGATCCTAATTTGATCGCACGGATTTAACCATGATTTACTTTCTCAGTGAACGATATTACTTAATAGTGTGCTATATCATGTATTTAAATAAACTCTTACAGTATATATTAGAAGAATTCATAAGTATTTCATGCAATAATAGTATATATTTAATTAAAGGATCAAATGAATTTAGAGAAAATATGAAATATATCCACAAGAGAATAAAAGAAGTTAAAGGTTATTATTTAAATATTATAATTAAGTTTTGCTTTTAAATATATATATATATATATATTAATATTAGAATATTTATATGTATAATAATAGTATATAGTATATATTAAAATAATTCATAAGTATTATTGTAATAATAGTATATATATAATTAAAGGATCAAAATAAATTTATCGAAAAGAAGAAACACATTACCCAAGCGCTGTCACTCCCTATCTCCTAATAGTAATACGAAAATAAAGTAAATAAACAAACTAAAATGTACACATTAAAAGTTTAGCTATTAAAAAATAATTCAGCTATATAGTATAGATTTACACGTGAATTTACAGTAGTACTATAGTACTATTATCAAGGATAATGTCATCGCTATTATTAAATAAAATTTTCCATTACATTTATAAATTATATGAGCAAAATAATGATATGAAGGGAGGTTGATATATAGGTATATAGGTAGGTAAATAGGTATATGGGTATATAGACATGTAATCATAATTACAATAATAGAATACATAGACAACATTATTTAAATAGTTTACTAAAAAACATAATTATATCACTATTCTAGAACCAAACATAACAACTAAAAAAGGCTTACGTAAACATAAATTGAATAATATATAAAATGTATACTGCATATATAACAGATACACACATATCAATAGATAAAATAACCAATGACATCAATATATACAAAAGACTAACCAGTGTTGTAATAGTTACTATAACACAACCTATATCATCGGTAATTAAATAGGGAGATAGATATATAGGTAGGTAGGCAGATAGCTGAGTAGGTATATCTTACCTATAGGTATACCTATAGGTAGGTAAGTAGGTATTCAGTTGGATATATTAGTAGGTAGGTAGGTAAAGATGTATGTAGGTATATATGTATACATGTAGGTAGGTAGGTAGATAAGTATGTATGTATATGGTAGGTATGTAGTTATGTAGGTAGGAATGTATGTATAGGTAGGTTGGTAGGTAAGTAGGTAGATACGTAGGGATATATGTAGTTAGGTAATTATATAGGTATGGAGGTAGGTATAAAGTTAGGTAGATAGGTAGTTAGGAGGTAGGTAAATAGGTTGGTAGATGATTATAGGTAGATGATTATAAAGTTAGGTAGAAAGGTATATATATATATATATATATATATATATATATAGTTATATATGTATTTAGGTAGGTAGATAGGTATATATATATATATATATATATATAGTTAAATAGATTTGTAGGTATGTAGTTAGATAGGTAGATGAATACATGTAGGTAAGTAGGTAGGTAGATATGTAGGTAGTTAGGTAGGTATTCAGTTAGATAGGTTATTAGGAAGAGAGGTAAAAAGGAATATATATATATATATATATATATATATATAGGTAGGTACAGGTATGTAGTTAGGTAGATTGTAGGTAGGTATTCAGTTCGATAGGTTGGTAGGTAGGTAGGTAAGGAGGTAGATATGTATATATGTGGTAGATATGTAAGTAGGTATATATATATATAGGTAGGTATGTAGGTAGGTAGATAAGTAGGTAGATATGAAGATATGTAGTTAGTATGTAGGTAGGTATGTATATAAGTATGTATATAGGTAATTAAGTATGTAGGTAGTAGGTAGATAGGTAGTTAGGGGGTAGGTAGGTTGGTAGGTATATAGGTAAGGTAGTAGGTAAGTAGGTAGATATATAAGTAGGTAGATAGATAGTTAAGGGGTAGGTAGGTTGGTAGGTAGTTAGGTAAGGAGGTAGGTAAGTAGGTAGGTAATCAGTTAGATAATAGGTAGGTATGTAGTTATATAGGTAGGTAGGTAGGTAGTTAGGTAAATATGTAGGTAAGTAGGTAGACATATATATATATATATATATATATATATATATATATTTAGGTAGGTAACTAGGTAGGTAAGTAGGTATTCAGTTATATAAGTGTTTAGGTAGTTAGGTAATGAGGTAGGGAGGTATATATGTATACATGTAGGTATATATATATACATATATATATATATATATATATATATATATATATATATATATATATAGGTAGGTAGGTAGGTATGTAATTAGGTAGGACAGTATGTATATAGGTATGTAGGTAGGTATACAGGTATGAATATAGATATGTAGTTAGGTTGGTAGGTGGTAGGTAGTAATGTAGATGGATAGTCAGGTAGTTAGGAATGTAAGGGTGTAGGTAGGTATACATGTATACATGTAGGTAGGTAGATAAATAGATATTTAGTTAGATGTGTAGGTATATATGTAAATAGGTAGGTTGGTAGGTAGTTAGGTAAATAGGTAGGTAAGTAGGTAGGTATTCAGTTATATAGTAGTTAGGTAGGTAGTTAAGGAGTAGGTATATAGGTAGGTAGATAGGTAGTTAGGTGGTAGGTAGGTTGGTAGGTATATAGGTAAGGTAGTAGGTAAGTAGGTAGATATATAAGTAGGTAGATAGATAGTTAAGGGGTAGGTAGGTTGGTAGGTAGTTAGGTAAGGAGGTAGGTATATATATATACAGGTAGGTAAGTAAGTAGGTAAATATGTAGGTAAGTAGGTAGACATATATATATATATATATATATATATATATATATATATATATATATAGGTAGTTAGTCAGCTAAGTAATCAGTTAGGTAAATAGGTAGGTAAATAGGTAGGTAGATAGGTAGGTAAGTAGGTAGGAATCAGTTACATATGTAGGTAGGCAGCTAGGTAGGTAGGTATATATGTATATATGTAAGTACTTAGGTAGGTAGGTAAGTATACATATAGGTATATAGGTAGGTAGTAGATAGGTATGTAGTATATTGGTAAGTAGGTAGGTAATCAGTTAGATAATAGGTAGGTATGTAGTTATATAGGTAGGTAGCTGGATATGTTTGTAGATATGTAGTTAGGAGGTAGGTATGTCGGTATGTAGTTAGTTAGGTAGGTAGGTAGTTAGGTAAATATGTAGGTAAGTAGGTAGACATATATATATATATATATATATATATATATATATATATATATATATATAGGTAGTTAGTCAGCTAGGTAAGTAGGTATGTAATCAGTTAGGTAAATAGGTAGGTAAATAGGTAGGTATGTAGGTAGGTAGTTGGTAGTTAGGGAATAGGTAGGTAATCAGTTAGAACGTAGGTAGATAAATAAGTAGGAAAGTAAATAGTTAGGTAGATAGGTAGGTAGATAAGTAGGTAGGTAAGTAGGTAGGTAAGTAAGTAGGTAATAAGTTAGAACGTAGGTAGGTAAGTAGTTATATATGTAGGTAGGTAGCTAGGTAGGTAGGTATATATGTATATATGTAAGTAAGTAGGTAGATAGGTAGTTAGTAGATAGGTATGTGGTATAAAGGTAAGTATGTATATATAGGTAGGTATGTAGATAGGTAGTCAGATAGGTAGTTGGTTGTTATTCAGTTATATATGTTGGTAGGTAGGTAGGTAATACGGTAGGTAGGTATATATGTGATAGAGAGGTACGTAGGTATATATATATATATAGGTGGGTATACAGGTAGGTAGTTAGGTAGGTAGATAGGAAGATATGTAGTTAGTAGGTAGGTAGGTATTTATATAGGTATATATGTAGATAGGTAGATATGGGGTAGGTTGGTAGTTAGATTTATTGGTAAATAGGTGTGTAGGTAGATATATATATATATATATATATATATATATTGTTATATATAACTGTCTGTGTGGCTCAGTGGCTAAGGCGTCAGACACAAAAGCAGTAGGACACGGGTTCGACCCTCGTCCGGACCATTAATTAATTTTATAAAATAGGTCTTAAAATATTATTTAGAAGTGATCTTATATAATTGTGTATAAATAAATGATCGGCTCTCGTTAAAACCATGGATGCCTTAACATGAGAGCGGCTTCGAAGGGACATTAGAGCCATATGTGGTTATAAGTGAAAACTTCATCTAAGTTCCTAGATGGGATGAGAGGACTCCACCAAATAAAAATAACAATAACAATATATATATATATATATATATATATATATATATACGTATATTATAGGTAGGAAGCTAGGTATTCAGTTAGATACGTTGTTAGGTATTTTGGTAAGGAGGTAGGTAAGTAGTTGCTAGGTAGTAGATAGGTAGGTAGGTAAGTATATAGGTAGGCCGGTAGATAGTTAGACAGGTAGTAGGTAAGTATTCAGTTAGATAGGTTGGTAGGTAGGTTGTTAAGGAGTTAGGTTTTAATTATTAGTTGTTGACGGTATGTATGTATACATATATGTATGTATGTATGTATGTAGGTAGTTATATATGTATGTATGTATGTATGTATGTAGGTAGGTAGATATGTAATATGTAGATAGTAGGTAGATAGGTAATTGGGGGTATGTTGGTAGTTAGATATATTGGTAGGTAGGTATGTAGGTAGGTATTCAGTTATATAGTAGGTAGGTAGGCAGATAGATATGCAGGTAGGTATTTATATAGTAAGGGGATAGGTAGGTTGGTAGGTATTTAGGTAAGGAGGAAAGTAGATAGTTAGGTAAATAGGTAGGTGAGTAAGTAAGTATTTAGTTATATAGTAGGTAGGTAGGTTGGTAGGTAAGGAGGTAGGTAGGTAGGTAAGTAGTTAAGTAAATAAGTAGGTAAATTGGTAGGTATACAGTTATATAGTATGTAGGTAGGCAATTATATAGGTAGGTAGTTAGGTAGGTGGCTAGGTAGTAGGTAGGTAGGTAGATATGTATTTAGGTAGATAGGAATTTAAGTAGGTAAGGACTCCTTACTAAGGAGGTAGGTAGGTATATATGTATACATATGTGTAAATACATAGATAAGTATTTAGTTAGATAGGTAAGTAGGTATGTATTCAGTTATATAGTAGGTAGGTAGGTAGGTAGATAGGTAGGTAGGTAGGTATATAGTTAGGGGATAGGTAGGTTGGTAGGTATTTAGGTAAGGAGGTAGGTAGGTAAATAGGTAAATAGGTATGTGTATATATACATATATATATATATATATAGGTAAGTAGGTAGGTAATCAGTTATATAGTATGTAGGTAAGTAGTTATACAGGTAGAGAGGTATGTAGTTAGGTTAGCAGGTAGGTAGTTAGGAGGTAGGTAGTTAGGTAGGTAAGTAGGTAGGTAATCCGTTAGGTAGTAGGTATGTATGTAGGTAAGTTAGTAAGTATTTAGTTATATAGTAGGTAGGTAGGTAGGGAGTCAGATATATAGGTAGTTAGATAAATAGGTAGGTAAATAGGTAGGTATTCAGTTATATAGTAGGTAGTAGGCAGTTAGATATGTAGGTAGGTAGTTATGGGGTAGGTAGGTTGGTAGGTATATAGGTAAGTAAAGAGGTAGGTAAATTGGTAGGTATACAGTTATATAGTATGTAGGTAGGCAATTATATAGGTAGATAGTTAGGTAGGTAGGTTGGTAGGTATATAGGTAAGGAGGTAGGCAGCTAGGAAAGTAGGTAATTAGTTAGATAGGTATGTAGGTATGTAGTTAGGTTGGTAGGTAGGTGGTAGGTAGATATGTATATAGGTAGGTAAGTAGGTAGGTAGGTAACTAGGTAGGTAGGTAAGTAGGTAGATAATATGTTAGGTAGTAGGTAGGTATGTAGTTATATAGGTAGGTAGGTAGGCAGCTAGGAAAGTAGGTAGGTAATTAGTTAGATAGTAGGTAGGTAGGTAGTTAGATAAGTATGTAGGTATGTAGTTAGGTTGGTAGGTAGGTGGTAGGTAGATATGTATATAGGTAGATAGGAATTTAAGTAGGTAAGGACTCCTTACTAAGGAGGTAGGTAGGTATATATGTATACATATATGTAAATAAATAGATAAGTATTTAGTTATATAGGTAAGTAGATAGGTAGGCTGTTAGATATGTAGGTAGGTAAGTAGATAGTTAGGGGATAGGTAGGTTGGTAGGTATTTAGGTAAGGAGGTAGGTAGGTAGTTAGGTAAATAGGTAGGTGTAGATAGACAAATATATATATATATATATAGGTAAGTAGGTAGGTAATCAGTTATATAGTATATAGGTAAGTAGTTATATAAGTATGTAGGTAGGTAGATATATAGGTAGGTATTCAGATATATATAGAGGTTGGTAGGTAGTTAGATAATTAGGTAGGTAGGTAGTTACGAGGTAAATAGGTTGTTAGGTAGTTAGGTAAGGAGGTAGGTAGGTAGGTAGTTAGTTAAATAGGTAGGTAAGTAAGTAGATATATATATATATATATATATATATATACAGCTAACTAGGTAAGTAGGTATTAAGTTAGAAAGGTAGGTAGATAGTTTTTAGGTATTCAGTTATATAGGTTAGTAGTTATGTAGTTATTAGGTTAGGACGGTATGTATATATATGTTGGTAGGTATATATGTATATAGGTAGGTATGTAGGTAGGTATGTAAATAGACAGGTATGTATATAGGTAATTAGTCAGGTAGTTATGTAGGTTGGTCGGTATGTCATAGGTAGATAGTATGGTAGGTAATTAGTTATACAGGTAGTTAGGAAGATAGATAGGTAGGTAGGTATGCAGTTAGACATATATATATATATATATAGGTAGGTAGGCAGCTATGCAGATTTATAGGAATGCAGTAATGTAGGTAGGTAGATAGATAGATAGATAACCAGGTAGGCAAGTAGGTATACATGTATACATGTTGGTTTTTATGTAGATAGGTAGATAAGTAGATAGGTAGGTAATGATGTGGGTAGTAAAGTAGATAAATATGTTTATATGTAGGTAAATAAGTAGGTAGATAGGTATTTAGGTATACATATATGTAAGTAGGTAGGTAAGTTTATAGATATGAAATTAGTTAGATAGATTTGGAGGTAGATATATAGATATAGGTGGGTAGATAGATATGTAGGTGGTTTGTATATATATATATATATATATATATAGGTTAGTAGGTAGGTAAGTATATGGGTTGGAGGTTGGTGGTAGTTATGTAGGTAGATTGGTAGGTAGGTAGTTAGAATATAATATAATGTTATAGATAATCAAGTGACACTATTAAGAATATCGATATCCACAATTTTACAAATCGGAGATTTCTAAACTAAATTTATAAATTCAACTATTCGAAGATTTCGACATATTATATAATCATACATTTTTACATCAATAAATAGAACATCACATATTGAGAATGAGTACATCTAGTTCCTTTATTAATATATCTAATGTTAGACATGCTATTTGAAATTAACAGCTCAAGTTTCTTTATTTACATTCTTTGTTGCCACCTGTAACATTTTATAAATTCTCAATTGTATGAGAGTGATAGCGCTTGGAACATCACAAGAGAGAAAAAGAAGCTAACGGTTATTATATAACAATTATGAATAAGTTTATATATTAAATATGTGTATTATATATATTAATAATTCATAAGTATTATTTCAATAATATTATTCAGTATATATTAGAATAATTCATAAAATAATATATTATATTCATGAAATAAAATAATCAAAATGATTAATAATACGTATATATATATATATATATATATATATATATATATATATATAGTATACTATATTTATTGTATACTAATAAATATAAATATAATAATATTATATATTTATTGTATAGGAAAAAAAAGAAAAAAAGAACATTTTCAAGTGTAACGAGTGAAAAAAAAGAAAAGAAAAAAGAACACATCTTATAGATGATCATGAATAAAAAGAAATATAGATTTAGGTTAATATTTAACTATTATAATTAAGTTTAGCATATTATATTATTATTTCATATTTTATTAATCATAAATTTAAATATAATAATATTATATATTTATTGTATAGGACCAAAAAGAAAAAAAATAACATTTTCGAGTGTGAAGAATTTAAAGAAATAAAAGAAAAAAAGAACATATCCTATAGATGTTCAAGACAAAAATAAATAAAGAATTAGGTTAATATTTAACTATTATAATTAAGTTTAGAATATTATATTTGTATTACATATTTTATTAATCATAAGTATACATATAGTAATATTATATGTAATACTATATTTATTGTCTGATAATTCATAAATATAAATATAATAATATTATATATATTGTATAGGACCAAAAAGAAAAAAAAAGAACATTTTCAAGTGTGAAGAATTTAAAGAAATAAAAGAAAAAGAACATACCTTATTGATGTTCAAGAATAAAAAGAAATATAGAATTAGGTTAATATTTAACTATTATAATTAAGTTTAACATATTATATTTTTAGTACATATTTTATTAATCATAAGTATACATATAGTAATATTATATGTAATACTATATTATTGTCTAATAATTCATAAATATAAATATAATAATATTATATATTTATTGTATAGGAACAAAAAGAAAAAAAGAACATTTTCAAGTATAACGAGTGAAAAAAAAGAAAATAAAAAAGAACACATCCTATAGATGTTCAGGAATAAAAAGAAATATAGAATTAGGTTAATATTTAATTATTATAATTAAGTTTAGCATATTATATTATTATTACATATTTTATTAATCATAAATATAAATATAATAATGTTATATATTTATTGTATAGGACCAAAAAGAAAAAAAGAACATTTTCAAGTGTAAAGAGTGAAAAATAAGAAAAGAAAAAAAGAACATATCCTATAGATGTTCAAGGCAAAAAGAAATAAAGAATTAGGTTAATATTTAACTATTATAATTAAGTTTAGCATATTATATTTTTATTTCATATTTTATTAATCATAAATATAAATATAATAATATTATATATTTATTGTATAGGACCAAAAAGAAAAAAAATAACATTTTCGAGTGTGAAGAATTTAAAGAAATAAAAGAAAAAAAGAACATATCCTATAGATGTTCAAGACAAAAATAAATAAAGAATTAGGTTAATATTTAACTATTATAATTAAGTTTAGAATATTATATTTGTATTACATATTTTATTAATCATAAGTATACATATAGTAATATTATATGTAATACTATATTTATTGTCTGATAATTCATAAATATAAATATAATAATATTATATATTTATTGTATAGGACCAAAAAGAAAAAAGAATATTTTCAAGTGTGAAGAATTTAAAGAAATAAAAGAAAAAGAACATATCTAATAGATGTTCAAGAATAAAAAGAAATATAGAATTAGGTTAATATTTAACTATTATAATTAAGTTTAGCATATTATATTATTATTACATATTTTATTAATCATAAATATAAATATAATAATGTTATATATTTATTGTATAGGACCAAAAAGAAAAAAAGAACATTTTCAAGTGTAAAGAGTGAAAAATAAGAAAAGAAAAAAAGAACATATCCTATAGATGTTCAAGGCAAAAAGAAATAAAGAATTAGGTTAATATTTAACTATTATAATTAATTTTAGCATATTATATTATTATTACATATTTTATTAATCATAAATATAAATATAATAATATTATATATTTATTGTATAGGACCAAAAAGAAAAAAAGAACATTTTCAAGTGTAAAGAGTGAAAAATAAGAAAAGAAAAAAGAACATATCCTATAGATGTTCAAGGCAAAAAGAAATAAAGAATTAGGTTAATATTTAACTATTATAATTAAGTTTAGCATATTATATTTTTATTACATATTTTATTAATCATAAATATAAATATAATAATATTATATGTAATACTATTTTTATAGTCTGATAATTCATAAATATAAATATAATAATATTATATATTTATTGTATAGGACCAAAAAGAAAAAAAAAAAAGAACATTTTCAAGTGTAAAGAATTTAAAGAAATAAAAGAAAAAGAACATATCCTATAGATGTTCAAGAATAAAAAGAAATATAGAATTAGGTTAATATTTAACTATTATAATTAAGTTTAGCATATTATATTTTTATTACATATTTTATTAATCATAAGTATACATATAGTAATATTATATGTAATACTATATTTATTGTCTGATTATTCACAAATATAAATATAATAATATTATATATTTATTGTAAAGGACCAAAAAGAAAAAAAAAGAACCTTTTCAAGTGTGAAGAATTTAAAGAAATAAAAAAAGAACATAGGTGATAGTGATATATAACCTATCCTATATATGTTCAAGGCAAAAAGAAATAAAGAATTAGGTTAATATTTAACTATTATAATTAAGTTTAGCATATTATATTTTTAGTACATATTTTATGAATCATAAATATAAATATAATAATGTTATATATTTATTGTAGGACCAAAAAGAAAAAAAGAACATTTTCAAGTGTAATGAGTGAAAAATAAGAAAAGAAAAAAAGAACATATCCTATAGATGTTCAAGGCAAAAAGAAATAAAGAATTAGGTTAATATTTAACTATTATAATTAAGTTTAGCATATTATATTTTTATTACATATTTTATTAATCATGAATATAAATATAATAATATTATATATTTATTGTATAGGACTAAAAAGAAAAAAAAATAACATTTTCGAGTGTGAAGAATTTAAAGAAATAAAAGAAAAACAGAACATATCCTATAGATTTTTAAGACAAAAAGAAATAAAGAATTAGGTTAATATTTAACTATTATAATTAAGTTTAGCATATTATATTTTTATTACATATTTTATTAATCATAAGTATACATATAGTAATATTATATGTAATACTATATGTATTGTCTGATAATACATAAATATAAATATAATAATGTTATATATTTATTGTATAGGACCTAAAAGAAAAAAAGAACATTTTCAAGTGTAACGAGTGAAAAAAAAGAAAAGAAAAAAGAACACATCCTAAAGATGTTCAAGAATAAAAAGTAATATAGAATTATGTTAATATTTAACTATTATAATTAAGTTTAGCATATTATATTTTTATTACATATGTTATTAATCATAAATATAAATATAATAATATTATATATTTATTGTATAGGACCTAAAAGAAAAAAAGAACATTTTCAAGTGTAACGAGTGAAAAAAAAGAAAAGAAAAAAGAACACATCCTATAGATGTTCAAGAATAAAAAGAAATATAGAATTGGGTTAATATTTAACTATTATAATTAAGTTTAGCATATTATATTTTAATTACATATTTTATTAATCATAAGTATACATATAGTAATATTAAATGTAATACTATATTTATTGTCTGATAATTCATAAATATAAATATAATAATATCATATATTTATTGTATAGGACCAAAAAGAAAAAAAAGAACATTTTCAAGTGTGAAGAATTTATAGAAATAAAAGAATATATCCTATAGATGTTCAAGAATACAAAGAAATATAGAATTAGGTTAATATTTAACTATTATAATTAAGTTTAGCATATTATATTTTTATTTCATATTTTATTAATCATAAATATAAATATAATAATATTATATATATATTATATAGGACCAAAAAGAAAAAAAATAAGATTTTCGTTAAGTGTGAAGAATTTAAAGAAATAAAAGAAAAAGAACATATCCTATAGATGTTCAAGAATAAAATGAAATATAGAATTAGGTTAATATTTAACTATTATAATTAAGTTTAGCATATTATATTTTTATTACATATTTTATTAATCATAAATATAAATATAATAATATTATATATTTATTGTATAGGACCTAAAAGAAAAAAAGAACATTTTCAAGTGTAACGAGTGAAAAAAAGAAAAGAAAAAAGAACACATCCTATAGATGTTCAAGAATAAAAAGAAATATAGAATAAGGTTAATATTTAACTATTATAATTAAGTTTAGCATATTATATTTTTATTACATATTTTATTAATCATAAGTATACATATAGTAATATTATATATAATACTATATTTATTGTCTGATTATTCACAAATATAAATATAATAATATTATATATTTATTGTATAGGACCAAAAAGAACAAAAAAGAACATTTTCAAGTGTGAAGAATTTAAAGAAATAAAAGAAAAAGAACATATCCTATAGATGTTCAAGAATAAAATGAAATATAGAATTAGGTTAATATTTAACTATTATAATTAAGTTTAGCATATTATATTTTTATTACATATTTTATTAATCATAAATATAAATATAATAATATTATATATTTATTGTATAGGACCTAAAAGAAAAAAAGAACATTTTCAAGTGTAACGAGTGAAAAAAAGAAAAGAAAAAAGAACACATCCTATAGATGTTCAAGAATAAAAAGAAATAAAGAATTAGGTTAATATTTAACTATTATAATTAAGTTTAGCATATTATATTTTTATTACATATTTTATTAATCATAAGTATACATATAGTAATATTATATATAATACTATATTTATTGTCTGATTATTCAAAAATATAAATATAATAATATTATATATTTATTGTATAGGACCAAAAAGAACAAAAAAGAACCTTTTAAAGTGTGAAGAATTTAAAGAAATAAAAGAAAAAGAACATATCCTATAGATGTTCAAGAATAAAATGAAATATTGAATTAGGTTAATATTTAACTATTATAATTAAGTTTAGCATATTATATTTTATTACATATTTTATTAATCATAAGTATACATATAGTAATATTATATGTAATATTATATTTATTGTCTGATAATTCATAAACATAAATATAATAATATTATATATTTATTGTATAGGACCAAAAAAGAAAAAAAGAATATTTTCAAGTGTAAAGAGTGAACAAAAATAAAAGAAAATAAGTATATATCGTATAGATGTTCAAGACAAAAAGAAATTAAGAATTAGGTTAATATTTAATTATTATAATTAAGTTTAGCATATTATATTTTTAATGCATATTTTATTAATCATAAATATAAATATAATAATATTATATATTTATTGTATAGGACCTAAAAGAAAAAAAGAACATTTTCAAGTGTAACGAGTGAAAAAAAAGAAAAGAAAAAAGAACACATCCTAAAGATGTTCAAGAATAAAAATAAATATAGCATTATGTTAATATTTAACTATTATAATTAAGTTTAGCATATTATATTTTTATTACATATGTTATTAATCATAAATATAAATATAATAATATTATATATTTATTGTATAGGACCTAAAAGAAAAAAAGAACATTTTCAAGTGTAACGAGTGAAAAAAAAGAAAAGAAAAAAGAACACATCCTATAGATGTTCAAGAATAAAAAGAAATATAGAATTGGGTTAATATTTAACTATTATAATTAAGTTTAGCATATTATATTTTAATTACATATTTTATTAATCATAAGTATACATATAGTAATATTAAATGTAATACTATATTTATTGTCTGATAATTCATAAATATAAATATAATAATATCATATATTTATTGTATAGGACCAAAAAGAAAAAAAAGAACATTTTCAAGTGTGAAGAATTTAAAGAAATAAAAGAATATATCCTATAGATGTTCAAGAATACAAAGAAATATAGAATTAGGTTAATAATTAACTATTATAATTAAGTTTAGCATATTATATTTTTATTTCATATTTTATTAATCATAAATATAAATAATATAATAATATTATATATATATTATATAGGACCAAAAAGAAAAAAAATAAGATTTTCAAGTGTGAAGAATTTAAAGAAATAAAAGAAAAAGAACATATCCTATAGATGTTCAAGAATAAAATGAAATATAGAATTAGGTTAATATTTAATTATTATAATTAAGTTTAGCATATTATATTTTTATTACATATTTTATTAATCATAAGTATACATATAGTAATATTATATGTAATACTATATGTATTGTCTGATAATACATAAATATAAATATAATAATATTATATATTTATTGTATAGGACCAAAAAAAAAAAAATAACATTTTCGAGTGTGAAGAATTTAAAGAAATAAAAGAAAAAAAGAACACATCCTATAGATGTTCAAGAATAAAAAGAAATATAGAATTAGGTTAATATTTAACTATTATAATTAAGTTTAGCCTATTATATTTTATTACATATTTTATTAATCATAAATATAAATATAATAATATTATATATATATTATATAGGACCAAAAAGAAAAAAAATAAGATTTTCAAGTGTGAAGAATTTAAAGAAATAAAAGAAAAAGAACATATCGTATAGATGTTCAAGACTAAAAAGAAATATAGAATAAGGTTAATATTTAACTATTATAATTAAGTTTAGCATATTATATTTTTATTACATATTTTATTAATCATAAGTATACATATAGTAATATTATATATAATACTATATTTATTGTCTGATTATTCACAAATATAAATATAATAATATTATATATTTATTGTATAGGACCAAAAAGAAAAAAAAAGAACCTTTTCAAGTGTGAAGAATTTAAAGAAATAAAAGAAAAAGAACATATCCTATAGATGTTCAAGAATAAAATGAAATATAGAATTAGGTTAATATTTAACTATTATAATTATGTTTAGCATATTATATTTTATTACATATTTTATTAATCATAAGTATACATATAGTAATATTATATGTAATATTATATTTATTGTCTGATAATTCATAAACATAAATATAATAATATTATATATTTATTGTATAGGACCAAAAATAAAAAAAGAACATTTTCAAGTGTAAAGAATGAAAAATAAGAAAAGAAAAAAGAACATATCCTATAGATATTCAAGGCAAAAATAAATAAAGAATTAGGTTAATATTTAACTATTATAATTAAGTTTAGCATATTATATTTTTATTACATATTTTATTAATCATAAATATAAATATAATAATATTATATATTTATTGTACAGGACCAAAAAGAAAAAAAATAACATTTTCGAGTGCGAAGAATTTAAAGAAATAAAAGAAAAAAAGAACATATCCTATAGATGTTCACGAATAAAAAGAAATATAGAATTAGGTTAATATTTAACTATTATAATTAAGTTTAGCATATTATATTTTTATTACATATTTTATTAATCATAAGTATACATATAGTAATATTATATGTAATACTATATTTATTGTCTGATTATTCACAAATATAAATATAATAATATTATATATTTATTGTAAAGGACCAAAAAGAAAAAAAAAGAACCTTTTCAAGTGTGAAGAATTTAAAGAAATAAAAAAAGAACACAGGTGATAGTGATAGATAACCTATCCTATAGATGTTCAAGACTAAAAAGAAATATAGAATAAGGTTAATATTTAACTATTATAATTAAGTTTAGCATATTATATTTTTAGTACATATTTTATGAATCATAAATATAAATATAATAATGTTATATATTTATTGTAGGACCAAAAAGAAAAAAAGAACATTTTCATGTGTAATGAGTGAAAAATAAGAAAAGAAAAAAAGAACATATCCTATAGATGTTCAAGGCAAAAAGAAATAAAGAATTAGGTTAATATTTAACTATTATAATTAAGTTTAGCATATTATATTTTTATTACATATTTTATTAATCATGAATATAAATATAATAATATTATATATTTATTGTATAGGACTAAAAAGAAAAAAAATAACATTTTCGAGTGTGAAGAATTTAAAGAAATAAAAGAAAAACAGAACATATCCTATCGATTTTTAAGACAAAAAGAAATAAAGAATTAGGTTAATATTTAACTATTATAATTAAGTTTAGCATATTATATTTTTATTACATATTTTATTAATCATAAGTATACATATAGTAATATTATATGTAATACTATATTTATTGTCTGATAATACATAAATATAAATATAATAATGTTATATATTTATTGTATAGGACCTAAAAGAAAAAAAGAACATTTTCAAGTGTAACGAGTGAAAAAAAAGAAAAGAAAAAAGAACATATCCTATAGATGTTCAAGAATAAAAAGAAATATAGAATTAGGTTAATATTTAACTATTATAATTAAGTTTAGCCTATTATATTTTATTACATATTTTATTAATCATAAATATAAATATAATAATATTATATATATATTATATAGGACCAAAAAGAAAAAAATAAGATTTTCAAGTGTGAAGAATTTAAAGAAATAAAAGAAAAAGAACATATCGTATAAATGTTCAAGACTAAAAAGAAATATAGAATAAGGTTAATATTTAACTATTATAATTAAGTTTAGCATATTATATTTTTATTACATATTTTATTAATCATAAGTATACATATAGTAATATTATATATAATACTATATTTATTGTCTGATTATTCACAAATATAAATATAATAATATTATATATTTATTGTATAGGACCAAAAAGAAAAAAAAAGAACCTTTTCAAGTGTGAAGAATTTAAAGAAATAAAAGAAAAAGAACATATCCTATAGATGTTCAAGAATAAAATATAGAATTAGGTTAATATTTAACTATTATAATTAAGTTTAGCATATTATATTTTATTACATATTTTATTAATCATAAGTATACATATAGTAATATTATATGTAATATTATATTTATTGTCTGATAATTCATAAACATAAATATAATAATATTATATATTTATTGTATAGGACCAAAAAAGAAAAAAAGAATATTTTCAAGTGTAAAGAGTGAACAAAAATAAAAGAAAATAAGTATATATCGTATAGATGTTCAAGACAAAAAGAAATTAAGAATTAGGTTAATATTTAACTATTATAATTAAGTTTAGCATATTATATTTTTATTTCATATTTCATTAATCATAATTATATATATAGTAATATTATATATATATATATATATATATATATTGTATACTATATTTATTGTAAAATAATTCATAAATATAAATATAATAATATTATATATTTATTATATAGGACCAAAAAGAAAAAAAATAATATTTTCGAGTGTGAAGAATTTAAAGAAATAAAAGAAAATGAATATATCCTATAGATGTTCAAGAATAAAATAAAATATAGAATTAGGTTAATATTTAACTATTATAATTAAGTTTAGCATATTATATTTTATTACATATTTTATTAATCATAAGTATACATATAGTAATATTATATGTAATATTATATTTATTGTCTGATAATTCATAAATATAAATATAATAATATTATATATTTATTGTATAGGACCAAAAAGAAAAAAAAGAACATTTTCAAGTGTGAAGAATTTAAAGAAATAAAAGAAAATGAATATATCCTATAGATGTTCAAGAATAAAAAAGAAATATAGAATTAGGTTAATATTTAACTATTATAAATAATTTAGCATATTATATTTTTATTACATATTTTATTAATCAATAAATATAAATATAATAATATTATATATTTATTGTATAGGACCAAAAAGAAAAAAAATAACATTTTCAAGTGTAAAGAGTGAAAAATAAGAAAAGAAAAAAAGAACATATCATATAGATGTTCAAGGCAAAAAGAAATAAAGAATTAGGTTAATATTTAACTATTATAATTAAGTTTAGCATATTATATTTTTATTACATATTTTATTAATCATAAGTTTACATATAGTAATATTATATATAATACTATATTTATTGTCTGAATATAAATATAATAATATTATATATTTGTTGTATAGGACCAAAAAGAAAAAAAGAACATTTTCAAGTGTAACGAGTGAAAAAAAAGAAAATAAAAAAGAACATATCCTATAGATGTTCAAGAATAAAAAGAAATATAGAATTAGGTTAATATTTAACTATTATAATTAAGTTTAGCATATTATATTTTTATTACATATTTTATTAATTATAAGTATACATATAGTAATATTATAAGTAATACTATATGTATTGTCTGATAATACATAAATATAAATATAATAATGTTATTTATTTATTGTATAGGACCAAAAAGAAAAAAAGAACATTTTCAAGTGTAAAGAGTGAAAAATAAGAAAAGAAAAAAAGAACATATCCTATAGATGTTCAAGGCAAAAAGAAATAAAGAATTAGGTTAATATTTAACTATTATAATTAAGTTTAGCATATTATATTTTTATTTCATATTTTATTAATCATAAATATAAATATAATAATATTATATATTTATTGTATAGGACCAAAAATAAAAAAAGAACATTTTCAAGTGTAAAGAATGAAAAATAAGAAAAGAAAAAAGAACATATCCTATAGATGTTCAAGGCAAAAATAAATAAAGAATTAGGTTAATATTTAACTATTATAATTAAGTTTAGCATATTATATTTTTATTACATATTTTATTAATCATAAATATAAATATAATAATATTATATATTTATTGTACAGGACCAAAAAGAAAAAAAATAACATTTTCGAGTGTGAAGAATTTAAAGAAATAAAAGAAAAAAAGAACATATCCTATAGATGTTCAAGACAAAAAGAAATAAAGAATTAGGTTAATATTTAACTATTATAATTAAGTTTAGCATATTATATTTTTATTACATATTTTATTAATCATAAGTATACATATAGTAATATTATATGTAATACTATTTTTATTGTCTGATAATTCATAAATATAAATATAATAATATTATATATTTATTGTATAGGACCAAAAAGAAAAAAAAAGAACATTTTCAAGCGTGAAGAATTTAAAGAAATAAAAGAAAAAGAACATATCCTATAGATGTTCAAGAATAAAAAGAAATATAGAATAAGGTTAATATTTAACTATTATAATTAAGTTTAGCATATTATATTTTTAGTACATATTTTATGAATCATAAATATAAATATAATAATATTATATATTTATTTATAGGACCTAAAAGAAAAAAAGAACATTTTCAAGTGTAACGAGTGAAAAAAAAGAAAAGAAAAAAGGACACATCCTATAAATGTTCAAGAATAAAAAGAAATATAGAATTAGGTTAATATTTAACTATTATAATTAAGTTTAGCATATTATATTTTTATTACATATTTTATTAATCATAAGTATACATATAGTAATATTATATGTAATACTATATGTATTGTCTGATAATACATAAATATAAATATAATAATGTTATATATTTATTGTATAGGACTAAAAAGAAAAAAAGAACATTTTCAAGTGTAACGAGTGAAAAAAAAGAAAAGAAAAAAGGACACATCCTATAGATGTTCAAGAATAAAAAGAAATATAGAATTATGTTAATATTTAACTATTATAATTAAGTTTAGCATATTATATTTTTATTTCATATGTTATTAATCATAAATATAAATATAATAATATTATATATTTATTGTATAGGACCTAAAAGAAAAAAAGAACATTTTCAAGTGTAACGAGTGAAAAAAAAGAAAAGAAAAAAGAACACATCCTATAAATGTTCAAGAATAAAAAGAAATATAGAATTGGGTTAATATTTAACTATTATAATTAAGTTTAGCATATTATATTTTAATTACATATTTTATTAATCATAAGTATACATATAGTAATATTAAATGTAATACTATATTTATTGTCTGATAATTCATAAATATAAATATAATAATATCATATATTTATTGTATAGGACCAAAAAGAAAAAAAAGAACATTTTCAAGTGTGAAGAATTTAAAGAAATAAAAGAATATATCCTATAGATGTTCAAGAATACAAAGAAATATAGAATTAGGTTAATATTTAACTATTATAATTAAGTTTAGCATATTATATTTTTATTTCATATTTTATTAATCATAAATATAAATATAATAATATTATATATATATTATATAGGACCAAAAAGAAAAAAAATAAGATTTTCAAGTGTGAAGAATTTAAAGAAATACAAGAAAAAGAACATATCCTATAGATGTTCAAGAATAAAATGAAATATAGAATTAGGTTAATATTTAACTATTATAATTAAGTTTAGCATATTATATTTTTATTACATATTTTATTAATCATAAATATAAATATAATAATATTATATATTTATTGTATAGGACCAAAAAGAAAAAAAATAACATTTTCGAGTGTGAAGAATTTAAAGAAATAAAAGAAAAAAAGAACATATCCTATAGATGTTCAAGACAAAAAGAAATAAAGAATTAGGTTAATATTTAATTATTATAATTAAGTTTAGCATATTATATTTTTATTACATATTTTATTAATCATAAATATAAATATAATAATATTATATATTTATTGTACAGGACCAAAAAGAAAAAAAATAACATTTTCAAGTGTAACGAGTGAAAAAAAAGAAAAGAAAAAAGAACACATCCTATAGATGTTCAAGAATAAAAATAAATATAGAATTAGGTTAATATTTAACTATTATAATTAAGTTTAGCATATTATATTTTTATTACATATTTTATTAATCATAAGTATACATATAATAATGTTATATATTTATTGTATAGGACCTAAAAGAAAAAAAGAACATTTTCGAGTGTAAAGAGTGAAAAAAAAGAAAAGAAAAAATAACATAACCTATAGATGTTCAAGAATAAAATGAAATATAGAATTAGGTTAATATTTAACTATTATAATTAAGTTTAGCATATTATATTGTTATTACATATTTTATTAATCATAAGTATACATATAGTAATATTATATTTAATACTATATTTATTGTCTAATAATTCATAAATGTAAATATAATAATGTTATATATTTATTGTATAGGACCAAAAAGAAAAAAAGAACATTTTCAAGTGTAAGGAGTGAAAAAAAAAAAAAGAACATATCCTATAGATGTTCAAGACAAAAAGAAATAAATAATTAGGTTAATATTTAATTATTATAATTAAGTTTAGCATATTATATTTTTATTTCATATTTTATTAATCATAAGTATATATATAGTAATATTATATATATATATATTGTATACTATATTTATTGTCTGATAATTCATAAATATAAATATAATAATATCATATATTTATTGTATAGGACCAAAAAGAAAAAAAAAGAACATTTTCAAGTGTAAAGAATTTAAAGAAATAAAAGAAAAAGAATATATACTATAGATGTTCAAGAATACAAAGAAATATAGAATTAGGTTAATATTTAACTATTATAATTAAGTTTAGCATATTATATTTTTATTTCATATTTTATTAATCATAAATATAAATATAATACTATTATATATTTATTATATAGGACCAAAAAGAAAAAAAATAATATTTTCGAGTGTGAAAAATTTAAAGAAATAAAAGAAAAAGAACATATCCTATAGATGTTCAAGAATAAAATGAAATATAGAATTAGGTTAATATTTAACTATTATAATTAAGTTTAGCATATTATATTTTATTACATATTTTATTAATCATAAATATACATATAGTAATATTATATGTAATATTATATTTATTGTCTGATAATTCATAAATATAAATATAATAATATTATATATTTATTGTATAGGACCAAAAAGAAAAAAAAAGAACATTTTCAAGTGTGAACAATTTAAAGAAATAAAAGAAAAAGAACATATCCTATAGATGTTCAAGAATAAAATGAAATATAGAATTAGGTTAATATTTAACTATTATAATTAAGTTTAGCATATTATATTGTTATTACATATTTTATTAATCATAAGTATACATATAGTAATATTATATTTAATACTATATTTATTGTCTAATAATTCATAAATGTAAATATAATAATGTTATATATGTATAGGACCAAAAAGAAAAAAAGAATATTTTCAAGTGTGAAGAATTCAAAGAAATAAAAGAAAAAAGAACATATCCTATAGATGTTCAAGACTAAAAAGAAATATAGAATTAGGTTAATATTTAACTATTATGATTAAGTTTAGTATATTATATTTTTGTTTCATATTTTATTAATCATAAATATAAATATAATAATATTATATATTTATTATATAGGACAAAAAAGAAAAAAAAAGAACATTTTCAAGTGTGAAGAATTCAAAGAAATAAAAGAAAAAGAATATATCCTATGGATGTTCAAGAATAAAAAGAAATATAGAATTAGGTTAATATTTAACTATTATAATTAAGTTTAGCATATTATATTTTTAGTACATATTTTATTAATCATAAATATAAATATAATAATGTTATATATTTATTGTATAGGACCAAAAAGAAAAAAAAGAACATTTTCGAGTGTGTGGAATTTAAAGAAATAAAAGAAAAAGAACATATCCTATAGATGTTCAAGAATAAAAAGAAATATAGAATTAGGTTAATATTTAACTATTATAATCAAGTTTAGCATATTATAATTAAGATTAGAATATTATATTTTTATTACATATTTTATTAATCATAAATATAAATATAATAATGTTATATATTTATTGTATAGGACCAACAAGAAAAAAAGAACATTTTCGAGTGTGAAGAATTTAAAGAAATAAAAGAAAAAAAGAACATTTTCAAGTGTGATGAATTTAAAGAAATAAAAGAAAAAGAACATATACTATAGATTTTCAAGAATAAAAAGAAATATAGAATTAGGTTAATATTTAACTATTATAATTAAGTTTAGCATATTATATTTTTATTTCATATTTTATTAATCATAAGTATATATATAGTAATATTATATATATATATATTGTATACTATATTTATTGTAAAATAATTCATAAATAAAAATATAATAATATTATATATTTATTATATAGGACCAAAAAGAAAAAAAGAACATTTTCAAGTGTGAAGAATTTAAAGAAATAAAAAAAGAACATAGGTGATAGTGATAGATGACCTATCCAATAAATGTTCAAGACTAAAAAGAAATATAGTATAAGGTTAATATGTAACTATTATAATTAAGTTTAGCATATTATATTTTTAGTACATATTTCATTAATCATAAGTATATATATAGCAATATTATATATATATATATTGTATACTATATTTATTGTAAAATAATACATAAATATAAATATAATAATATTATATATTTATTATATAGGACCAAAAAGAAAAAAATAACATTTTCAAGTGTGAATAATTTAAAGAAATAAAAAAAGAACATAGGTGATAGTGATATATGACCTATCCTATAGATGTTCAAGAATAAAAAGAAATAAAGAATTAGGTTAATATTTAACTATTATAATTAAGTTTAGCATATTATATTTTTATTACATATTTTATTAATCATAAGTATACATATAGTAATATTAAATGTTATACTATATTTATTGTCTGATAATTCATAAATATAAATATAATAATATCATATATTTATTGTATAGGACCAAAAAGAAAAAAAAGAATATTTTCAAGTGTGAAGAATTTAAAGAAATAAAAGAAAAAGAATATATCCTATAGATGTTCAAGAATACAAAGTAATATAGAATTAGGTTAATATTTAACTATTATAATTAAGTTTAGCATATTATATTTTTATTTCATATTTTATTAATCATAAATATAAATATAATAATATTATATATTTATTATATAGGACCAAAAAGAAAAAAAATAATATTTTCGAGTGTGAAGAATTTAAAGAAATAAAAGAAAAAGAACATATCCTATAGATGTTCAAGAATAAAATAAAATATAGAATTAGGTTAATATTTAACTATTATAATTAAGTTTAGCATATTATATTTTATTACATATTTTATTAATCATAAGTATACATATAGTAATATTATATGTAATATTATATTTATTGTCTGATAATTCATAAATATAAATATAATAATATTATATATTTATTGTATAGGACCAAAAAGAAAAAAAAAGAACATTTTCAAGTGTGAAGAATTTAAAGAAATAAAAGAAAAAGAACATATCCTATAGATGTTCAAGAATAAAATGAAATATAGAATTAGGTTAATATTTAACTGTTATAATTAAGTTTAGCATATTATATTTTTATTACATATTTTATTAATCATAAGTATACATATAGTAATATTAAATGTTATACTATATTTATTGTCTGATAATTTATAAATATAAATATAATAATATAATATATTTATTGTATAGGACCAAAAAGAAAAAAAAGAACAATTTCAAGTGTGAAGAATTTAAAGAAATAAAAGAAAAAGAATATATCCTATAGATGTTCAAGAATACAAAGTAATATAGAATTAGGTTAATATTTAACTATTATAATTAAGTTTAACATATTATATTTTTAGTACATATTTTATTAATCATAAGTATACATATAATAATGTTATATATTTATTGTATAGGACCAAAAAGAAAAAAAGAACATTTTCGAGTGTAAAGATGAAAAAAAAGAAAAGAAAAAAGAACATATCCTATAGATGTTCAAGAATAAAAAGAAATAAAGAATTAGGTTAATATTTAACTATTATAATTAAGTTTAACATATTATATTTTTAGTACAAATTTTATTAATCATAAGTATACATATAGTAATATTATATGAAATACTATATTTATTGTCTGATAATTCATAAATATAAATATAATAATATTATATATTTATTGTATAGGACCAAAAAGAAAAAAAAAGAACATTTTCAAGTGTGAAGAATTTAAAGAAATAAAATAAAAAGAACATATCCTATAGATGTTCAAGAATAACATGAAATATAGAATTAGGTTAATATTTAACTATTATAATTAAGTTTAGCATATTATATTGTTATTACATATTTTATTAATCATAAGTATACATATAGTAATATTATATTTAATACTATATTTATTGTCTAATAATTCATAAATGTAAATATAATAATGTTATATATGTATAGGACCAAAAAGAAAAAAAGAATATTTTCAAGTGTAAAGAGTGAAAACAAAGAAAAGAAAAAAGAACATATCCTATAGATGTTCAAGACTAAAAAGAAATATAGAATTAGGTTAATATTTAACTATTATAATTAAGTTTAGTATATTATATTTTTATTTCATATTTTATTAATCATAAATATAAATATAATAATATTATATATTTATTATATAGGACCAAAAAGAAAAAAAAAGAACATTTTCAAGTGTGAAGAATTCAAAGAAATAAAAGAAAAAGAATATATCCTATGGATGTTTAAGAATAAAAAGAAATATAGAATTAGGTTAATATTTAACTATTATAATTAAGTTTAGCATATTATATTTTTAGTACATATTTTATTAATCATAAATATAAATATAATAATGTTATATATTTATTGTATAGGACCAAAAAGAAAAAAAAGAACATTTTCGAGTGTGAAGAATTTAAAGAAATAAAAGAAAAAAAGAACATTTTCAAGTGTGATGAATTTAAAGAAATAAAAGAAAAAGAACATATACTATAGATTTTCAAGAATTAAAAGAAATATAGAATTATGTTAATATTTAACTATTATAATTAAGTTTAGCATATTATATTTTTATTTCATATTTTATTAATCATAAGTATATATATAGTAATATTATATATATATATATATATATATATTGTATACTATATTTATTGTAAAATAATTCATAAATATAAATATAATAATATTATATATTTATTATATAGGACCAAAAAGAAAAAAAGAACATTTTCGAGTGTGAAGAATTTAAAGAAATAAAAGAAAAAAAGAACATTTTTAAGTGTGATGAATTTAAAGAAATAAAAGAAAAAGAACATATACTATAGATTTTCAAGAATTAAAAGAAATATAGAATTAGGTTAATATTTAACTATTATAATTAAGTTTAGCATATTATATTTTTATTACATATTTTATTAATTATAAGTATACATATAGTAATATTATATGTAATATTATATTTATTGTCTGATAATTCATAAATATAAATATAATAATATTATATATTTATTGTATAGGACCAAAAAGAAAAAAAAAGAACATTATCAAGTGTGAAGAATTTAAAGAAATAAAAGAAAAAGAACATATCCTATAGAAGTTCAAGAATAAAAAGAAATATAGAATTAGGTTAATATTTAACTATTATAATTAATTTAGCATATTATATTTTTATTTCATATTTTATTAATCATAAGTATATATATAGTAATATTATATATATATATATATATATATTATATACTATATTTATTGTAAAATAATTCATAAATATAAATATAATAATGTTATATATTTATTGTATAGGACCAACAAGAAAAAAAGAACATTTTCGAGTGTGAAGAATTTAAAGAAATAAAAGAAAAAAAGAACATTTTCAAGTGTGATGAATTTAAAGAAATAAAAGAAAAAGAACATATACTATAGATTTTCAAGAATAAAAAGAAATATAGAATTAGGTTAATATTTAACTATTATAATTAAGTTTAGCATATTATATTTTTATTTCATATTTTATTAATCATAAGTATATATATAGTAATATTATATATATATATATTGTATACTATATTTATTGTAAAATAATTCATAAATAAAAATATAATAATATTATATATTTATTATATAGGACCAAAAAGAAAAAAAGAACATTTTCAAGTGTGAAGAATTTAAAGAAATAAAAAAAGAACATAGGTGATAGTGATAGATGACCTATCCAATAAATGTTCAAGACTAAAAAGAAATATAGTATAAGGTTAATATGTAACTATTATAATTAAGTTTAGCATATTATATTTTTAGTACATATTTCATTAATCATAAGTATATATATAGCAATATTATATATATATATATTGTATACTATATTTATTGTAAAATAATACATAAATATAAATATAATAATATTATATATTTATTATATAGGACCAAAAAGAAAAAAATAACATTTTCAAGTGTGAATAATTTAAAGAAATAAAAAAAGAACATAGGTGATAGTGATATATGACCTATCCTATAGATGTTCAAGAATAAAAAGAAATAAAGAATTAGGTTAATATTTAACTATTATAATTAAGTTTAGCATATTATATTTTTATTACATATTTTATTAATCATAAGTATACATATAGTAATATTAAATGTTATACTATATTTATTGTCTGATAATTCATAAATATAAATATAATAATATCATATATTTATTGTATAGGACCAAAAAGAAAAAAAAGAATATTTTCAAGTGTGAAGAATTTAAAGAAATAAAAGAAAAAGAATATATCCTATAGATGTTCAAGAATACAAAGTAATATAGAATTAGGTTAATATTTAACTATTATAATTAAGTTTAGCATATTATATTTTTATTTCATATTTTATTAATCATAAATATAAATATAATAATATTATATATTTATTATATAGGACCAAAAAGAAAAAAAATAATATTTTCGAGTGTGAAGAATTTAAAGAAATAAAAGAAAAAGAACATATCCTATAGATGTTCAAGAATAAAATAAAATATAGAATTAGGTTAATATTTAACTATTATAATTAAGTTTAGCATATTATATTTTATTACATATTTTATTAATCATAAGTATACATATAGTAATATTATATGTAATATTATATTTATTGTCTGATAATTCATAAATATAAATATAATAATATTATATATTTATTGTATAGGACCAAAAAGAAAAAAAAAGAACATTTTCAAGTGTGAAGAATTTAAAGAAATAAAAGAAAAAGAACATATCCTATAGATGTTCAAGAATAAAATGAAATATAGAATTAGGTTAATATTTAACTGTTATAATTAAGTTTAGCATATTATATTTTTATTACATATTTTATTAATCATAAGTATACATATAGTAATATTAAATGTTATACTATATTTATTGTCTGATAATTTATAAATATAAATATAATAATATAATATATTTATTGTATAGGACCAAAAAGAAAAAAAAGAACAATTTCAAGTGTGAAGAATTTAAAGAAATAAAAGAAAAAGAATATATCCTATAGATGTTCAAGAATACAAAGTAATATAGAATTAGGTTAATATTTAACTATTATAATTAAGTTTAACATATTATATTTTTAGTACATATTTTATTAATCATAAGTATACATATAATAATGTTATATATTTATTGTATAGGACCAAAAAGAAAAAAAGAACATTTTCGAGTGTAAAGATGAAAAAAAAGAAAAGAAAAAAGAACATATCCTATAGATGTTCAAGAATAAAAAGAAATAAAGAATTAGGTTAATATTTAACTATTATAATTAAGTTTAACATATTATATTTTTAGTACAAATTTTATTAATCATAAGTATACATATAGTAATATTATATGAAATACTATATTTATTGTCTGATAATTCATAAATATAAATATAATAATATTATATATTTATTGTATAGGACCAAAAAGAAAAAAAAAGAACATTTTCAAGTGTGAAGAATTTAAAGAAATAAAATAAAAAGAACATATCCTATAGATGTTCAAGAATAACATGAAATATAGAATTAGGTTAATATTTAACTATTATAATTAAGTTTAGCATATTATATTGTTATTACATATTTTATTAATCATAAGTATACATATAGTAATATTATATTTAATACTATATTTATTGTCTAATAATTCATAAATGTAAATATAATAATGTTATATATGTATAGGACCAAAAAGAAAAAAAGAATATTTTCAAGTGTAAAGAGTGAAAACAAAGAAAAGAAAAAAGAACATATCCTATAGATGTTCAAGACTAAAAAGAAATATAGAATTAGGTTAATATTTAACTATTATAATTAAGTTTAGTATATTATATTTTTATTTCATATTTTATTAATCATAAATATAAATATAATAATATTATATATTTATTATATAGGACCAAAAAGAAAAAAAAAGAACATTTTCAAGTGTGAAGAATTCAAAGAAATAAAAGAAAAAGAATATATCCTATGGATGTTTAAGAATAAAAAGAAATATAGAATTAGGTTAATATTTAACTATTATAATTAAGTTTAGCATATTATATTTTTAGTACATATTTTATTAATCATAAATATAAATATAATAATGTTATATATTTATTGTATAGGACCAAAAAGAAAAAAAAGAACATTTTCGAGTGTGAAGAATTTAAAGAAATAAAAGAAAAAAAGAACATTTTCAAGTGTGATGAATTTAAAGAAATAAAAGAAAAAGAACATATACTATAGATTTTCAAGAATTAAAAGAAATATAGAATTATGTTAATATTTAACTATTATAATTAAGTTTAGCATATTATATTTTTATTACATATTTTATTAATTATAAGTATACATATAGTAATATTATATGTAATATTATATTTATTGTCTGATAATTCATAAATATAAATATAATAATATTATATATTTATTGTATAGGACCAAAAAGAAAAAAAAAGAACATTTTCAAGTGTGAAGAATTTAAAGAAATAAAATAAAAAGAACATATCCTATAGATGTTCAAGACAAAAAGAAATAAATAATTAGGTTAATATTTAATTATTATAATTAAGTTTAGCATATTATATTTTTATTTCATATTTTATTAATCATAAGTATATATATAGTAATATTATATATATATATATATATATATATATATTGTATACTATATTTATTGTAAAATAATTCATAAATATAAATATAATAATATTATATATTTATTAAATAGGACCAAAAAGAAAAAAAGAACATTTTCGAGTGTGAAGAATTTAAAGAAATAAAAGAAAAAAAGAACATTTTTAAGTGTGATGAATTTAAAGAAATAAAAGAAAAAGAACATATACTATAGATTTTCAAGAATTAAAAGAAATATAGAATTAGGTTAATATTTAACTATTATAATTAAGTTTAGCATATTATATTTTTATTACATATTTTATTAATTATAAGTATACATATAGTAATATTATATGTAATATTATATTTATTGTCTGATAATTCATAAATATAAATATAATAATATTATATATTTATTGTATAGGACCAAAAAGAAAAAAAAAGAACATTATCAAGTGTGAAGAATTTAAAGAAATAAAAGAAAAAGAACATATCCTATAGAAGTTCAAGAATAAAAAGAAATATAGAATTAGGTTAATATTTAACTATTATAATTAATTTAGCATATTATATTTTTATTTCATATTTTATTAATCATAAGTATATATATAGTAATATTATATATATATATATATATATATTATATACTATATTTATTGTAAAATAATTCATAAATATAAATATAATAATATTATATATTTATTGTATAGGACCAAAAAGAAAAAAAAAGAACATTTTCAAGTGTGAAGAATTTAAAGAAATAAAAGAAAAAGAACATATCTTATAGATGTTCAAGAATAAAAAGAAATATAGAATTAGGTTAATATTTAACTATTATAATTAAGTTTAACATATTATATTTTTAGTATATATTTTATTAATAATAAGTATACATATAGTAATATTATATATTTATTGTATAGGACCAAAAAGAAAAAAAGAACATTTTCAAGTGTAAAGAGTGACAAATAAGAAAAGAAAAAAAGAACATATCCTATAGATGTTCAAGGCAAAAAAAAATAAAGAATTAGGTTAATATTTAACTATTATAATTAAGTTTAGCATATTATATTTTATTACATATTTTATTAATCATAAGTATACATATAGTAATATTATATTTAATACTATATTTATTGTCTGATAATTCATAAATATAAATATAATAATATTATATATTTATTGTATAGGACCAAAAAGAAAAAAGAACATTTTCAAGTGTGAAGAATTTAAAGAAATAAAAGAAAAAGAACATATCTTATAGATGTTCAAGAATAAAAAGAAATAAAGAATTAGGTTAATATTTAACTAATATAATTAAGTTTAACATATTATATTTTTAGTACATATTTTATTAATCATAAGTATACATATAGTAATATTATATGAAATACTATATTTATTGTCTGATAATTCATAAATATAAATATAATAATATCATATATTTATTGTATAGGACCAAAAAGAAAAAAAAAGAACATTTTCAAGTGTGAAGAATTTAAAGAAATAAAAGAAAAAGAATATATCCTATAGATGTTCAAGAATACAAAGAAATATAGAATTAGGTTAATATTTAACTATTATAATTAAGTTTAGCATATTATATTTTTATTTCATATTGTATTAATCATAAATATAAATATAATAATATTATATATTTATTATATAGGACCAAAAAGAAAAAAAATAATATTTTCGAGTGTGAAGAATTTAAAGAAATAAAAGAAATAGAACAGATCCTATAGATGTTCAAGAATAAAATGAAATATAGAATTAGGTTAATATTTAACTATTATAATTAAGTTTAGCATATTATATTTTATTACATATTTTATTAATCATAAGTATACATATAGTAATATTATATGTAATATTATATTTATTGTCTGATAATTCATAAATATAAATATAATAATATTATATATTTATTGTATAGGACCAAAAAGAAAAAAAAAGAACATTATCAAGTGTGAAGAATTTAAAGAAATAAAAGAAAAAGAACATATCCTATAGATGTTCAAGAATAAAAAGAAATAAAGAATTAGGTTAATATTTAACTATTATAATTAAGTTTAGCATATTATATTTTTATTACATATTTTATTAATCATAAGTATACATATAGTAATATTAAATGTTATACTATATTTATTGTCTGATAATTCATAAATATAAATATAATAATATCATATATTTATTGTATAGGACCAAAAAGAAAAAAAAGAACATTTTCAAGTGTGAAGAATTTAAAGAAATAAAAGAAAAAGAATATATCCTATAGATGTTCAAGAATACAAAGTAATATAGAATTAGGTTAATATTTAACTATTATAATTAAGTTTAGCATATTATATTTTTATTTCATATTTTATTAATCATAAATATAAATATAATAATATTATATATTTATTATATAGGACCAAAAAGAAAAAAAATAATATTTTCGAGTGTGAAGAATTTAAAGAAATAAAAGAAAAAGAACATATCCTATAGATGTTCAAGAATAAAATGAAATATAGAATTAGGTTAATATTTAACTATTATAATTAAGTTTAGCATATTATATTTTATTACATATTTTATTAATCATAAGTATACATATAGTAATATTATATTTAATACTATATTTATTGTCTAATAATTCATAAATGTAAATATAATAATGTTATATATGTATAGGACCAAAAAGAAAAAAAGAATATTTTCGAGTGTGAATAATTTAAAGAAATAAAAGAAAAAAGAACATATCCTATAGATGTTCAAGACTAAAAAGAAATATAGAATTAGGTTAATATTTAACTATTATAATTAAGTTTAGCATATTATATTTTTAGTACATATTTTATTAATCATAAATATAAATATAATAATATTATATATTTATTATATAGGACCAAAAAGAAAAAAAAAGAACATTTTCAAGTGTGAAGAATTCAAAGAAATAATAGAAAAAGAATATATCCTATGGATGTTCAAGAATAAAAAGAAATATAGAATTAGGTTAATATTTAACTATTATAATCAAGTTTAGCATATTATAATTAAGATTAGCATATTATATTTTTATTACATATTTTATTAATCATAAATATAAATATAATAATGTTATATATTTATTGTATAGGACCAACAAGAAAAAAAGAACATTTTCGAGTGTGAAGAATTTAAAGAAATAAAAGAAAAAAAGAACATTTTCAAGTGTGATGAATTTAAAGAAATAAAAGAAAAAGAACATATACTATAGATTTTCAAGAATAAAAAGAAATATAGAATTAGGTTAATATTTAACTATTATAATTAAGTTTAGCTTATTATATTTTTATTACATATTTTATTAATTATAAGTATACATATAGTAATATTATATTTAATACTATATTTATTGTCTAATAATTCATAAATGTAAATATAATAATGTTATATATTTATTGTATAGGACCAAAAAGAAAAAAAGAACATTTTCAAGTGTAAAGAGTGAAAAAAAAGAAGAACATATCCTATAGATGTTCAAGACAAAAAGAAATAAATAATTAGGTTAATATTTAATTATTATAATTAAGTTTAGCATATTATATTTTTATTTCATATTTTATTAATCATAAGTATATATATATAGTAATATTATATATATATATTGTATACTATATTTATTGTAAAATAATTCATAAATATAAATATAATAATATTATATATTTATTATATAGGACCAAAAAGAAAAAAAGAACATTTTCAAGTGTGAAGAATTTAAAGAAATAAAAAAAGAACATAGGTGATAGTGATAGATGACTTATCCTATAAATGTTCAAGACTAAAAAGAAATATAGAAAAAGGTTAATATGTAACTATTATAATTAAGTTTAGCATATTATATTTTTAGTACATATTTCATTAATCATAAGTATATATATAGTAATATTATATATATATATATATATATATATATATATATATATATATATATATATATATATATATATATATATATATATATATATATATATATTGTATACTATATTTATTGTAAAATAATTCATAAATATAAATATAATAATATTATATATTTATTATATAGGACCAAAAAGAAAAAAAGAACATTTTCAAGTGTGAATAATTTAAAGAAATAAAAAAAGAACATAGGTGATAGTGATATATGACCTATCCTATAGATGTTCAAGAATAAAAAGAAATAAAGAATTAGGTTAATATTTTAGTTTAGCATATTATATTTTTATTACATATTTTATTAATCATAAGTATAAATATAGTAATATTAAATGTTATACTATATTTATTGTCTGATAATTCATAAATATAAATATAATAATATCATATATTTATTGTATAGGACCAAAAAGAAAAAAAAGAACAATTTCAAGTGTGAAGAATTTAAAGAAATAAAAGAAAAAGAATATATCCTATAGATGTTCAAGAATACAAAGTAATATAGAATTAGGTTAATATTTAACTATTATAATTAAGTTTAGCATATTATATTTTTATTTCATATTTTATTAATCATAAATATAAATATAATAATATTATATATTTATTATATAGGACCAAAAAGAAAAAAAATAATATTTTCGAGTGTGAAGAATTTAAAGAAATAAAAGAAAAAGAACATATCCTATAGATGTTCAAGAATAAAATGAAATATAGAATTAGGTTAATATTTAACTATTATAATTAAGTTTAGCATATTATATTTTATTACATATTTGATTAATCATAAGTATACATATAGTAATATTATATGTAATATTATATTTATTGTCTGATAATTCATAAATATAAATATAATAATATTATATATTTATTGTATAGGACCAAAAAGAAAAAAAAAGAACATTTTCAAGTGTGAAGAATTTAAAGAAATAAAATAAAAAGAACATATCCTATAGATGTTCAAGAATAAAATGAAATATAGAATTAGGTTAATATTTAACTATTATAATTAAGTTTAGCATATTATATTGTTATTACATATTTTATTAATCATAAGTATACATATAGTAATATTAAATTTAATACTATATTTATTGTCTAATAATTCATAAATGTAAATATAATAATATTATATATTTATTGTATAGGACTAAAAAGAAAAAAAAATAACATTTTCAAGTGTGAATAATTTAAAGAAATAAAAGAAAAAGAACATATCTTATAGATGTTCAAGAATAAAAAGAAATATAGTATTAGGTTAATATTTAACTATTATAATTAAGTTTAACATATTATATTTTTAGTATATATTTTATTAATAATAAGTATACATATAGTAATATTATATATTTATTGTATAGGACCAAAAAGAAAAAAAGAACATTTTCAAGTGGTAAGAGTGAAAAATAAGAAAAGAAAAAAAGAACATATCCTATAGATGTTCAAGGCAAAAAAAAATAAAGAATTTAACGGTTAATATTTAACTATTATAATTAAGTTTAGCATATTATATTTTTATTACATATTTTATTAATCATAAGTATACATATAGTAATATTAAATTTAATACTATATTTATTGTCTAATAATTCATAAATGTAAATATAATAATATTATATATTTATTGTATAGGACCAAAAAGAAAATAAGAATATTTTCGAGTGTAAAGAGTGAAAAAAAAAGAACATATCCTATAGATGTTCAAGAATAAAAAGAAATAAAGAATTAGGTTAATATTTAACTATTATAATTAAGTTTAGCATATTATATTTTTATTACATATTTTATTAATCATAAGTATACATATAGTAATATTAAATGTTATACTATATTTATTGTCTGATAATTCATAAATATAAATATAATAATATCATATATTTATTGTATAGGACCAAAAAGAAAAAAAAGAACATTTTCAAGTGTGAAGAATTTAAAGAAATAAAAGAAAAAGAATATATCCTATAGATGTTCAAGAATACAAAGTAATATAGAATTAGGTTAATATTTAACTATTATAATTAAGTTTAGCATATTATATTTTTATTTCATATTTTATTAATTATAAATATAAATATAATAATATTATATATTTATTATATAGGACCAAAAAGAAAAAAAATAATATTTTCGAGTGTGAAGAATTTAAAGAAATAAAAGAAAAAGAACATATCCTATAGATGTTCAAGAATAAAATGAAATATAGAATTAGGTTAATATTTAACTATTATAATTAAGTTTAGCATATTATATTTTATTACATATTTTATTAATCATAAGTATACATATAGTAATATTATATTTAATACTATATTTATTGTCTAATAATTCATAAATGTAAATATAATAATGTTATATATGTATAGGACCAAAAAGAAAAAAAGAATATTTTCAAGTGTAAAGAGTGAAAAAAAAGAAAAGAAAAAAGAACATATCCTATAGATGTTCAAGACTAAAAAGAAATATAGAATTAGGTTAATATTTAACTATTATAATTAAGTTTAGCATATTATATTTTTAGTACATATTTTATTAATCATAAATATAAATATAATAATATTATATATTTATTATATAGGACCAAAAAGAAAAAAAAAGAACATTTTCAAGTGTGAAGAATTCAAAGAAATAAAAGAAAAAGAATATATCCTATGGATGTTCAAGAATAAAAAGAAATATAGAATTAGGTTAATATTTAACTATTATAATCAAGTTTAGCATATTATAATTAAGATTAGCATATTATATTTTTATTACATATTTTATTAATCATAAATATAAATATAATAATGTTATATATTTATTGTATAGGACCAACAAGAAAAAAAGAACATTTTCGAGTGTGAAGAATTTAAAGAAATAAAAAAAGAACATAGGTGATAGTGATAGATGACCTATCCTATAAATGTTCAAGACTAAAAAGAAATATAGAAAAAGGTTAATATGTAACTATTATAATTAAGTTTAGCATATTATATTTTTAGTACATATTTCATTAATCATAAGTATATATATAGTAATATTATATATATATATATATATATATATATATATATATATATATATTGTATACTATATTTATTGTAAAATAATTCATAAATATAAATATAATAATATTATATATTTATTATATAGGACCAAAAAGAAAAAAAGAACATTTTCAAGTGTGAATAATTTAAAGAAATAAAAAAAGAACATAGGTGATAGTGATATATGACCTATCCTATAGATGTTCAAGAATAAAAAGAAATAAAGAATTAGGTTAATATTTTAGTTTAGCATATTATATTTTTATTACATATTTTATTAATCATAAGTATAAATATAGTAATATTAAATGTTATACTATATTTATTGTCTGATAATTCATAAATATAAATATAATAATATCATATATTAATTGTATAGGACCAAAAAGAAAAAAAAGAACAATTTCAAGTGTGAAGAATTTAAAGAAATAAAAGAAAAAGAATATATCCTATAGATGTTCAAGAATACAAAGTAATATAGAATTAGGTTAATATTTAACTATTATAATTAAGTTTAGCATATTATATTTTTATTTCATATTTTATTAATCATAAATATAAATATAATAATATTATATATTTATTATATAGGACCAAAAAGAAAAAAAATAATATTTTCGAGTGTGAAGAATTTAAAGAAATAAAAGAAAAAGAACATATCCTATAGATGTTCAAGAATAAAATGAAATATAGAATTAGGTTAATATTTAACTATTATAATTAAGTTTAGCATATTATATTTTATTACATATTTGATTAATCATAAGTATACATATAGTAATATTAAATTTAATACTATATTTATTGTCTAATAATTCATAAATGTAAATATAATAATATTATATATTTATTGTATAGGACTAAAAAGAAAAAAAAAGAACATTTTCAAGTGTGAATAATTTAAAGAAATAAAAGAAAAAGAACATATCTTATAGATGTTCAAGAATAAAAAGAAATATAGTATTAGGTTAATATTTAACTATTATAATTAAGTTTAACATATTATATTTTTAGTATATATTTTATTAATAATAAGTATACATATAGTAATATTATATATTTATTGTATAGGACCAAAAAGAAAAAAAGAACATTTTCAAGTGGTAAGAGTGAAAAATAAGAAAAGAAAAAAAGAACATATCCTATAGATGTTCAAGAATACAAAGTAATATAGAATTAGGTTAATATTTAACTATTATAATTAAGTTTAGCATATTATATTTTTATTTCATATTTTATTAATCATAAATATAAATATAATAATATTATATATTTATTATATAGGACCAAAAAGAAAAAAAAGAACATTTTCAAGTGTGAATAATTTAAAGAAATAAAAGAAAAAGAACATATCTTATAGATGTTCAAGAATAAAAAGAAATATAGTATTAGGTTAATATTTAACTATTATAATTAAGTTTAACATATTATATTTTTAGTATATATTTTATTAATAATAAGTATACATATAGTAATATTATATATTTATTGTATAGGACCAAAAAGAAAAAAAGAACATTTTCAAGTGGTAAGAGTGAAAAATAAGAAAAGAAAAAAAGAACATATCCTATAGATGTTCAAGGCAAAAAAAAATAAAGAATTTAACGGTTAATATTTAACTATTATAATTAAGTTTAGCATATTATATTTTATTACATATTTTATTAATCATAAGTATACATATAGTAATATTATATTTAATACTATATTTATTGTCTAATAATTCATAAATGTAAATATAATAATGTTATATATGTGTTGTATAGGACTAAAAAGAAAAAAAGAACATTTTCAATTGTAACGAGTGAAAAAAAAGAAAAGAAAAAGGAACACATCATATAGATGTTCAAGAATAAAAAGAAATATTGAATTAGGTTAATATTTAACTATTATAATTATGTTTAGTATATTATATTTGTATTACATATTTTATTAATCATAAGTATACATATAATAATGTTATATATTTATTGTATAGGACCAAAAAGAAAAAAAGAATATTTTAAAGTGTAAAGAGTGAAAAAAAAGAAAAGAAAAAAGAACATATCCTATAGATGTTCAAGACTAAAAAGAAATATAGAATTAGGTTAATATTTAACTATTATAATTAAGTTTAGTATATTATATTTTTATTTCATATTTTATTAAACATAAATATAAATATAATAATATTATATATTTATTATATAGGACCAAAAAGAAAAAAAAAGAACATTTTCAAGTGTGAAGAATTCAAAGAAATAAAAGAAAAAGAATATATTCTATGGATGTTCAAGAATAAAAAGAAATATAGAATTAGGTTAATATTTAACTATTATAATTAAGTTTAGCATATTATATTTTTAGTACATATTTTATTAATCATAAATATAAATATAATAATGTTATATATTTATTGTATAGGACCATAAAGAAAAAAAAGAACATTTTCGAGTGTGTGGAATTTAAAGAAATAAAAGAAAAAGAACATATCCTATAGATGTTCAAGAATAAAAAGAAATATAGAATTAGGTTAATATTTAACTATTATAATTAATTTAGCATATTATATTTTTATTACATATTTTATTAATCATAAGTATACATATAGTAATATTATATGTAATACTATATGTATTGTCTGATAATTCATAAATATAAATATAATAATATTATATATTTATTGTATAGGACCAAAAAGAAAAAAAAAGAACATTTTCAAGTGTGAAGAATTTAAAGAAATAAAAGAAAAAGAACATATCTTATAGATGTTCAAGAATAAAAAGAAATATAGAATTAGGTTAATATTTAACTATTATAATTAAGTTTAACATATTATATTTTTAGTACATATTTTATTAATCATAAGTATACATATAATAATGTTATATATTTATTGTATACGACCAAAAAGAAAAAAAGAACATTTTCGAGTGTAAAGAGTGAAAAAAAAGAAAAGAAAAAGAACATATCCTATAGATGTTCAAGAATAAAATAAATATAGAATTAGGTTAATATTTAACTATTATAATTAAGTTTAGCATATTATATTGTTATTACATATTTTATTAATCATAAGTATACATATAGTAATATTAAATTTAATACTATATTTATTGTCTAATAATTCATAAATGTAAATATAATAATATTATATATTTATTGTATAGGACCAAAAAGAAAATAAGAATATTTTCGAGTGTAAAGAGTGAAAAAAAAAAAAGAACATATCCTATAGATGTTCAAGAATAAAAAGAAATATAGAATTAGGTTAATATTTAACTATTATAATTAATTTAGCATATTATATTTTTATTACATATTTTATTAATCATAAGTATACATATAGTAATATTATATGAAATACTATATTTATTGTCTGATAATTCATAAATATAAATATAATAATATTATATATTTATTGTATAGGACCAAAAAGAAAAAAAGAACATTTTCAAGTGTGAAGAATTTAAAGAAATAAAATAAAAAGAACATATCCTATAGATGTTCAAGAATAAAATAAATATAGAATTAGGTTAATATTTAACTATTATAATTAAGTTTATCATATTATATTGTTATTACATATTTTATTAATCATAAGTATACATATAGTAATATTAAATTTAATACTATATTTATTGTCTAATAATTCATAAATGTAAATATAATAATATTATATATTTATTGTATAGGACCAAAAAGAAAATAAGAATATTTTCGAGTGTAAAGAGTGAAAAAAAAAAAAGAACATATCCTATAGATGTTCAAGAATAAAAAGAAATATAGAATTAGGTTAATATTTAACTATTATAATTAATTTAGCATATTATATTTTTATTACATATTTTATTAATCATAAGTATACATATAGTAATATTATATGTAATACTATATGTATTGTCTGATAATTCATAAATATAAATATAATAATATTATATATTTATTGTATAGGACCAAAAAGAAAAAAAAAGAACATTTTCAAGTGTGAAGAATTTAAAGAAATAAAAGAAAAAGAACATATCTTATAGATGTTCAAGAATAAAAAGAAATATAGAATTAGGTTAATATTTAACTATTATAATTAAGTTTAACATATTATATTTTTAGTACATATTTTATTAATCATAAGTATACATATAATAATGTTATATATTTATTGTATAGGACCAAAAAGAAAAAAAGAACATTTTCGAGTGTAAAGAGTGAAAAAAAAGAAAAGAAAAAAGAACATATCCTATAGATGTTCAAGAATAAAAAGAAATAAAGAATTAGGTTAATATTTAACTATTATAATTAAGTTTAACATATTATATTTTTAGTACAAATTTTATTAATCATAAGTATACATATAGTAATATTATATGAAATACTATATTTATTGTCTGATAATTCATAAATATAAATATAATAATATTATATATTTATTGTATAGGACCAAAAAGAAAAAAAGAACATTTTCAAGTGTGAAGAATTTAAAGAAATAAAATAAAAAGAACATATCCTATAGATGTTCAAGAATAAAATAAATATAGAATTAGGTTAATATTTAACTATTATAATTAAGTTTAGCATATTATATTGTTATTACATATTTTATTAATCATAAGTATACATATAGTAATATTAAATTTAATACTATATTTATTGTCTAATAATTCATAAATGTAAATATAATAATATTATATATTTATTGTATAGGACCAAAAAGAAAATAAGAATATTTTCGAGTGTAAAGAGTGAAAAAAAAAAAAGAACATATCCTATAGATGTTCAAGAATTAAAAGAAATATAGAATTAGGTTAATATTTAACTATTATAATTAATTTAGCATATTATATTTTTATTACATATTTTATTAATCATAAATATAAATATAATAATGTTATATATTTATTGTATAGGACCATAAAGAAAAAAAAGAACATTTTCGAGTGTGTGGAATTTAAAGAAATAAAAGAAAAATAACATATCCTATAGATGTTCAAGAATAAAAAGAAATATAGAATTAGGTTAATATTTAACTATTATAATTAATTTAGCATATTATATTTTTATTACATATTTTATTAATCATAAGTATACATATAGTAATATTATATGTAATACTATATGTATTGTCTGATAATTCATAAATATAAATATAATAATATTATATATTTATTGTATAGGACCAAAAAGAAAAAAAAAGAACATTTTCAAGTGTGAAGAATTTAAAGAAATAAAAGAAAAAGAACATATCTTATAGATGTTCAAGAATAAAAAGAAATATAGAATTAGGTTAATATTTAACTATTATAATTAAGTTTAACATATTATATTTTTAGTACATATTTTATTAATCATAAGTATACATATAATAATGTTATATATTTATTGTATAGGACCAAAAAGAAAAAAAGAACATTTTCGAGTGTAAAGAGTGAAAAAAAAGAAAAGAAAAAAGAACATATCCTATAGATGTTCAAGAATAAAAAGAAATAAAGAATTAGGTTAATATTTAACTATTATAATTAAGTTTAACATATTATATTTTTAGTACAAATTTTATTAATCATAAGTATACATATAGTAATATTATATGAAATACTATATTTATTGTCTGATAATTCATAAATATAAATATAATAATATTATATATTTATTGTATAGGACCAAAAAGAAAAAAAGAACATTTTCAAGTGTGAAGAATTTAAAGAAATAAAATAAAAAGAACATATCCTATAGATGTTCAAGAATAAAATAAATATAGAATTAGGTTAATATTTAACTATTATAATTAAGTTTAGCATATTATATTGTTATTACATATTTTATTAATCATAAGTATACATATAGTAATATTAAATTTAATACTATATTTATTGTCTAATAATTCATAAATGTAAATATAATAATATTATATATTTATTGTATAGGACCAAAAAGAAAATAAGAATATTTTCGAGTGTAAAGAGTGAAAAAAAAAAAAGAACATATCCTATAGATGTTCAAGAATAAAAAGAAATATAGAATTAGGTTAATATTTAACTATTATAATTAATTTAGCATATTATATTTTTATTACATATTTTATTAATCATAAATATAAATATAATAATGTTATATATTTATTGTATAGGACCATAAAGAAAAAAAAGAACATTTTCGAGTGTGTGGAATTTAAAGAAATAAAAGAAAAAGAACATATCCTATAGATGTTCAAGAATAAAAAGAAATATAGAATTAGGTTAATATTTAACTATTATAATTAATTTAGCATATTATATTTTTATTACATATTTTATTAATCATAAGTATACATATAGTAATATTATATGTAATACTATATGTATTGTCTGATAATTCATAAATATAAATATAATAATATTATATATTTATTGTATAGGACCAAAAAGAAAAAAAAAGAACATTTTCAAGTGTGAAGAATTTAAAGAAATAAAAGAAAAAGAACATATCTTATAGATGTTCAAGAATAAAAAGAAATATAGAATTAGGTTAATATTTAACTATTATAATTAAGTTTAACATATTATATTTTTAGTACATATTTTATTAATCATAAGTATACATATAATAATGTTATATATTTATTGTATAGGACCAAAAAGAAAAAAAGAACATTTTCGAGTGTAAAGAGTGAAAAAAAAGAAAAGAAAAAAGAACATATCCTATAGATGTTCAAGAATAAAAAGAAATAAAGAATTAGGTTAATATTTAACTATTATAATTAAGTTTAACATATTATATTTTTAGTACAAATTTTATTAATCATAAGTATACATATAGTAATATTATATGAAATACTATATTTATTGTCTGATAATTCATAAATATAAATATAATAATATTATATATTTATTGTATAGGACCAAAAAGAAAAAAAGAACATTTTCAAGTGTGAAGAATTTAAAGAAATAAAATAAAAAGAACATATCCTATAGATGTTCAAGAATAAAATAAATATAGAATTAGGTTAATATTTAACTATTATAATTAAGTTTAGCATATTATATTGTTATTACATATTTTATTAATCATAAGTATACATATAGTAATATTAAATTTAATACTATATTTATTGTCTAATAATTCATAAATGTAAATATAATAATATTATATATTTATTGTATAGGACCAAAAAGAAAATAAGAATATTTTCGAGTGTAAAGAGTGAAAAAAAAAAAAGAACATATCCTATAGATGTTCAAGAATAAAAAGAAATATAGAATTAGGTTAATATTTAACTATTATAATTAATTTAGCATATTATATTTTTATTACATATTTTATTAATCATAAGTATACATATAGTAATATTATATGAAATACTATATTTATTGTCTGATAATTCATAAATATAAATATAATAATATTATATATGTATTGTATAGGACCAAAAAGAAAAAAAGAACATTTTCAAGTGTGAAGAATTTAAAGAAATAAAATAAAAAGAACATATCCTATAGATGTTCAAGAATAAAATAAATATAGAATTAGGTTAATATTTAACTATTATAATTAAGTTTAGCATATTATATTGTTATTACATATTTTATTAATCATAAGTATACATATAGTAATATTAAATTTAATACTATATTTATTGTCTAATAATTCATAAATGTAAATATAATAATATTATATATTTATTGTATAGGACCAAAAAGAAAATAAGAATATTTTCGAGTGTAAAGAGTGAAAAAAAAAAAAGAACATATCCTATAGATGTTCAAGAATAAAAAGAAATATAGAATTAGGTTAATATTTAACTATTATAATTAATTTAGCATATTATATTTTTATTACATATTTTATTAATCATAAGTATACATATAGTAATATTATATGTAATACTATATGTATTGTCTGATAATTCATAAATATAAATATAATAATATTATATATTTATTGTATAGGACTAAAAAGAAAAAAAAAGAACATTTTCAAGTGTGAATAATTTAAAGAAATAAAATAAAAAGAACATATCTTATAGATGTTCAAGAATAAAAAGAAATATAGCATTAGGTTAATATTTAACTATTATAATTAAGTTTAACATATTATATTTTTAGTATATATTTTATTAATAATAAGTATACATATAGTAATATTATATATTTATTGTATAGGACCAAAAAGAAAAAAGAACATTTTCAAGTGGTAAGAGTGAAAAATAAGAAAAGAAAAAAAGAACATATCCTATAGATGTTCAAGGCAAAAAAAAATAAAGAATTTAACGGTTAATATTTAACTATTATAATTAAGTTTAGCATATTATATTTTATTACATATTTTATTAATCATAAGTATACATATAGTAATATTATATTTAATACTATATTTATTGTCTAATAATTCATAAATGTAAATATAATAATGTTATATATTTTTTGTATAGGACTAAAAAGAAAAAAAGAACATTTTCAATTGTAACGAGTGAAAAAAAAGAAAAGAAAAAGGAACACATCCTATAGATGTTCAAGAATAAAAAGAAATATTGAATTAGGTTAATATTTAACTATTATAATTATGTTTAGTATATTATATTTGTATTACATATTTTATTAATCATAAGTATACATATAATAATGTTATATATTTATTGTATAGGACCAAAAAGAAAAAAAGAATATTTTAAAGTGTAAAGAGTGAAAAAAAAGAAAAGAAAAAAGAACATATCCTATAGATGTTAAAGACTAAAAAGAAATATAGAATTAGGTTAATATTTAACTATTATAATTAAGTTTAGTATATTATATTTTTATTTCATATTTTATTAAACATAAATATAAATATAATATTATTATATATTTATTATATAGGACCAAAAAGAAAAAAAAGAACATTTTCGAGTGTGTGGAATTTAAAGAAATAAAAGAAAAAGAACATATCCTATAGATGTTCAAGAATAAAAAGAAATATAGAATTAGGTTAATATTTAACTATTATAATTAATTTAGCATATTATATTTTTATTACATATTTTATTAATCATAAGTATACATATAGTAATATTATATGTAATACTATATGTATTGTCTGATAATTCATAAATATAAATATAATAATATTATATATTTATTATATAGGACCAAAAAGAAAAAAAAAGAACATTTTCAAGTGTGAAGAGTGAAAAAAAAGAAAAGAAAAAACGAACATATCCTATAGATGTTCAAGAATAAAAAGAAATATAGAATGAGGTTAATATTTAACTATTATAATTAAGTTTAACATATTATATTGTTAGTACAAATTTTATTAATCATAAGTATACATATAGTAATATTATATGAAATACTATATTTATTGTCTGATAATTCATAAATATAAATATAATAATATTATATATTTATTGTATAGGACCAAAAAGAAAAAAAGAACATTTTCAAGTGTAAAGAGTGAAAAAAAAGAAAAGAAAAAACGAACATATCCTATAGATGTTCAAGAATAAAAATAAATATAGAATGAGGTTAATATTTAACTATTATAATTAAGTTTAGCATATTATATTTTTAGTACATATTTTATTAATCATAAGTATACATATAGTAATATTATATGTAATACTATATTTATTGTCTGATAATACATAAATATAAATATAATAATATTATATATTTATTGTATAGGACCAAAAAGAAAAAAAATAAAAATTTCGAGTGTGAAGAATTTAAAGAAATAAAAGAAAAAAAGAACATATCCTATAGATGTTCAAGACAAAAAGAAATAAAGAATTAGGTTAATATTTAACTATTATAATTAAGTTTAGCATATTATATTTGTATTACATATTTTATTAATCATAAGTATACATATTGTAATATAATATGTAATACTATATTTATTGTCTGATAATTCATAAATATAAATATAATAATATCATATATTTATTGTATAGGACCAAAAAGAAAAAAAAGAATATTTTCAAGTGTGAAGAATTTAAAGAAATAAAAGAAAAAGAACATATCCTATAGATGTTCAAGAATAAAATGAAATATAGAATTAGGTTAATATTTAACTATTATAATTAAGTTTAGCATATTATATTGTTATTACATATTTTATTAATCATAAGTATACATATAGTAATATTATATCTAATACTATATGTATTGTCTGATAATTCATAAATATAAATATAATAATATTATATATTTATTGTATAGGACTAAAAAGAAAAAAAAAGAACATTTTCAAGTGTGAATAATTTAAAGAAATAAAAGAAAAAGAACATATCTTATAGATGTTCAAGAATAAAAAGAAATATAGCATTAGGTTAATATTTAACTATTATAATTAAGTTTAACATATTATATTTTTAGTATATATTTTATTAATAATAAGTATACATATAGTAATATTATATATTTATTGTATAGGACCAAAAAGAAAAAAGAACATTTTCAAGTGGTAAGAGTGAAAAATAAGAAAAGAAAAAAAGAACATATCCTATAGATGTTCAAGGCAAAAAAAAATAAAGAATTTAACGGTTAATATTTAACTATTATAATTAAGTTTAGCATATTATATTTTATTACATATTTTATTAATCATAAGTATACATATAGTAATATTATATTTAATACTATATTTATTGTCTAATAATTCATAAATGTAAATATAATAATGTTATATATTTTTTGTATAGGACTAAAAAGAAAAAAAGAACATTTTCAATTGTAACGAGTGAAAAAAAAGAAAAGAAAAAGGAACACATCCTATAGATGTTCAAGAATAAAAAGAAATATTGAATTAGGTTAATATTTAACTATTATAATTATGTTTAGTATATTATATTTGTATTACATATTTTATTAATCATAAGTATACATATAATAATGTTATATATTTATTGTATAGGACCAAAAAGAAAAAAAGAATATTTTAAAGTGTAAAGAGTGAAAAAAAAGAAAAGAAAAAAGAACATATCCTATAGATGTTCAAGACTAAAAAGAAATATAGAATTAGGTTAATATTTAACTATTATAATTAAGTTTAGTATATTATATTTTTATTTCATATTTTATTAAACATAAATATAAATATAATAATATTATATATTTATTATATAGGACCAAAAAGAAAAAAAAGAACATTTTCAAGAGTGAAGAATTCAAAGAAATAAAAGAAAAAGAATATATTCTATGGATGTTCAAGAATAAAAAGAAATATAGAATTAGGTTAATATTTAACTATTATAATTAAGTTTAGCATATTATATTTTTAGTACATATTTTATTAATCATAAATATAAATATAATAATGTTATATATTTATTGTATAGGACCAAAAAGAAAAAAAAGAACATTTTCGAGTGTGTGGAATTTAAAGAAATAAAAGAAAAAGAACATATCCTATAGATGTTCAAGAATAAAAAGAAATATAGAATTAGGTTAATATTTAACTATTATAATTAATTTAGCATATTATATTTTTATTACATATTTTATTAATCATAAGTATACATATAGTAATATTATATGTAATACTATATGTATTGTCTGATAATTCATAAATATAAATATAATAATATTATATATTTATTGTATAGGACCAAAAAGAAAAAAAGAACATTTTCAAGTGTAAAGAGTGAAAAAAAAGAAAAGAAAAAACGAACATATCCTATAGATGTTCAAGAATAAAAAGAAATATAGAATGAGGTTAATATTTAACTATTATAATTAAGTTTAGCATATTATATTGTTATTACATATTTTATTAATCATAAGTATACATATAGTAATATTAAATTTAATACTATATTTATTGTCTAATAATTCATAAATGTAAATATAATAATATTATATATTTATTGTATAGGACCAAAAAGAAAATAAGAATATTTTCGAGTGTAAAGAGTGAAAAAAAAAAGAACATATCCTATAGATGTTCAAGAATAAAAAGAAATATAGAATTAGGTTAATATTTAACTATTATAATTAATTTAGCATATTATATTTTTATTACATATTTTATTAATCATAAGTATACATATAGTAATATTATATGAAATACTATATTTATTGTCTGATAATTCATAAATATAAATATAATAATATTATATATTTATTGTATAGGACCAAAAAGAAAAAAAGAACATTTTCAAGTGTGAAGAATTTAAAGAAATAAAATAAAAAGAACATATCCTATAGATGTTCAAGAATAAAATAAATATAGAATTAGGTTAATATTTAACTATTATAATTAAGTTTATCATATTATATTGTTATTACATATTTTATTAATCATAAGTATACATATAGTAATATTAAATTTAATACTATATTTATTGTCTAATAATTCATAAATGTAAATATAATAATATTATATATTTATTGTATAGGACCAAAAAGAAAATAAGAATATTTTCGAGTGTAAAGAGTGAAAAAAAAAAAAGAACATATCCTATAGATGTTCAAGAATAAAAAGAAATATAGAATTAGGTTAATATTTAACTATTATAATTAATTTAGCATATTATATTTTTATTACATATTTTATTAATCATAAGTATACATATAGTAATATTATATGTAATACTATATGTATTGTCTGATAATTCATAAATATAAATATAATAATATTATATATTTATTGTATAGGACCAAAAAGAAAAAAAAAGAACATTTTCAAGTGTGAAGAATTTAAAGAAATAAAAGAAAAAGAACATATCTTATAGATGTTCAAGAATAAAAAGAAATATAGAATTAGGTTAATATTTAACTATTATAATTAAGTTTAACATATTATATTTTTAGTACATATTTTATTAATCATAAGTATACATATAATAATGTTATATATTTATTGTATAGGACCAAAAAGAAAAAAAGAACATTTTCGAGTGTAAAGAGTGAAAAAAAAGAAAAGAAAAAAGAACATATCCTATAGATGTTCAAGAATAAAAAGAAATAAAGAATTAGGTTAATATTTAACTATTATAATTAAGTTTAACATATTATATTTTTAGTACAAATTTTATTAATCATAAGTATACATATAGTAATATTATATGAAATACTATATTTATTGTCTGATAATTCATAAATATAAATATAATAATATTATATATTTATTGTATAGGACCAAAAAGAAAAAAAGAACATTTTCAAGTGTGAAGAATTTAAAGAAATAAAATAAAAAGAACATATCCTATAGATGTTCAAGAATAAAATAAATATAGAATTAGGTTAATATTTAACTATTATAATTAAGTTTAGCATATTATATTGTTATTACATATTTTATTAATCATAAGTATACATATAGTAATATTAAATTTAATACTATATTTATTGTCTAATAATTCATAAATGTAAATATAATAATATTATATATTTATTGTATAGGACCAAAAAGAAAATAAGAATATTTTCGAGTGTAAAGAGTGAAAAAAAAAAAAGAACATATCCTATAGATGTTCAAGAATAAAAAGAAATATAGAATTAGGTTAATATTTAACTATTATAATTAATTTAGTATATTATATTTTTATTACATATTTTATTAATCATAAATATAAATATAATAATGTTATATATTTATTGTATAGGACCATAAAGAAAAAAAAGAACATTTTCGAGTGTGTGGAATTTAAAGAAATAAAAGAAAAAGAACATATCCTATAGATGTTCAAGAATAAAAAGAAATATAGAATTAGGTTAATATTTAACTATTATAATTAATTTAGCATATTATATTTTTATTACATATTTTATTAATCATAAGTATACATATAGTAATATTATATGTAATACTATATGTATTGTCTGATAATTCATAAATATAAATATAATAATATTATATATTTATTGTATAGGACCAAAAAGAAAAAAAAAGAACATTTTCAAGTGTGAAGAATTTAAAGAAATAAAAGAAAAAGAACATATCTTATAGATGTTCAAGAATAAAAAGAAATATAGAATTAGGTTAATATTTAACTATTATAATTAAGTTTAACATATTATATTTTTAGTACATATTTTATTAATCATAAGTATACATATAATAATGTTATATATTTATTGTATAGGACCAAAAAGAAAAAAAGAACATTTTCGAGTGTAAAGAGTGAAAAAAAAGAAAAGAAAAAAGAACATATCCTATAGATGTTCAAGAATAAAAAGAAATAAAGAATTAGGTTAATATTTAACTATTATAATTAAGTTTAACATATTATATTTTTAGTACAAATTTTATTAATCATAAGTATACATATAGTAATATTATATGAAATACTATATTTATTGTCTGATAATTCATAAATATAAATATAATAATATTATATATTTATTGTATAGGACCAAAAAGAAAAAAAGAACATTTTCAAGTGTGAAGAATTTAAAGAAATAAAATAAAAAGAACATATCCTATAGATGTTCAAGAATAAAATAAATATAGAATTAGGTTAATATTTAACTATTATAATTAAGTTTAGCATATTATATTGTTATTACATATTTTATTAATCATAAGTATACATATAGTAATATTAAATTTAATACTATATTTATTGTCTAATAATTCATAAATGTAAATATAATAATATTATATATTTATTGTATAGGACCAAAAAGAAAATAAGAATATTTTCGAGTGTAAAGAGTGAAAAAAAAAAAAGAACATATCCTATAGATGTTCAAGAATAAAAAGAAATATAGAATTAGGTTAATATTTAACTATTATAATTAATTTAGCATATTATATTTTTATTACATATTTTATTAATCATAAGTATACATATAGTAATATTATATGAAATACTATATTTATTGTCTGATAATTCATAAATATAAATATAATAATATTATATATTTATAGTATAGGACCAAAAAGAAAAAAAGAACATTTTCAAGTGTGAAGAATTTAAAGAAATAAAATAAAAAGAACATATCCTATAGATGTTCAAGAATAAAATAAATATAGAATTAGGTTAATATTTAACTATTATAATTAAGTTTAGCATATTATATTGTTATTACATATTTTATTAATCATAAGTATACATATAGTAATATTAAATTTAATACTATATTTATTGTCTAATAATTCATAAATGTAAATATAATAATATTATATATTTATTGTATAGGACCAAAAAGAAAATAAGAATATTTTCGAGTGTAAAGAGTGAAAAAAAAAAAAGAACATATCCTATAGATGTTCAAGAATAAAAAGAAATATAGAATTAGGTTAATATTTAACTATTATAATTAATTTAGCATATTATATTTTTATTACATATTTTATTAATCATAAGTATACATATAGTAATATTATATGTAATACTATATGTATTGTCTGATAATTCATAAATATAAATATAATAATATTATATATTTATTGTATAGGACTAAAAAGAAAAAAAAAGAACATTTTCAAGTGTGAATAATTTAAAGAAATAAAATAAAAAGAACATATCTTATAGATGTTCAAGAATAAAAAGAAATATAGCATTAGGTTAATATTTAACTATTATAATTAAGTTTAACATATTATATTTTTAGTATATATTTTATTAATAATAAGTATACATATAGTAATATTATATATTTATTGTATAGGACCAAAAAGAAAAAAGAACATTTTCAAGTGGTAAGAGTGAAAAATAAGAAAAGAAAAAAAGAACATATCCTATAGATTTTCAAGGCAAAAAAAAATAAAGAATTTAACGGTTAATATTTAACTATTATAATTAAGTTTAGCATATTATATTTTATTACATATTTTATTAATCATAAGTATACATATAGTAATATTATATTTAATACTATATTTATTGTCTAATAATTCATAAATGTAAATATAATAATGTTATATATTTTTTGTATAGGACTAAAAAGAAAAAAAGAACATTTTCAATTGTAACGAGTGAAAAAAAAGAAAAGAAAAAGGAACACATCCTATAGATGTTCAAGAATAAAAAGAAATATTGAATTAGGTTAATATTTAACTATTATAATTATGTTTAGTATATTATATTTGTATTACATATTTTATTAATCATAAGTATACATATAATAATGTTATATATTTATTGTATAGGACCACAAAGAAAAAAAGAATATTTTAAAGTGTAAAGAGTGAAAAAAAAGAAAAGAAAAAAGAACATATCCTATAGATGTTAAAGACTAAAAATAAATATAGAATTAGGTTAATATTTAACTATTATAATTAAGTTTAGTATATTATATTTTTATTTCATATTTTATTAAACATAAATATAAATATAATAATATTATATATTTATTATATAGGACCAAAAAGAAAAAAAAGAACATTTTCAAGAGTGAAGAATTCAAAGAAATAAAAGAAAAAGAATATATTCTATGGATGTTCAAGAATAAAAAGAAATATAGAATTAGGTTAATATTTAACTATTATAATTAAGTTTAGCATATTATATTTTTAGTACATATTTTATTAATCATAAATATAAATATAATAATGTTATATATTTATTGTATAGGACCAAAAAGAAAAAAAAGAACATTTTCGAGTGTGTGGAATTTAAAGAAATAAAAGAAAAAGAACATATCCTATAGATGTTCAAGAATAAAAAGAAATATAGAATTAGGTTAATATTTAACTATTATAATTAATTTAGCATATTATATTTTTATTACATATTTTATTAATCATAAGTATACATATAGTAATATTATATGTAATACTATATGTATTGTCTGATAATTCATAAATATAAATATAATAATATTATATATTTATTGTATAGGACCAAAAAGAAAAAAAAAGAACATTTTCAAGTGTGAAGAGTGAAAAAAAGAAAAGAAAAAACGAACATATCCTATAGATGTTCAAGAATAAAAAGAAATATAGAATGAGGTTAATATTTAACTATTATAATTAAGTTTAACATATTATATTTTTAGTACAAATTTTATTAATCATAAGTATACATATAGTAATATTATATGAAATACTATATTTATTGTCTGATAATTCATAAATATAAATATAATAATATTATATATTTATTGTATAGGACCAAAAAGAAAAAAAGAACATTTTCAAGTGTAAAGAGTGAAAAAAAAGAAAAGAAAAAACGAACATATCCTATAGATGTTCAAGAATAAAAATAAATATAGAATGAGGTTAATATTTAACTATTATAATTAAGTTTAGCATATTATATTTTTAGTACATATTTTATTAATCATAAGTATACATATAGTAATATTATATGTAATACTATATTTATTGTCTGATAATACATAAATATAAATATAATAATATTATATATTTATTGTATAGGACCAAAAAGAAAAAAAATAAAAATTTCGAGTGTGAAGAATTTAAAGAAATAAAAGAAAAAAAGAACATATCCTATAGATGTTCAAGACAAAAAGAAATAAAGAATTAGGTTAATATTTAACTATTATAATTAAGTTTAGCATATTATATTTGTATTACATATTTTATTAATCATAAGTATACATATTGTAATATAATATGTAATACTATATTTATTGTCTGATAATTCATAAATATAAATATAATAATATCATATATTTATTGTATAGGACCAAAAAGAAAAAAAAGAATATTTTCAAGTGTGAAGAATTTAAAGAAATAAAAGAAAAAGAACATATCCTATAGATGTTCAAGAATAAAATGAAATATAGAATTAGGTTAATATTTAACTATTATAATTAAGTTTAGCATATTATATTGTTATTACATATTTTATTAATCATAAGTATACATATAGTAATATTATATCTAATACTATATGTATTGTCTGATAATTCATAAATATAAATATAATAATATTATATATTTATTGTATAGGACTAAAAAGAAAAAAAAAGAACATTTTCAAGTGTGAATAATTTAAAGAAATAAAAGAAAAAGAACATATCTTATAGATGTTCAAGAATAAAAAGAAATATAGCATTAGGTTAATATTTAACTATTATAATTAAGTTTAACATATTATATTTTTAGTATATATTTTATTAATAATAAGTATACATATAGTAATATTATATATTTATTGTATAGGACCAAAAAGAAAAAAGAACATTTTCAAGTGGTAAGAGTGAAAAATAAGAAAAGAAAAAAAGAACATATCCTATAGATGTTCAAGGCAAAAAAAAATAAAGAATTTAACGGTTAATATTTAACTATTATAATTAAGTTTAGCATATTATATTTTATTACATATTTTATTAATCATAAGTATACATATAGTAATATTATATTTAATACTATATTTATTGTCTAATAATTCATAAATGTAAATATAATAATGTTATATATTTTTTGTATAGGACTAAAAAGAAAAAAAGAACATTTTCAATTGTAACGAGTGAAAAAAAAGAAAAGAAAAAGGAACACATCCTATAGATGTTCAAGAATAAAAAGAAATATTGAATTAGGTTAATATTTAACTATTATAATTATGTTTAGTATATTATATTTGTATTACATATTTTATTAATCATAAGTATACATATAATAATGTTATATATTTATTGTATAGGACCAAAAAGAAAAAAAGAATATTTTAAAGTGTAAAGAGTGAAAAAAAAGAAAAGAAAAAAGAACATATCCTATAGATGTTCAAGACTAAAAAGAAATATAGAATTAGGTTAATATTTAACTATTATAATTAAGTTTAGTATATTATATTTTTATTTCATATTTTATTAATCATAAGTATACATATAGTAATATTATATGTAATACTATATGTATTGTCTGATAATTCATAAATATAAATATAATAATATTATATATTTATTGTATAGGACCAAAAAGAAAAAAAGAACATTTTCAAGTGTAAAGAGTGAAAAAAAAGAAAAGAAAAAACGAACATATCCTATAGATGTTCAAGAATAAAAAGAAATATAGAATGAGGTTAATATTTAACTATTATAATTAAGTTTAGCATATTATATTGTTATTACATATTTTATTAATCATAAGTATACATATAGTAATATTATATCTAATACTATATTTATTGTCTAATAATTCATAAATGTAAATATAATAATGTTATATATTTGTTGTATAGGACCAAAAAGAAAAAAAATAAAAATTTCGAGTGTGAAGAATTTAAAGAAATAAAAGAAAAAAAGAACATATCCTATAGATGTTCAAGACAAAAAGAAATAAAGAATTAGGTTAATATTTAACTATTATAATTAAGTTTAGCATATTATATTTGTATTACATATTTTATTAATCATAAGTATACATATTGTAATATAATATGTAATACTATATTTATTGTCTGATAATTCATAAATATAAATATAATAATATCATATATTTATTGTATAGGACCAAAAAGAAAAAAAAGAATATTTTCAAGTGTGAAGAATTTAAAGAAATAAAAGAAAAAGAACATATCCTATAGATGTTCAAGAATAAAATGAAATATAGAATTAGGTTAATATTTAACTATTATAATTAAGTTTAGCATATTATATTGTTATTACATATTTTATTAATCATAAGTATACATATAGTAATATTATATCTAATACTATATTTATTGTCTAATAATTCATAAATGTAAATATAATAATGTTATATATTTGTTGTATAGGACCAAAAAGAAAAAAAGAACATTTTCAAGTGTAACGAGTGAAAAAAAAGAAAAGAAAAAGGAACACATCCTATAGATGTTCAAGAATAAAAAGAAATATTGAATTAGGTTAATATTTAACTATTATAATTATGTTTAGTATATTATATTTGTATTACATATTTTATTAATCATAAGTATACATATAATAATGTTATATATTTATTGTATAGGACCAAAAAGAAAAAAAGAATATTTTAAAGTGTAAAGAGTGAAAAAAAAGAAAAGAAAAAAGAACATATCCTATAGATGTTCAAGACTAAAAAGAAATATAGAATTAGGTTAATATTTAACTATTATAATTAAGTTTAGTATATTATATTTTTATTTCATATTTTATTAATCATAAGTATACATATAGTAATATTATATGTAATACTATATGTATTGTCTGATAATTCATAAATATAAATATAATAATATTATATATTTATTGTATAGGACCAAAAAGAAAAAAAAAGAACATTTTCAAGTGTAACGAGTGAAAAAAAAGAAAAGAAAAAAGAACACATCCTTTAGATGTTCAAGAATAAAAAGAAATATTGAATTATGTTAATATTTAACTATTATAATTATGTTTAGTATATTATATTTGTATTACATATTTTATTAATCATAAATATAAATATAATAATGTTATATATTTATTGTATAGGACCAAAAAGAAAAAAAGAACATTTTCGAGTGTAAAGAGTGAAAAAAAAAGAAAAGAAAAAATAACATATCCTATAGATGTTCAAGAATAAAAAGAAATATAGAATTAGGTTAATATTTAACTATTATAATTAAGTTTAGAATATTATATTTGTATTACATATTTTATTAATCATAAGTATACATATAGTAATATTATATGTAATACTATATTTATTGTCTGATAATTCATAAATATAAATATAATAATATTATATATTTATTGTATAGGACCAAAAAGAAAAAAGAACATTTTCAAGTGTGAAGAATTTAAAGAAATAAAAGAAAAAGAACATATCTTATAGATGTTCAAGAATAAAAAGAAATATTGAATTAGGTTAATATTTAACTATTATAATTATGTTTAGTATATTATATTTGTATTACATATTTTATTAATAATAAGTATACATATAGTAATATTATATATTTATTGTATAGGACCAAAAAGAAAAAAAGAACATTTTCAAGTGTAAAGAGTGAAAAATAAGAAAAGAAAAAAAGAACATATCCTATAGATGTTCAAGGCAAAAAAAAATAAAGAATTAGGTTAATATATAACTATTATAATTAAGTTTAGCATATTATATTTTATTACATATTTTATTAATCATAAGTATACATATAGTAATATTATATTTAATACTATATTTATTGTCTAATAATTCATAAATGTAAATATAATAATGTTATATATTTTTTGTATAGGACCAAAAAGAAAAAAAGAACATTTTAGAGTGTAAGAGTGCAACAAAATAAAAGAAAAAGAACATATATTATAGATGTTCAAGAATAAAAAGAAATATAGAATTAGGTTAATATTTAACTATTATAATTAAGTTTAACATATTATATTTTTAGTACATATTTTATTAATCATAAGTATACATATAATAATGTTATATATTTATTGTATAGGACCAAAAAGAAAAAAAGAACATTTTCGAGTGTAAAGAGTGAAAAAAAAGAAAAGAAAAAAGAACATATCCTATATATGTTCAAGAATAAAAAGAAATATAGAATTAGGTTAATATTTAACTATTATAATTAAGTTTAGTATATTATATTTTTATTTCATATTTTATTAAACATAAATATAAATATAATATTATTATATATTTATTATATAGGACCAAAAAGAAAAAAAAGAACATTTTCGAGTGTGTGGAATTTAAAGAAATAAAAGAAAAAGAACATATCCTATAGATGTTCAAGAATAAAAAGAAATATAGAATTAGGTTAATATTTAACTATTATAATTAATTTAGCATATTATATTTTTATTACATATTTTATTAATCATAAGTATACATATAGTAATATTATATGTAATACTATATGTATTGTCTGATAATTCATAAATATAAATATAATAATATTATATATTTATTATATAGGACCAAAAAGAAAAAAAAAGAACATTTTCAAGTGTGAAGAGTGAAAAAAAAGAAAAGAAAAAACGAACATATCCTATAGATGTTCAAGAATAAAAAGAAATATAGAATGAGGTTAATATTTAACTATTATAATTAAGTTTAACATATTATATTTTTAGTACAAATTTTATTAATCATAAGTATACATATAGTAATATTATATGTAATACTATATTTATTGTCTGATAATACATAAATATAAATATAATAATATTATATATTTATTGTATAGGACCAAAAAGAAAAAAAATAAAAATTTCGAGTGTGAAGAATTTAAAGAAATAAAAGAAAAAAAGAACATATCCTATAGATGTTCAAGACAAAAAGAAATAAAGAATTAGGTTAATATTTAACTATTATAATTAAGTTTAGCATATTATATTTGTATTACATATTTTATTAATCATAAGTATACATATTGTAATATAATATGTAATACTATATTTATTGTCTGATAATTCATAAATATAAATATAATAATATCATATATTTATTGTATAGGACCAAAAAGAAAAAAAAGAATATTTTCAAGTGTGAAGAATTTAAAGAAATAAAAGAAAAAGAACATATCCTATAGATGTTCAAGAATAAAATGAAATATAGAATTAGGTTAATATTTAACTATTATAATTAAGTTTAGCATATTATATTGTTATTACATATTTTATTAATCATAAGTATACATATAGTAATATTATATCTAATACTATATTTATTGTCTAATAATTCATAAATGTAAATATAATAATGTTATATATTTGTTGTATAGGACCAAAAAGAAAAAAAGAACATTTTCAAGTGTAACGAGTGAAAAAAAAGAAAAGAAAAAGGAACACATCCTATAGATGTTCAAGAATAAAAAGAAATATTGAATTAGGTTAATATTTAACTATTATAATTATGTTTAGTATATTATATTTGTATTACATATTTTATTAATCATAAGTATACATATAATAATGTTATATATTTATTGTATAGGACCAAAAAGAAAAAAAGAATATTTTAAAGTGTAAAGAGTGAAAAAAAAGAAAAGAAAAAATAACATATCCTATAGATGTTCAAGAATAAAAAGAAATATAGAATTAGGTTAATATTTAACTATTATAATTAAGTTTAGAATATTATATTTGTATTACATATTTTATTAATCATAAGTATACATATAGTAATATTATATGTAATACTATATTTATTGTCTGATAATTCATAAATATAAATATAATAATATTATATATTTATTGTATAGGACCAAAAAGAAAAAAGAACATTTTCAAGTGTGAAGAATTTAAAGAAATAAAAGAAAAAGAACATATCTTATAGATGTTCAAGAATAAAAAGAAATATTGAATTAGGTTAATATTTAACTATTATAATTATGTTTAGTATATTATATTTTTATTACATATTTTATTAATAATAAGTATACATATAGTAATATTATATATTTATTGTATAGGACCAAAAAGAAAAAAAGAACATTTTCAAGTGTAAAGAGTGAAAAATAAGAAAAGAAAAAAAGAACATATCCTATAGATGTTCAAGGCAAAAAAAAATAAAGAATTAGGTTAATATATAACTATTATAATTAAGTTTAGCATATTATATTTTATTACATATTTTATTAATCATAAGTATACATATAGTAATATTATATTTAATACTATATTTATTGTCTAATAATTCATAAATGTAAATATAATAATGTTATATATTTTTTGTATAGGACCAAAAAGAAAAAAAGAACATTTTAGAGTGTAAGAGTGCAACAAAATAAAAGAAAAAGAACATATATTATAGATGTTCAAGAATAAAAAGAAATATAGAATTAGGTTAATATTTAACTATTATAATTAAGTTTAACATATTATATTTTTAGTACATATTTTATTAATCATAAGTATACATATAATAATGTTATATATTTATTGTATAGGACCAAAAAGAAAAAAAGAACATTTTCGAGTGTAAAGAGTGAAAAAAAAGAAAAGAAAAAAGAACATATCCTATATATGTTCAAGAATAAAAAGAAATATAGAATTAGGTTAATATTTAACTATTATAATTAAGTTTAGAATATTATATTTGTATTACATATTTTATTAATCATAAGTATACATATAGTAATATTATATGTAATACTATATTTATTGTCTGATAATTCATAAATATAAATATAATAATATTATATATTTATTGTATAGGACCAACAAGAAAAAAAGAACATTTTCAAGTGTAAAGAGTGAAAAATAAGAAAAGAAAAAACGAACATATCCTATAGATGTTCAAGAATAAAAAGAAATATAGAATGAGGTTAATATTTAACTATTATAATTAAGTTTAGCATATTATATTTTTAGTACATATTTTATTAATCATAAGTATACATATAGTAATATTATATGTAATACTATATTTATTGTCTGATAATACATAAATATAAATATAATAATATTATATATTTATTGTATAGGACCAAAAAGAAAAAAAATAAAAATTTCGAGTGTGAAGAATTTAAAGAAATAAAAGAAAAAAAGAACATATCCTATAGATGTTCAAGACAAAAAGAAATAAAGAATTAGGTTAATATTTAACTATTATAATTAAGTTTAGCATATTATATTTTTATTACATATTTTATTAATCATAAGTATACATATAGTAATATTAAATGTAATACTATATTTATTGTCTGATAATTCATAAATATAAATATAATAATATCATATATTTATTGTATAGGACCAAAAAGAAAAAAAAGAACATTTTCAAGTGTGAAGAATTTAAAGAAATAAAAGAAAAAAAGAATATATCCTATAGATGTTCAAGACAAAAAGAAATTAAGAATTAGGTTAATATTTAACTATTATAATTAAGTTTAGCATATTATATTTTTATTTCATATTTATTAATCATAAGTATACATATAGTAATATTATATGTAATACTATATGTATTGTCTGATAATACATAAATATAAATATAATAATATTATATATTTATTGTATAGGACCAACAAGAAAAAAAGAACATTTTCAAGTGTAAAGAGTGAAAAATAAGAAAAGAAACAAAGAACATATCCTATAGATGTTCAAGGCAAAAAAAAATAAAGAATTAGGTTAATATTTAACTATTATAATTAAGTTTAGCATATTATATTTTATTACATATTTTATTAATCATAAATATAAATATAATAATATTATATATTTATTGTATAGGACCAAAAAGAAAAAAGAACATTTTCAAGTGTGAAGAATTTAAAGAAATAAAAGAAAAAGAACATATCTTATAGATGTTCAAGAATAAAAAGAAATATAGAATTAGGTTAATATTTAACTATTATAATTAAGTTTAACATATTATATTTTTAGTACATATTTTATTAATCATAAGTATACATATAATAATGTTATATATTTATTGTATAGGACCAAAAAGAAAAAAAGAACATTTTCGAGTGTAAAGAGTGAAAAAAAAGAAAAGAAAAAAGAACATATCCTATAGATGATCAAGAATAAAAAGAAATATTGAATTAGGTTAATATTTAACTATTATAATTATGTTTAGTATATTATATTTGTATTACATATTTTATTAATAATAAGTATACATATAGTAATATTATATATTTATTGTATAGGACCAAAAAGAAAAAAAGAACATTTTCAAGTGTAAAGAGTGAAAAATAAGAAAAGAAAAAAAGAACATATCCTATAGATGTTCAAGGCAAAAAAAAATAAAGAATTAGGTTAATATTTAACTATTATAATTAAGTTTAGCATATTATATTTTATTACATATTTTATTAATCATAAGTATACATATAGTAATATTATATTTAATACTATATTTATTGTCTAATAATTCATAAATGTAAATATAATAATGTTATATATTTTTTGTATAGGACCAAAAAGAAAAAAAGAACATTTTAGAGTGTAAGAGTGCAACAAAATAAAAGAAAAAGAACATATATTATAGATGTTCAAGAATAAAAAGAAATATAGAATTAGGTTAATATTTAACTATTATAATTAAGTTTAACATATTATATTTTTAGTACATATTTTATTAATCATAAGTATACATATAATAATGTTATTTATTGTATAGGACCAAAAAGAAAAAAGAACATTTTCAAGTGTGAAGAATTTAAAGAAATAAATAAAAAGAACATATCTTATAGATGTTCAAGAATAAAAAGAAATAAAGAATTAGGTTAATATTTAACTATTATAATTAAGTTTAACATATTATATTTTTAGTACATATTTTATTAATCATAAGTATACATATAGTAATATTATATGAAATACTATATTTATTGTCTGATAATACATAAATATAAATATAATAATATTATATATTTATTGTATAGGACCAAAAAGAAAAAAAATAAAAATTTCGAGTGTGAAGAATTTAAAGAAATACAAGAAAAAAAGAACATATCCTATAGATGTTCAAGACAAAAAGAAATAAAGAATTAGGTTAATATTTAACTATTATAATTAAGTTTAGCATATTATATTTTTATTACATATTTTATTAATCATAAGTATACATATAGTAATATTAAATGTAATACTATATTTATTGTCTGATAATTCATAAATATAAATATAATAATATTATATATTTATTGTATAGGACCAACAAGAAAAAAAGAACATTTTCAAGTGTAAAGAGTGAAAACTAAGAAAAGAAACAAAGAACATATCCTATAGATGTTCAAGAATAAAAAGAAATATAGAATTAGGTTAATATTTAACTATTATAATTAAGTTTAGCATATTATATTTGTATTACATATTTTATTAATAATAAATATAAATATAATAATGTTATATATTTATTGTATAGGACCAAAAAGAAAAAAAGAACATTTTCAAGTGTGAAGAATTTAAAGAAATAAAAGAAAAAGAATATATCCTATAGATGTTCAAGAATAAAATGAAATATAGAATTAGGTTAATATTTAACTATTATAATTAAGTTTAGCATATTATATTTTTAGTACATATTTTATTAATCATAAGTATACATATAGTAATATTATATGAAATACTATATTTATTGTCTGATAATTCATAAATAAAAATATAATAATATTATATATTTATTGTATAGGTTCAAAAAGAAAAAAAGAACATTTTCAAGTGTGAAGAATTTAAAGAAATAAAAGAAAAATAATATATCATATAGATGTTCAAGAATACAAAGAAATAAAGAATTAGGTTAATATTTAACTATTATAATTAAGTTTAAAATATTATATTTTTAGTACATTTTTTATTAATCATAAGTATATATATAGTAATATTATATATATATATTGTATACTATATTTATTGTCTGATTATTCACAAATATAAATATATAAATTATATATTTATTGTATAGGACCAAAAAGAAAAAAAAGAACATTTTCAAGTGTGAAAAATTTAAAGAAATAAAAGAAAAAAAGAATATATCCTATAGATTTTCAAGACAAAAAGAAATTAAGAATTAGGTTAATATTTAACTATTATAATTAAGTTTAGCATATTATATTTTTAGTACATATTTTATTAATCATAAGTATACATATAGTAATATTAAATGTTATACTATATTTATTGTCTGATAATTCATAAATATAAATATAATAATATTATATATTTATTGTATAGGACCAAAAAGAAAAAAGAACATTTTCAAGTGTAAAGAGTGAAAAAAAAGAAAAGAAAAAAAGAACATATCCTATAGATGTTCAAGACAAAAAGAAATAAAGAATTAGGTTAATATTTAACTATTATAATTAAGTTTAGCATATTATATTTTTATTACATATTTTATTAATCATAAGAATACATATAGTAATATTAAATGTAATACTATATTTATTGTCTGATAATTCATAAATATAAATATAATAATATCATATATTTATTGTATAGGACCAAAAAGAAAAAAAAGAACATTTTCAAGTGTGAAGAATTAAAAGAAATAAAAGAAAAATAATATATCATATAGATGTTCAAGAATACAAAGAAATAAAGAATTAGGTTAATATTTAACTATTATAATTAAATTTAGCATATTATATTTTTATTAAATATTAAATGTAATACTATATTTATTGTCTGATAATTCATAAATATAAATATAATAATATCATATATTTATTGTATAGGACCAAAAAGAAAAAAAAGAACATTTTCAAGTGTGAAGAATTAAAAGAAATAAAAGAAAAATAATATATCATATAGATGTTCAAGAATACAAAGAAATAAAGAATTAGGTTAATATTTAACTATTATAATTAAATTTAGCATATTATATTTTTATTACATATTTTATTAATCATAAGTATACATATAGTAATATTAAATGTAATACTATATTTATTGTCTGATAATTCATAAATATAAATATAATAATATCATATATTTATTGTATAGGACCAAAAAGAAAAAAAATAAAAATTTCGAGTGTGAAGAATTTAAAGATATAAAAGAAAAAAAGAACATATCCTATAGATGTTCAAGACAAAAAGAAATAAAGAATTAGGTTAATATTTAACTATTATAATTAAGTTTAGCATATTATATTTTTATTACATATTTTATTAATCATAAGTATACATATAGTAATATTAAATGTAATACTATATTTATTGTCTGATAATTCATAAATATAAATATAATAATATCATATATTTATTGTATAGGACCAAAAAGAAAAAAAAGAACATTTTCAAGTGTGAAGAATTTAAAGAAATAAAAGAAAAAAAGAATATATCCTATAGATTTTCAAGACAAAAAGAAATTAAGAATTAGGTTAATATTTAACTATTATAATTAAGTTTAGCATATTATATTTTTATTTCATATTTATTAATCATAAGTATACATATAGTAATATTATATGTAATACTATATGTATTGTCTGATAATACATAAATATAAATATAATAATATTATATATTTATTGTATAGGACCAACAAGAAAAAAAGAACATTTTCAAGTGTAAAGAGTGAAAAATAAGAAAAGAAACAAAGAACATATCCTATAGATGTTCAAGAATAAAAAGAAATATAGAATTAGGTTAATATTTAATTATTATAATTAAGTTTAGCATATTATATTTGTATTACATATTTTATTAATCATAAATATAAATATAATAATATTATATATTTATTGTATAGGACCAAAAAGAAAAAAAGAACATTTTCGAGTGTAAAGAGTGAAAAATAAGAAAAGAAAAAAATAACATATCCTATAGATGTTCAAGGCAAAAAAAAATAAAGAATTAGGTTAATATTTAACTATTATAATTAAGTTTAGCATATTATATTTTATTACATATTTTATTAATCATAAGTATACATATAGTAATATTATATTTAATACTATATTTATTGTCTAATAATTCATAAATGTAAATATAATAATGTTATATATTTTTTGTATAGGACCAAAAAGAAAAAAAGAACATTTTAGAGTGTAAGAGTGCAACAAAATAAAAGAAAAAGAACATATATTATAGATGTTCAAGAATAAAAAGAAATATAGAATTAGGTTAATATTTAACTATTATAATTAAGTTTAACATATTATATTTTTAGTACATATTTTATTAATCATAAGTATACATATAATAATGTTATTTATTGTATAGGACCAAAAAGAAAAAAGAACATTTTCAAGTGTGAAGAATTTAAAGAAATAAAAGAAAAAGAACATATCTTATAGATGTTCAAGAATAAAAAGAAATAAAGAATTAGGTTAATATTTAACTATTATAATTAAGTTTAACATATTATATTTTTAGTACATATTTTATTAATCATAAGTATACATATAGTAATATTATATGTAATACTATATTTATTGTCTGATAATACATAAATATAAATATAATAATATTATATATTTATTGTATAGGACCAAAAAGAAAAAAAATAAAAATTTCGAGTGTGAAGAATTTAAAGAAATACAAGAAAAAAAGAACATATCCTATAGATGTTCAAGACAAAAAGAAATAAAGAATTAGGTTAATATTTAACTATTATAATTAAGTTTAGCATATTATATTTTTATTACATATTTTATTAATCATAAGTATACATATAGTAATATTATATGTAATACTATATTTATTGTCTGATAATACATAAATATAAATATAATAATATTATATATTTATTGTATAGGACCAAAAAGAAAAAAAAGAACATTTTCAAGTGTGAAGAATTTAAAGAAATAAAAGAAAAAAAGAATATATCCTATAGATTTTCAAGACAAAAAGAAATTAAGAATTAGGTTAATATTTAATTATTATAATTAAGTTTAGCATATTATATTTGTATTACATATTTTATTAATAATAAATATAAATATAATAATGTTATATATTTATTGTATAGGACCAAAAAGAAAAAAAGAACATTTTCAAGTGTGAAGAATTTAAAGAAATAAAAGAAAAAGAATATATCCTATAGATGTTCAAGAATACAAAGAAATATAGAATTAGGTTAATATTTAACTATTATAATTAAGTTTAGCATATTATATTTTTATTTCATATTTTATTAATCATAAATATACATATAATAATATTATATATTTATTATATAGGACCAAAAAGAAAAAAAATAATATTTTCGAGTGTGAATAATTTAAAGAAATAAAAGAAAAAGAACATATCCTATAGATGTTCAAGAATAAAATGAAATATAGAATTAGGTTAATATTTAACTATTATAATTAAGTTTAGCATATTATATTTTTAGTACATATTTTATTAATCATAAGTATACATATAGTAATACTATATGAAATACTATATTTATTGTCTGATAATTCATAAATAAAAATATAATAATATTATATATTTATTGTATAGGACCAAAAAGAAAAAAAGAACATTTTCAAGTGTAAAGAGTGAAAAAAAAGAAAAGAAAAAACGAACATATCCTATAGATGTTCAAGAATTAAAAGAAATATAGAATTAGGTTAATATTTAACTATTATAATTAAGTTTAGCATATTATATTTTTAGTACATATTTTATTAATCATAAGTATACATATAGTAATATTAAATGTTATACTATATTTATTGTCTGATAATTCATAAATATAAATATAATAATATTATATATTTATTGTATAGGACCAAAAAGAAAAAAGAACATTTTCAAGTGTAAAGAGTGACAAAAAAGAAAAGAAAAAAAGAACATATCCTATAGATGTTCAAGACAAAAAGAAATAAAGAATTAGGTTAATATTTAACTATTATAATTAAGTTTAGCATATTATATTTTTATTACATATTTTATTAATCATAAGAATACATATAGTAATATTAAATGTAATACTATATTTATTGTCTGATAATTCATAAATATAAATATAATAATATCATATATTTATTGTATAGGACCAAAAAGAAAAAAAAGAACATTTTCAAGTGTGAAGAATTTAAAGAAATAAAAGAAAAATAATATATCATATAGATGTTCAAGAATACAAAGAAATAAAGAATTAGGTTAATATTTAACTATTATAATTAAATTTAGCATATTATATTTTTATTACATATTTTATTAATCATAAGTATACATATAGTAATATTAAATGTAATACTATATTTATTGTCTGATAATTCATAAATATAAATATAATAATATCATATATTTATTGTATAGGACCAAAAAGAAAAAAAAGAACATTTTCAAGTGTGAAGAATTTAAAGAAATAAAAGAAAAAAAGAATATATCCTATAGATTTTCAAGACAAAAAGAAATTAAGAATTAGGTTAATATTTAACTATTATAATTAAGTTTAGCATATTATATTTTTAGTACATATTTTATTAATCATAAGTATACATATAGTAATATTATATGAAATACTATATTTATTGTCTGATAATTCATAAATAAAAATATAATAATATTATATATTTATTGTATAGGACCAAAAAGAAAAAAAGAACATTTTCAAGTGTAAAGAGTGAAAAAAAAGAAAAGAAAAAACTAACATATCCTATAGATGTTCAAGAATAAAAAGAAATATAGAATTAGGTTAATATTTAACTATTATAATTAAGTTTAGCATATTATATTTTTAGTACATATTTTATTAATCATAAGTATACATATAGTAATATTAAATGTTATACTATATTTATTGTCTGATAATTCATAAATATAAATATAATAATATTATATATTTATTGTATAGGACCAAAAAGAAAAAAGAACATTTTCAAGTGTAAAGAGTGAAAAAAAAAGAAAAGAAAAAAAGAACATATCCTATAGATGTTCAAGACAAAAAGAAATAAAGAATTAGGTTAATATTTAACTATTATAATTAAGTTTAGCATATTATATTTTTATTACATATTTTATTAATCATAAGAATACATATAGTAATATTAAATGTAATACTATATTTATTGTCTGATAATTCATAAATATAAATATAATAATATCATATATTTATTGTATAGGACCAAAAAGAAAAAAAAGAACATTTTCAAGTGTGAAGAATTTAAAGAAATAAAAGAAAAATAATATATCATATAGATGTTCAAGAATACAAAGAAATAAAGAATTAGGTTAATATTTAACTATTATAATTAAATTTAGCATATTATGTTTTTAGTACATATTTTATTAATCATAAGTATACATATAGTAATATTATATGTAATACTATATTTATTGTCTGATAATACATAAACATAAATATAATAATATTATATATTTATTGTATAGTACCAAACAGAAAAAAAAGAACATTTTCAAGTGTAAAGAGTGAAAAAAAAGAAAAGAAAAAAAGAACATATCCTATAGATGTTCAAGACAAAAAGAAATAAAGAATTAGGTTAATATTTAACTATTATAATTAAGTTTAGCATATTATATTTTTATTACATATTTTATTAATCATAAGAATACATATAGTAATATTAAATGTAATACTATACTTATTGTCTGATAATTCATAAATATAAATATAATAATATCATATATTTATTGTATAGGACCAAAAAGAAAAAAAAGAACATTTTCAAGTGTGAAGAATTTAAAGAAATAAAAGAAAAATAATATATCATATAGATGTTCAAGAATACAAAGAAATAAAGAATTAGGTTAATATTTAACTATTATAATTAAATTTAGCATATTATATTTTTATTACATATTTTATTAATCATAAGTATACATATAGTAATATTAAATGTAATACTATATTTATTGTCTGATAATTCATAAATATAAATATAATAATATCATATATTTATTGTATAGGACCAAAAAGAAAAAAAAGAACATTTTCAAGTGTGAAGAATTTAAAGAAATAAAAGAAAAAAAGAATATATCCTATAGATTTTCAAGACAAAAAGAAATTAAGAATTAGGTTAATATTTAATTATTATAATTATGTTTAGCATATTATATTTGTATTACATATTTTATTAATAATAAATATAAATATAATAATGTTATATATTTATTGTATAGGACCAAAAAGAAAAAAAGAACATATTCAAGTGTGAAGAATTTAAAGAAATAAAAGAAAAAGAATATATCCTATAGATGTTCAAGAATACAAAGAAATATAGAATTAGGTTAATATTTAACTATTATAATTAAGTTTAGCATATTATATTTTTATTTCATATTTTATTAATCATAAATATACATATAATAATATTATATATTTATTATATAGGACCGAAAAGAAAAAAAATAATATTTTCGAGTGTGAATAATTTAAAGAAATAAAAGAAAAAGAACATATCCTATAGATGTTCAAGAATAAAATGAAATATAGAATTAGGTTAATATTTAACTATTATAATTAAGTTTAGCATATTATATTTTTAGTACATATTTTATTAATCATAAGTATACATATAGTAATATTATATGAAATACTATATTTATTGTCTGATAATTCATAAATAAAAATATAATAATATTATATATTTATTGTATAGGACCAAAAAGAAAAAAAGAACATTTTCAAGTGTAAAGAGTGAAAAAAAAGAAAAGAAAAAACGAACATATCCTATAGATGTTCAAGAATTAAAAGAAATATAGAATTAGGTTAATATTTAACTATTATAATTAAGTTTAGCATATTATATTTTTAGTACATATTTTATTAATCATAAGTATACATATAGTAATATTAAATGTTATACTATATTTATTGTCTGATAATTCATAAATATAAATATAATAATATTATATATTTATTGTATAGGACCAAAAAGAAAAAAGAACATTTTCAAGTGTAAAGAGTGAAAAAAAAGAAAAGAAAAAAAGAACATATCCTATAGATGTTCAAGACAAAAAGAAATAAAGAATTAGGTTAATATTTAACTATTATAATTAAGTTTAGCATATTATATTTTTATTACATATTTTATTAATCATAAGAATACATATAGTAATATTAAATGTAATACTATATTTATTGTCTGATAATTCATAAATATAAATATAATAATATCATATATTTATTGTATAGGACCAAAAAGAAAAAAAAGAACATTTTCAAGTGTGAAGAATTTAAAGAAATAAAAGAAAAATAATATATCATATAGATGTTCAAGAATACAAAGAAATAAAGAATTAGGTTAATATTTAACTATTATAATTAAATTTAGCATATTATATTTTTATTACATATTTTATTAATCATAAGTATACATATAGTAATATTAAATGTAATACTATATTTATTGTCTGATAATTCATAAATATAAATATAATAATATCATATATTTATTGTATAGGACCAAAAAGAAAAAAAATAAAAATTTCGAGTGTGAAGAATTTAAAGAAATAAAAGAAAAAAAGAACATATCCTATAGATGTACAAGACAAAAAGAAATAAAGAATTAGGTTAATATTTAACTATTATAATTAAGTTTAGCATATTATATTTTTATTACATATTTTATTAATCATAAGTATACATATAGTAATATTAAATGTAATACTATATTTATTGTCTGATAATTCATAAATATAAATATAATAATATCATATATTTATTGTATAGGACCAAAAAGAAAAAAAAGAACATTTTCAAGTGTGAAGAATTTAAAGAAATAAAAGAAAAAAAGAATATATCCTATAGATGTTCAAGAATACAAAGAAATATAGAATTAGGTTAATATTTAACTATTATAATTAAGTTTAGCATATTATATTTTTATTTCATATTTTATTAATCATAAATATACATATAATAATATTATATATTTATTATATAGGACAAAAAAGAAAAAAAATAATATTTTCGAGTGTGAATAATTTAAAGAAATAAAAGAAAAAGAACATATCCTATAGATGTTCAAGAATAAAATGAAATATAGAATTAGGTTAATATTTAACTATTATAATTAAGTTTAGCATATTATATTTTTAGTACATATTTTATTAATCATAAGTATACATATAGTAATATTATATGAAATACTATATTTATTGTCTGATAATTCATAAATAAAAATATAATAATATTATATATTTATTGTATAGGACCAAAAAGAAAAAAAGAACATTTTCAAGTGTAAAGAGTGAAAAAAAAGAAAAGAAAAAACGAACATATCCTATAGATGTTCAAGAATTAAAAGAAATATAGAATTAGGTTAATATTTAACTATTATAATTAAGTTTAGCATATTATATTTTTAGTACATATTTTATTAATCATAAGTATACATATAGTAATATTAAATGTTATACTATATTTATTGTCTGATAATTCATAAATATAAATATAATAATATTATATATTTATTGTATAGGACCAAAAAGAAAAAAGAACATTTTCAAGTGTAAAGAGTGAAAAAAAAGAAAAGAAAAAAAGAACATATCCTATAGATGTTCAAGACAAAAAGAAATAAAGAATTAGGTTAATATTTAACTATTATAATTAAGTTTAGCATATTATATTTTTATTACATATTTTATTAATCATAAGAATACATATAGTAATATTAAATGTAATACTATATTTATTGTCTGATAATTCATAAATATAAATATAATAATATCATATATTTATTGTATAGGACCAAAAAGAAAAAAAAGAACATTTTCAAGTGTGAAGAATTTAAAGAAATAAAAGAAAAATAATATATCATATAGATGTTCAAGACAAAAAGAAATAAAGAATTAGGTTAATATTTAACTATTATAATTAAGTTTAGCATATTATATTTTTATTACATATTTTATTAATCATAAGTATACATATAGTAATATTAAATGTAATACTATATTTATTGTCTGATAATTCATAAATATAAATATAATAATATCATATATTTATTGTATAGGACCAAAAAGAAAAAAAAGAACATTTTCAAGTGTGAAGAATTTAAAGAAATAAAAGAAAAAAAGAATATATCCTATAGATTTTCAAGACAAAAAGAAATTAATAATTAGGTTAATATTTAACTATTATAATTAAGTTTAGCATATTATATTTTTATTTCATATTTATTAATCATAAGTATACATATAGTAATATTATATGTAATACTATATGTATTGTCTGATAATACATAAATATAAATATAATAATATTATATATTTATTGTATAGGACCAACAAGAAAAAAAGAACATTTTCAAGTGTAAAGAGTGAAAAATAAGAAAAGAAACAAAGAACATATCCTATAGATGTTCAAGAATAAAAAGAAATATAGAATTAGGTTAATATTTAATTATTATAATTAAGTTTAGCATATTATATTTGTATTACATATTTTATTAATAATAAATATAAATATAATAATGTTATATATTTATTGTATAGGACCAAAAAGAAAAAAAATAACATTTTCAAGTGTGAAGAATTTAAAGAAATAAAAGAAAAAGAATATATCCTATAGATGTTCAAGAATACAAAGAAATATAGAATTAGGTTAATATTTAATTATTATAATTAAGTTTAGCATATTATATTTTTATTTCATATTTTATTAATCATAAGTATACATATAGTAATATTATATGAAATACTATATTTATTGTCTGATAATTCATAAATAAAAATATAATAATATTATATATTTATTGTATAGGACCAAAAAGAAAAAAAGAACATTTTCAAGTGTAAAGAGTGAAAAAAAAGAAAAGAAAAAACGAACATATCCTATAGATGTTCAAGAATAAAAAGAAATATAGAATTAGGTTAATATTTAACTATTATAATTAAGTTTAGCATATTATATTTTTAGTACATATTTTATTAATCATAAGTATACATATAGTAATATTAAATGTTATACTATATTTATTGTCTGATAATTCATAAATATAAATATAATAATATTATATATTTATTGTATAGGACCAAAAAGAAAAAAGAACATTTTCAAGTGTAAAGAATTTAAAGAAATAAAAGAAAAATAATATATCATATAGATGTTCAAGAATACAAAGAAATAAATAATTAGGTTAATATTTAACTATTATAATTAAATTTAGCATATTATGTTTTTAGTACATATTTTATTAATCATAAGTATACATATAGTAATATTATATGTAATACGATATGTATTGTCTGATAATACATAAATATAAATATAATAATATTATATATTTATTGTATAGTACCAAACAGAAAAAAAAAGAACATTTTCAAGTGTGAAGAATTTAAAGAAATAAAAGAAAAAGAACATATCTTATAGATGTTCAAGAATAAAAAGAAATATAGAATTAGGTTAATATTTAACTATTATAATTAAGTTTAAAATATTATATTTTTAGTACATAATTTATTAATCATAAGTATATATATAGTAATATTATATATATATATATATTGTATACTATATTTATTGTCTGATTATTCACAAATATAAATATATAAATTATATATTAATTGTATAGGACCAAAAAGAAAAAAAAGAACATTTTCAAGTGTGAAAAATTTAAAGAAATAAAAGAAAAAAAGAATATATCCTATAGATGTTCAAGACAAAAAGAAATAAAGAATTAGGTTAATATTTAACTATTATAATTAAGTTTAGCATATTATATTTTTATTACATATTTTATTAATCATAAGAATACATATAGTAATATTAAATGTAATACTATATTTATTGTCTGATAATTCATAAATATAAATATAATAATATCATATATTTATTGTATAGGACCAAAAAGAAAAAAGAACATTTTCAAGTGTAAAGAGTGAAAAAAAAGAAAAGAAAAAAAGAACATATCCTATAGATGTTCAAGACAAAAAGAAATAAAGAATTAGGTTAATATTTAACTATTATAATTAAGTTTAGCATATTATATTTTTATTACATATTTTATTAATCATAAGTATACATATAGTAATATTAAATGTAATACTATATTTATTGTCTGATAATTCATAAATATAAATATAATAATGTTATATATTTATTGTATAGGACCAAAAAGAAAAAAAATAACATTTTCAAGTGTGAAGAATTTAAAGAAATAAAAGAAAAAGAATATATCCTATAGATGTTCAAGAATACAAAGAAATATAGAATTAGGTTAATATTTAATTATTATAATTAAGTTTAGCATATTATATTTTTATTTCATATTTTATTAATCATAAGTATACATATAGTAATATTATATGAAATACTATATTTATTGTCTGATAATTCATAAATAAAAATATAATAATATTATATATTTATTGTATAGGACCAAAAAGAAAAAAAGAACATTTTCAAGTGTAAAGAGTGAAAAAAAAGAAAAGAAAAAAAGAATATATCCTATAGATTTTCAAGACAAAAAGAAATTAAGAATTAGGTTAATATTTAACTATTATAATTAAGTTTAGCATATTATATTTTATTACATATTTTATTAATCATAAGTATACATATAGTAATATTATATGTAATACTATATTTATTGTCTGATAATTCATAAATATAAATATAATAATATTATATATTTATTGTATAGGACCAAAAAGAAAAAAAGAACATTTTCGAGTGTAAAGAGTGAAAAAAAAAAAAAGAACATATCCTATAGATGTTCAAGAATAAAAAGAAATATAGAATTAGGTTAATATTTAACTATATTAAATTGTATATTTCCGATGGAAATACATAAGACCAACCTAGAACTTTATATCATAACTTCATAGAATTCATAAATGTCTATGACCGATTATGGCATGAGGGATTATGAATATGCCAACCAAGGGATAACTAAGGAAGTAATCGATATTCTATCATCTCTGTATTCCTCTTCAGGATGATCAATACTAGTTAATAATCAAATAGTATATCCATTTTTAACCACTATAGGTGTTAGTTAAGGTTATTTGTTATATTCTGTGTTATTTAACATATTTGTGAAGAAGATAATGCAAGATACACTAAAATATTAGGATTCCACTATATCTATTGGATGTAGACTTATCAATCTACGTTTTGTAGACGAAATACACCTTATTGCAGGTTCATATAATAAACTACAAAAAAACACATAGACTCGCTAGCATATAAGCGTATGGAATGGATATACGTCATGAAAAGAGTAATACTTTAGTCAAATAACCTGAACCTAATAAAGGAAATAGTAATAATTTGATAATAAACATGTATGGAAATAATCTAGAAGTAAAACATTTAAATATCTTGATGTTACACTAACATACAATGCTAATAGCAATAAGAAGTGCTACAGCTACACCAATAATGGTAAGATTGGAAATAAACTGTAGAAGTAGAGAAATATATTTTAAAATTTAATTCTACCTCTACAATTCATTTAATTCTATCCACTCTTTTGTACGGCTGTTAAATATTGACTCTTCTCGAATAATCTAAGAAACAATTGAATTCTTTTGAATCTAAGTCACATAGAAGAATGTTAAACATCACATATAGACAACGAATGACAAATTTATATATCCACGACGAAATGTTATATATATATATATATATATATATATATATATATAATTAGTTCATAATGTTCCAAAATGTTTACAGAAAGTTAAAAGAAGAAAAATTAGTTGATTTGGCCATGTGTCAAGATATCACATTGGCAAACATTATTTTATAATGTCTTGTTGAAGGTACAACGAAAATAGATCAGCCTAAAAAGAATTATAGTGAAGACGTCTATAAATAGACCGGTATGCCTACCCGGTCCTTACTTGATGTAACGAAAGGATGTTATAGTTTGAAGAATTTTTCATGACGCTATATCATGTTCTCACTACAAGTTGTAGTTTACAACGAATTGCCATCATTCATGACTAGTTAACTATTACTAAAATAAATAAGAATACTATTATACTAATAATGCTACTATAGTACATACTTCATATACTACTACATTACTAATTATATTAGTATTACAAATATTACTACTACTATTATTAGTAATATTACTATATAGTAATATTACTACTTATACTACTACATAATATATATATATATATGGGCAAGAACAACAACAAATATTATATATGATATTTAAGATCTTTAGGAGAACAAATTATATAAATATCATTGTAAATTAACAGAAAAACAAATCGTAATTATTCTAATAAATATTGTTATTGATCTCGGTCATCAACTGAATCTGATATTATTATTATTATTATTATTATTATATATATATATATATATTATCTTGTTATCGATTATTGTATTTGTATTCATACGCATATATGCACATGAGTCTATAGAGTCTATGTCTATGTCCATGTACATGTCTATGTATATATATAGTATCACGGCCCCTATCGTGGAGTTTTACAAGCGACGTATACGACTAGAGTCTGACGTATGCACATTCCTTCTTGGCCGCCTGCTTAGCTATAGAGGACCGTTGGTATATATATATATATATATATATATATATTACTTCAGTAATAACTCCCTTAATAAATACATAAACCTTGACGTTTTACTCCTTATATATATTTACATATATAAGAATATATATATATGTGATTATTTATATACATAATATTATAATATTTATTCAACTATACATAACAAAGTTTGCAATTTTTATTAATACTACATTTTTGCTATCAATATACTAATTCAAAATAATACAAATCCAGTATGTTTATACGAGTGTGTAGTAAGTTATTAAATAAATATCATTAGATAATGTGAATAAAGTTGAAAGCTTCTAAGTATATTATTAAACTGCGTAACTCTATCTCTTTTAGGACATATATTCATGCAGTAATGTTGCTCTGTTTAGTTTTCATTGTAACCGATTTTGTTAAAATTTCAATGGAATTATTATTAGATTTTTCCTCTGATTTGTTTACAAAATCCTTCTTTTCAGTAATATGCAAGTGTATATTAGCTACAATAATCATGAGCAAAAGAATCACTGGTAGCATAATCATTTCTGTATCTATGTATGTAGGTATGTTTATGTATGCATATATATATGTATATGTGTACGTGTGTATGTATGCAGGTATGTATCTATATGTGTATATGTATTATGTATGTATTAATTATGTTCATAATTATGTAATAATTAAACTCGTTTAAACATTAATACTTTTTTTTTAATTTTTTATTGAAGGAATTTATTAAAGTGTATGTACTAATGTAATACTAATAATTACTAATTCATTGTAAATGATTATGTTGTTATCACTAATATTATTCTATACAAATTGTAATAAGTTTACATATAATTAAAAGAGAAAACATAATGTTATAAATAGTTATATTCAATGAAATCTATATGTGAATGAATAATGTGAATAATGAGGTTACTATTAACTTCAAAATAATATTACCAAACCTAATAAATAAATATCTATTTACTAAATAATTAGTTTACATTATGAAGATTACACAATTTTAGATTAATATATAATTAATATATATTAATTTAATATATGAAAAATTCCAATTAAATGTATATATACTAGATATTTACAACTACTATTTTCATATTTGTCATATTAATTGACACATTATAAAGAATATCACTGAATTATATTTGAATCAATATATTTAATTTAATCATGAATTATCATTATAGGTTATGCAGATTATTCAAATGATGACACTAAAAGACATTGCACATTTATACAAATAACAGTCTACCCAACTCTAAGTTATTCTACGAATATATGGAAATGTGATATGTAGTGAGTTGTTTTTATAATAATATGGAATACATCATTAACATTATGGTTAAGCTAACCAATGACTAAACAATATAGTCGTGTATTGACAAATATAGTTAATGATTAATATTATTTATATATTGACATGTCCACGCGTCTGTACAATACTTACTTGTTATCTGAGACATACTTGATTCTTCGTCGTGTTCGTCTAACACATTCTGTCGGACACATTCAGAATTTACCAATTTACATCCTACAAATATTTATTAATTAATAATTAATTATTAATTATTAATACGTTATCAACAATATAACTATATTACATAAATATTGTATATTACTAAATACATTATTATATATATTACGTCTAATGGTAAAATAGCAAGTTTTATTATGATTAAATTGATCAAGATTTAACTCTAACAAATTATTATTCTATTAATATTTCTATAACTCTATTCAATTATATTCTAGATTTATTTTTTTTATATATAATGTTTTTTAATTTCTTAAATCGGACATTTTTATGAAACATATATTAACATCTAACGTATTATATCTTAATAATAACGGATTGCTATACTATAGTATAGTATATCACTAATAATATAAGTTTTGACCTATATTATGTGTTATTTATTTTTTATATTAAATAAGTGAAAGAGCATAAATAATATTATGTTTGTATGTATACAAACCTTCTTTTTATAAAATAATATAATATTCAATATATATATATATATATATACTAATTAATATATATTTAATTATATATAGGTATATATATATGTATTATATAATACAAACAAAATGTAATAATGTTTGTTATATTATATGTATTACTAACTCGTTTTAAAAATAAATCTTTTATTTTCAACACTGGACCCAATAATATTTGTAGATATAATTTCCAAGCTATAATATGTATCAGGATCAAGCTTCTTTATAGTGTACGTTCGAATTGCGGTATTAATGTATTTTGTCACAGTACCATTACTATAATTATGAATAATGTAATATGATTCGTCCAGCTGCGATTCGCTTATATCATTATTTATATATGTATCAAACATAAATACGAGTCCAACAAATCTTACTTTTACCTATAATTAAGTATATATGGTATAGGAATAACTATATATATATTTATTTATATACATATATTTATATGAATATATAGGGGAAAGTAACCGAATACTGACAGTGCCCGAATATGGACACTCTCGGTATCTTAGAAACCATAAATCCTACAAAAAAATGTTTGATGAATAAAATATTCATAATTATATAATTAGTCTAAATAATTTTTTTAATTTTTTTTAGTTATTCAAAATATGTCTGTTATATCCAATAAACTGATTTTTTATTACGTTTTTAATTTATGAAAACAAATTTCAATTTTAAAACCTTTTCAAGAATATACAAATATATCCATATAAAAGATTATACTATATTATTAAATAATAAATACATTCTGAAATCATATTTATAATTTCTATATTAGTTATCAAATATTCATTAAGTTATAAGTATATATCTAGAGGTCATATAAGTCCATAATAAGAACATTCTAGATGTTTAATACGGACACCCTATAACAAATCAGTGCGCAGTGTATAATCTATTCTAATTTTCATAAAAATCACGTGCGTTATAATATTAATACCACTAATAAAACTAGATCGACAATTGTTATTATATAGATACTTAAATTGTATTAATAATAAAAAAATAATAAAAATAAATAATTTAACTAATTAAATAAGAATAAATTATTCATAAAATTAATTATAAATAATCTAATTGTAATGTGTCTGGTTGATTCATCAATAATATATAGTTTATCTAGTGGTATATATACACCCTATAGGGTGTCCCTATTATAACACAGGGTATCATATTCGGGCATGGGTACCGGATATGTACACCCCGTTATCTATTGTATTAAACGATTTTAAATCAAATTTTAAAATCACAATATTATCTATAATCATATAATATTAATATATCGTAATTTTTGAATTAAAATAATGAGTCATAAAATGTTAAGACCATTTATTGTTAAATTGACCGTAGTAGGTTACTTTACCTATATATATAATTATCTGACTAACATTTTAATAATTTATAACATTTTGTATATATATATAATAATTAGGATAATATTATATGTTTGTTTATTTCTTGATATCTTCCTATAATATAATGAAATAAAAGAATACTTTATGTAAACGCAGACTACAATGAACATAGTTAACATAGTTTCTCTTGCTTGTATAAACTAGCATGTTCTCAAGCATGTCTTCACCGATATCCACACTTATAGTATTAGTGTATGCATACTATTGATCATGTTCGTATTCTCCAATAGTATTATTAGAAATAATATTATAATTCGATTTAATATACTAATATACTTTAGTTAAACATTACTTATTCAAATATATCCTACACCTAGATTATTATACAAATAATATATCATTACATATTTATATAGGTTGATCGTAATATAATTAATATTTAAATCGTATAATGAAGATAATGTGACGGGGTTCATACAAAACAAATGTATGTACAAAATAGTTAATAGATATTTGTGTATATATGAAATTGATGTACTCTATAATTATTATTAGTATCTGATTATAATTAGGGGCAACTGTGCACATTGGTAGGATTCTAACTCTTGCAATGCGCAATGTATTAAAGTATAAGTGTAGTAGGAGTATATAGAGTATATACTATAGACTATACTGAGATATTGTATTGCATATGTTCATATTATACGTGTCTGTATATGAGTTGTGAGTGGCAGTTGATAAAAGTGTTATGATTATTTGTAATACAATAGAGTATATATATAAAAGAGTAGGTTATTCAAGTTAAGTATTCATCCATAATCATGTTCTTCGAAGAACGCCGATGTCGATGGTAGAAGAGGTTGATTAGTTATTTATATTTGTTTATAGAATATTTTCTATTTTTAATAAAATCAGGAAGCTTATATAGATATGTATTATATTTCATTATAATATTATCAATATATAATTACAAAACAAATAATAGAACATTTTGGATATATTTTTATTATTAAAATGTTAACATTTAACAGGTTAATAAAGTTTTACATGGTTTATATACAAAAGGTAAAATTGAAAATTTGTATACACTATATTTAACACAATTTCAATACTATTTTATTATATTGTGTTATTTGACTCTCAAATTGCATCGTTATATGACTTCCCAAGCATCCATAAACTGATTGCCGAAACGTAACATTATAGGTCAAATAATATTTTCCAGTAGGTAGTAAAATTATATGTAGTTTGTGAGCATATAAAAGGTTTCCTTTTACATATAAAAAATCAACATTGGAACGTATAATTTTACCCATAAATAAACACCTAGTGGAACGTATAATTTTACCCATAAATAAAAACCTAGTTGAACGTATATTTTTACCCATAAATAAACACCTAGTAGAACGTATATTGTTATCAATAAATACATGTATGTATATAGGTTAATGTCTACGAATAGCCAATAATCTAAATATATATATATATATACAAAATTAAATAATAATGAGTACCTTTCGAGTTTTAATGACTATATTTGTAATATTATATCCTCCATTGAATATGCTGTCCCATACGACTGAATACATGTTTGTATGTTCACTGTAATTTGAAGAAAGTATATCAACCTTATACGGAACACCTGTATGATTATATATCACTGTAGAGTTACTAAATGTATTACGATATAGATAAACGATAACCACTACGATTAAGGTGTTTATTAAATATAATAAATCGATTTCTATACTAAAATATATAAACTATATATTTTAATTATATATATTTAAATAGTATAATATGATTTTCTCGGTATATTATGTTAAATCTAGTATAGTGTGATTACATATAATAATATGAATAATTATAACGAACGGTATGCTGGTATGTTAACTGTGCCTGTGAGATTATGATGATAATCAGTTCTGTCATATTTACTAAAAGCTCTCACTTTATACACCAATGTGGTGTTAGGCTTTTCATCTACATCTAACATATATAGATTGTTATCGCCTGCAATCGTTGTAATATCAAGTATTGTTAAATAATACATCAGGAAATGTATAATATAATACAGATTAATAAGACATTAATATATTCATATATATATATATATAAATATATATATGGAAAACTAACTCAATGGAAACACATGTTGACCGGTGAGGTTACTACTTTCCACGTTGATTCCACATTGCCTGTGACATATAACTATAGATACGATATCACCGTCAGGTTGTTCGATATCATAATCAGACAGTATGATTTTAAATAATATAGCTTTAGGTGATACATTTATAATTTCCATATCGGTAGGAAAGTATAATCTATCTATAGTGGAATAGTTAATTATACAATTAGTTATATTACAATATAATCAATACTGGTTATAATACACACCAAATTCAGCAAATCTACATTCCGCTGATGTTTTTCCATATTTATTTGAAGCTTCTAGTGTATAATTGCCTTGGAAATACTCAAATTCGAATAAGATCTAGAATAAGAGTAATGTCAATAAGATCAATATATAATACATTTGTATTTAGTACATAATATAATATAATATACAATAAATATAAATGTATTTAAGTTGTAAAGTTATCTATTATATAAGGGTGAATACCAGGAAATGTCCTATTAATAATAACACCATAAATTAAATATAAATTTAAAACGAAATTATAATCTTGATAATAAATATATATATATATATATATATAATATTAAATCAGATTTAATCCTTTAGGAATTCCGTGGCTTACTCTAAATTAATCAAGGAATACCATTTGAAAGCTGTTTATTTTAATAAATTGTTGATTTTAAGCTAGTTATTATTACTAATATAAAAAGAATGTTAACAATATTAATATTATAAGAAATTCGTGTTTAAGTTATTACTCCATTTTAGAAATTAAAATATTCATCATATAAAATATAATAAATAGTTTTAATTTGTATTTATAAGTATATACATATTTAAATTATACATATATCATGGAAAAATATGTTTCTTAAAAATACATGAAATTATATATATATATATATATATATATATATATATATATATATATATATTTAATATTATGTGGATATATTATATAAATATAAATAATTGTACATATAATGTAACAGAGTTGTATGATTAAAAAAATATATAGCAATTTCTTTATATTTTACATGTATAATCTCAAAATGCTTTAACAAATAAGTCACACATTAATTCATAATTGTATGCCAGTAAGAAAAGTAGCGAAATAATAAATTATATATGCATAGAGAATATGAATTTAGTTTTATTTATGCGTATACTAATATCGGTAAAAAGGATTTCATAAAATAATAAAATTATCAATACTAATTTATATTAAAAGATATAGTAAATAATGACAATTATCTTTGAAATTAAAAGCTTATTATTAGAAAAATAGAATAACCGGTATATGCATATATGCACTCATGAGTGCATTGATTGTATTTCTTTGGGTATTAGATCATGATTAAATTAATCGGGACAGATAATAATATGTTTATTATATCTATAGTGAAAATAAAAAATCACATTACTTGTCCAAAGGTGAATCGAGAACAATGGAATGTATATGTAATTAGAAAATTGAGATCTCAAATTAAGTAAAATACTAATACTAATATTTTGTTGTTATATCAAATATATTTCAATTTTATATCATTATCATATTAATTCATATTCTAAATATTTTGAAAAATAAAATTAATTATATATTTTACGATAATATAATACTTACCTTCAGTTTATAATTAGTATTATTATGTATAATATTAATATATCTAGCTATATTTGGGTCGTATAAATCAATAAATACGTCATATGTATGATCATTGTATTTCTTAAAAGTGTTGATCCACTTGATTTTAGGTTCTGGGTAAGCGAAAACTTCTGCTTCGATAGTGAAGTTCATATTATTAATAGTTGTATACACTGTCGGCGTCTTTATATTTATAACCGGTTTACCTATACATTTTGAAATATAAGAAGAATATTCTAATAATATTTAAAATATTTTAATAATAATTATAATAATACAATATATTTAATGCCAATAATTAATCATAATTTGGCTTACATATATGTTTTAACAATTATAGTTTATATGTATATATATATATATATATATATATATATATAATGTATCTAATAGATACTATCTAGGGGAAAGTAACCGAATACGGACAGTGCCCGAATACGGACACTCTCGATATCTCAGAAACTATAAATCCTACAAAAAAATTGTTAATTAATAAAATATTCATAATTATATAAATAGTCTAAAAATTTTTTTTATTTTTTTATTATTCAAAATATTGTTGATATATCCAATAAAATGATTTTTTTATCACGTTTTTAAATTTATGAAAAAAATGTTAACTTAAACCCTTCTCAAGAATATACAAATGTAAAGATATAAAATATAACATTATATTATTAAAAAATAAAGCAATTTAAAATTATACATATATATATAATTTCTATATTTGTTATCAAATATTCATTAAGTTATAAGCATATATCTAAAGGTCATCTAAGTTCCTAATACGGACATTCTAGATGTCTTAATACCACCAATAAAGATAAATTTAAAATTTTTATTATTTAGATATTTAAATTGTATTATTAATAAAATAATAAAAATAAATAAATTATTAACTAATTAAATTATAAATAATGTAATTGCAATTTTATATATATATATATATATATATATATATATATATATTATAAATATTAAATATTTGGATGAAGAGACATATTTAATCTCACGCATATAACGTTTATGAAATATGCATATTTAATAATTATTTACTTGAGTATACTATATATAAGTATACTATAGATAAGTATACTATAGATAAGTATACTATATATAAGTATACTATATATAAGTATACTATAGATAAGTATACTATAGATAAGTATACTATAGATAAGTATACTATAGATACATTATAATGATCTAAATGCAGTTATTACGCGTGTCGTATCACGTGTACAGGCTTACGTCTCGTCTCTTCGTCAGATGTAACCACAGTTATACTATTTATATATTTATAAGATATATTCTATGTATATATATATTTTATTTTTTATAAAAAATCTGTCAAATTAATATAATAATTCCACAAAAAAACATGGTATCATTTAAATAATATAATTAAGAGAAGTAATTTTTCAAATTTAAATAAATCTTATCAGTTGATGATTTTAACTTATATTTTAGTAATGTTTGAACACATCTTGCTAATGATTCTAAATCTGGTTTTAATTCAAATTTAGTTTTATATTTTATCATATCATAACATACATACATTTTATCCTACAGCAGTTACAAATTCCGAAATATTTAATATAATAATATATAAAAACAATTAAATAGTACTGATATTTATAATATAAATATGAGCTTAACAAAACAACTTAATACAGAATTAAGTCCTATATTATGTTATTTATTTTATATATCACTGAATGAGTGTTTCCTGGTTATTTAATAAATTGATAAGGTTATACCTTTACATAAAAAGGGTAATACAAATATATTAGATAATGTAAGGCCAATATCCCTCAATTCTCAAAAATGTATGAACAATTATTTAAAAAATACTTTTTTGTTTCATTAATAAATATAGAATTTGAATGAAAATCAATTTGGGGTCAGACAAAATTATTCAACAGAATATGCATTACATTACTTATCAGAAATAGTATGTGATGAATTATAAAATAATAACAATTGTGAAATATTATTAATTGATCTAAACAGGCTTTTTACACTTAAGATCTTAATATATTGATAAATAAAGTAGATACTATTGGTATTAAAGGTTTACCTAAAGTTCTATTATCTAGATATTTATCAAACAGATCACAATATGTCAAACTAAATGGGAATAATATATATATGGAACATATATAATTTGGTGTTCCGCAAGGTTCAGTTTTAGAGCCCTGTTTTAGGTTAGTTTTTTATAATATATATTAATGATATGCTTAATATACTGAAATATTCTAAACCTATAATTTTTGCAGAAAATACAAAGTTAAATTTAAGTATTAAATCTTTTGAAATTCTGCCAACTAGTTTAACTCATTTTCTATTAGTAAATTAACATCAAATGTACAAAAAACCAAAGTTATGATCTATAATATTCTAAATTCTAAATCTAAAAAGAAACTAGAATTCAAAGTTTATAATGAAATGATAGAGCAGGTAAATCATTTATCATTCCTTGATGTATTAATTGATAATAAATATAGTAACTGTAATTATAATTTAAATTATATCAGAGGAAAACTAAGTAGAATAATTACTATAATAAATAAAATAAAACATATATTGACTATAAAAATCGTATAAAAATATATCATAGTATTTTTGAAAGTCTTATACATACTCTTAAAGTTTATGCACTATTTCTCTTTGATGGAATCCCAGTATATTCCTCCTTCGCTTTAGAGAATGAATATATTATAATGTTTGGAATATGTATTGTCTTAATATATATATTTATATAGTATATTTTATAATACTAATATTTTATTATATTTTATATTAATATATTTATGTTGGTATATTATTTCATTATATTATGCTAATTCTATATTTAATTTAATTATCTATTTATTTCCTCTTAAATAGGCGAATGTCTAAAAATCTACGCTTCTCTATGCGTCTAGGTTATTACCAAAGTCTGTCAATTATTATTATTTATTATTATTATACAGTAATATACTCTATATGAATATATATATATATATATATATATATATATAATAAATGATAAACTATATTTCTATTATCTATAGATAATGACCTTGGATAGTTATGTTTGCGTGCTTGACGTACTGTTGTTGCTTATGTATAGTCGTGCACTTGATACTGTAGTGACCTGGTACCTGAATCGTTAGCTCCAATAGTTGTGATGACTCAGCCACGGAGTTAATCGAGTACTTCCATCTGATACGTTGTGAGTCATCGTGTTATCATTAGCTATTATTAAAGTATGACTAATGTAATGCGTGGGTATACGATATCCTATAGAAAATCGTGCGATCAGTAGGTACATTCTATTCGGTAATAGCAACGGGCGTAATACAATGTTTTTATTTATAGTGATAGAAGATGTGAAATGATCTTAATACGTATCGGTATTAGCAGCTACCCAGCAAACATTAACAACTTCATAACATCCTCATAACAACATAACAGCCTCATAACAGCCTTAAAACAGCTTATTCTAAAATGACAGCCTTATATCTGCTTCATAATAGGATCTTATGAAAAAAAACAGCCTCATAAAAGACTCACAACAGCATTATGGTAATATCCTCATAATAGCCTACATAAATTCTATAAAAACAGCCTCATAACAGACTCATAACATCATTATGATAATATCATCATAATTTATATAAAAACAGCCTCATAACAGACTCATAACATCCTAATAACAGCCTCATATAACAGCATCTGTATACATATTATGCTGTTTTTTTTTAATGAGGATGTTACGAGGCTGTTATGATGCTGTTAATGTTTGCTGGGTATACCCCCTTGAATCACATGTGACTCATTCACGCCCATTAGAGAAGTTCGTGTAGTGAAGTAAGCATCTCGACGATGACTAATTTAAACTAGAGTAACATTGTACATAACATCGGAAGGCATATCGGTAGCGCTAGAAACTGAATACAAATCTAACACATACCTAACACGTAGTTCAATGCTTACAATTGTTTATAGATGTATAACGAAGATGTAGGGGGAGGGGTGATCAACTAATATATGACTAAAATAATAATTATTCTCTTGATATACATTCATATGTGAATGTTACATTTCATGAAATACTATTTTAACAACGGCAGTAAACAATATATCAACATATATATTGAACATTGTTATTTAGTGTATACTAATAATGTATGTAATTATAATATATGCTTATGTGATTGATCTTGTACTCGAATACACATTTATCTTATACTATATCATACACGCTACCTTGAATCACTTCAAACCTTATATTATGTACATATATTTATTATATATTATAATATATATATATATATATATATATATATATATATATATATATATATATATATATATATATTATAATACCTATACATGTTATATAATTAAATATTTCATTTGTTAGCTTTGTAATTTATATAATTTAAATAATAATAATAATCATAATTATTAAATATTAATTATATATATAAATATTAACTAACCTACTTTCATTATCATACATTTCTATGAGATGATCATTAATATAAATCTTAAGTTGTGCATTAACTACCAGATCAGGGGACGTATCAAACTTACATATAATATACGCTTGTGTATGATACCAATCTTTTATATTTATAAAGTTGATAGTATAAGTGCTCGAATCTGTAAAATATGAAATAGTACTTGGAAGAGTATATTTAGTTTAACAAATGTAGGTATAGGTGTAGATACCTATATAGATACAAATTATTTGTAAATAATACAACTAATACCCTAGTGCATATTAGAAATTAGTTTAAATTTAAATCAAATATTTTATAATAACATAATGTTATATGAGGATTAATTCATATATAACTAAACAATATATCATTTTATAATATTACATTAATCTCACAGAACCACTATATCGTGTGTCATACTTTGTAAGCTATATTTAATATAATATTAATTGTTATTAAAATAAATATAAATATAATAGAATACTATTTTAATAATTATATAAAATTGTTGGTGAAATATTAAGTAATAATATATATATATAAATTATATAAATTATCTTTCATATAGTATATAATATATATATATAATTAATATTAACGATAAATATATTGTTAAAATGCAGACATTTTCTAAAGGGAGGCTCTGGTTTAAATATTTTTAATATTTTTATTATATTAATAATTTGTATTTCATATTTTCCAAATTTTGTATCTTATTTATAAATTTCTCAAAGTATTAATATCAATATAAAGTGTTTTATGAAGGTTATTGATATAATAATTATTTGAAATTGAAATGAAATTGTATATATTATATTTACTTAAATTGTATATATTAAACTTTGAATGTCATTATCTCAAGTTTTTACATTTTATATCAATCGTATTTTTCTGGCAATTCCGGTGATTTAAGAAGGATTTCGTCCATTAGAAGGAATGATGCCACTATTATAAACTGTTATTAATAATATGCCACTGTTATTCAAACTCTTCCCGATAGCGTTATCATAAAATGGTATACACCTCGATCATATAAAGAATACACATTTGTTAATAATATGTCCATTTATAAATATCATTCAATAAATATATTTAATTCAGTCGATGGAAGGGATTAGCTTTATCCACACTCATAGTCCTTATATCAATAATTGTATAACTTCTCTGCTACAGATGTTTTCTGGAATATGTTATTTTGTAGATATGGTAAAGCTTAATCAAGGTTTACTGTATACATGTTACAGATATAGACGAGTGTTTCCGAGTATAAATAATTACTGCATAAGATGAGTGTGCAATTATAGATATAACTGCCTACATCACATTATGCAAACCTGTAGATTTAATTATAATAATATTATTCACAGGCAAAATCACGTTAATAAACTATTAATAACTCTACTTAATAAGTACACATTCAAAAACGATACTGGAATCACATATACGAACTCAACTTGGCTCACGCAAACCCGACTTACTGGTTTACTTAAATGATATATTGTATATATTATAGATAGTTTAACCTAATCAGATGTCAATCGATACCATAGATACTGATTCCAATTACGAAAAATAACTGACTTCTACAACAAACCTGAAATAATATCATACGCTAAACAACTTACTGGTGCAAAGCAATCTAAATGTAATGCATATTGTTGGAACTGGCGTTTCATACCCTCATCCCTATCGTCTAAATACATATATTCGTTAGGCCTGAGAAAGCATGATATTACGCTACTCAGTAGTCGTGTTATGACAGGCAGTCTAAATATTTATCGTAAATACTGCTGCAATGGATTATTGTAAATTCATAATTATTTGGCCTCTCCCTTATTTACTTCGTCATATTTTGTTATATGTTCACATTAATAAATGGTATAACTAGTAATGGTTATTAACCAACCATGTCTGAAAAAATATATATAGTATAAATATTTAGTATATACATAAACATCATGTTATTATATATTATAAATATAAGTATACATCATACTTGTATATCCTAACTTATATTATATATCAAGCTTTTATACAAAAGTTCACGTTAATAATATCACGATTGTGTCGACATTGTCAATAGACGTAGATATATATGTAGACATGTGTGTAGATATATATGTCGTTACTTGCACGTAAACATATATAAAGTTATATTTTAAGACATATATTTAGATATATGTGTAGATATATGTGCAGATATATATATATATATATATATATATATATATATATATATATTATATATATAATATCATATATACCATTAATTGTATGGTATATACCATAAAAAGAGTTGCCGTTAATCCTTCGCAACCTTTATATACTATATAATTAAAATAAATACGGTAATTATAAAATATAATTTGTACTAACATAATTTAGCATAACAAATAAGAATATATATAATCAACATATTCATGTAAAGTGTAATATAATCGCTGTGCAATATAGTGAATATGTATTATTATAAATAAATTTATTTATTTTTTATGTTAACAATTTTAAATTTAAAATAACAATTTTAATAAAATAATATCCATAATATATTATTTCAATATATTTAACTATAATATAACAAATAATGTCTAAGTTAATATTTTACTAATTGAACAGTATATATAGAGTATTGTTAAAAGTTACTGATCAGTATGCGTTGGTTATTTTAAACCGAATTTGTCCGACTAAACTTCATTAGTATGATCTGCTTCTTCCTACACCACACATGATCATATATAATAATCAAATACCTATACATTATTATTGGATAATACTAGTACGTGTAGGTGTATCGTATGGTGATATTACTCTGCAAATATATTAACATAAAATACAAACTCATATGAGTTAACACGGACGATACGTAATAGACAATCGTTATTGTATAGTCTGTTCAAATATGCTACTTTTCAATATATTGTCC